>JAWPHD010000773.1:0-399881 GCA_037043455.1 Cyrtodaria siliqua | reverse complement strand
GCCTAAAAACTCAAAATGAGCAGGAAAATGTCCTATTTCAACGCAGTAGTCGTAGTAGAAGTAGTTGTGGTCGTAGAAGTAGTGGTAGTCGTAGTAGTAGTAGTAGTAGTAGTAGTTAGTAGTAGTAGTAGGAGTAGTAGGAGTAGTAGTAGTAGTAGTAGTTAGTAGTAGTGGTAGTAGTAGTAGTAGTAGTAGTAGTAGTAGTAGTAGTAATAGTAGTAGTAGTAGTAGTAGTAGTTAGTAGTAGTAGTAGTAGTAGTAGTAGAAGGAGTAGTAGTAGAAGTAGTAGTAGTAGTAGTAGTAGTAGTAGTAGTTAGTAATAGTTGTAGTAGAAGTAGTAGTAGTAGTAGTAGTAGTAGTAGTAGTAGTAGTAGTAGAAGTAGTAGTAGTAGTAGTAGGAGTAGTAGGAGTAGTAGTAGTAGTAGTAGTAGTAGTTAGTAGTATGAGTAATAGTAGTAGTAGTAGTAGTAGAAGTTAGTAGTAGTAGTAGTAGTTAGTAGCAGTAGTAGTAGTAGTAGTAGTAGTTAGTAGTAGTAGTAGTTAGTAGTAGTAGTAGTAGTAGTAGTAGTAGTAGCAATAGTAGTATTAAAGCTCTTCATAATTTTCCATTGCCGAAATGCTTAGATTTTAAGTTATTTGCACTATGTGATAACATTTGTGTTACTCGGGTTTTATCCTTAGAGTCTATAGTGGAATAAAAAATACTTGGCTGAGGAAATAGATGATAATATTCAAGATTCGATTTTGAAGGATACATACATGGACTCATTTTGCATAAATGTGTATGAAATATGCAGGGTTTGAAAATAATCACACTGTAAATATCTTAATTCTAACAGAAAACTTGGGTGAACAGTTAGGATAAAGACCGAGGTTAGCAGCTACCAGAATGTGGAGGATATAGAGAATTCAAATGTCTGGTCACCGATTGGTCAGTTTATTTCGATGATGCTGTATCAAAATGATGAATGAAAGCTCTGACTATTATTATTATGATCATTATTATCATTATTATTATTATTTGTTTGTGTATGTAAGGTATGATTCAAATAAATCTTCCACTGTTACCGCTCGATGGCGCGTGGGAAAATCACACACGAACGTGATAATAGCTATATTTCAGCGAAGTCGATGTAACCGAATTTACAAATAATCAAACCTTAATTATTTTGATTGTCTACATGACATAGGCGAACATAGCTGCGACGCTGTATTTGTTGTCTTCAAAATGGCATCATTAAAGAAAACAAGGCCTTGGTCATATTGGCCCTGTTGGCTTATCCAATCAGATTGCTTGAATTTGATATTGGCCGATTTTTCTCATATTGACCGAGTTTCTCTCCATATCGGCATTGCTTTTAACATATGATGCGTGCAGTTTCCTGCAAACCACGGCAGATATTATGTAGTTAATTAATAATAAGCAATATTACTTAAAGAAAAGTTAGTAAAACTCGGTGTTTTACTCAGCATGAAAAACTACATACGGCCATCTTTTGTTTGGCAGGGAGAGGAAGCAAAAGGGATTGCGCATGCGCAATTAAGCGAACATTACAATGGCAGAGCTAGCTAACAAAACAGTTGGTGCGTCCCAATAACTCTGGCAATTAATGAGTAATAATAGCCCGTACTTTACTTCTGTACAATTTCAGAGCATCGACAGGATTAAGAGTATATGTTTCGGATCTAACTGTAACTTAGTCCACGGACGCCCGTATAAATATACGTCATCTCCCAGAAAAGAAGCTTCAGTGTTACATATCTATAAATAGCAGGTATGACGTCATTTGTAACAATCACCATTAATTCGCTACAGTATTGAGGACAGAGATGTATTCCTTCGATTTGGTTTTCCTCCACATACCATTTACTGTCGGTCGTGCGCACAACTGCGGATGTTGTTTGTTTTTGGTCATATAGGTAGCAACGAATGCGATTTTTTTTTATTTAGCAGTTTGGATATGTGTTGACTTAATATCGTACAAATGTCAACAACGACATCGTCATCAATTTTCAGCGTTCAGACATCCACATGTGCGCCATGACACCCTTGAGAGTACGAATTGTATACGCATCTATGAAATCTCCTTTTAGGATATTCTTATGCTCTTCAAAATCATTATCAATATGTTTCTGTATATTGACATCGAGAATCCTACCTAAAGTAAACAAGACTCTAGCAAGGCATAATGGCTTAAAACTCCCTTCGTTGGTCCAAGTTTCGGCGAAGGAATTGTCGTTGATCACAATTAATTTGCGCTGTAGGGTCCTAGGTCCTCTGCATTATTATCAATTAATTTGCTGTAAGTTTCCTCCGTATTAGCTGAAACAAAAAAAAATAGCTCGATGTTTTAGGGACAGAGATTAAACATATGAAAATTGTATTTTATTTTCTAAGAGAAGTACCAGAATTAACTCCCATGTATTAAAATCAACTGATTTCATTATACAAACGTTTTGCTGTGAACACATTTAGTGTGTAACATTAACAGGAATTGCCCATTATGTCATTGTTTAATAAATGATTGTAATTTCCAAAACAAAAAAACATTTAAAAATTCGTAATTTTAAAATTACCTCCTTTTCATTGAAATGAGAACGAATTTCGTTAACCTAATAAAGGTAAATGTATGTTCTCGTCATAGTTGCTTTATTTTTATCACCGATTTTGTTTACAAATGACTTTGTAGCTTTTTTCTTGGTCATATCTATGTCACTTTATCATTGACTCCGAAGTTCCACGGCTTTGTATCTCGGCTATGGAAATGACATGAAGGGTATTTGCTAGATCTATTTTGCTCAGTATATATCCAGGGATATGCGTCTTTGTCGAGTCATCGTCAATAACTGAAGATCAGCTATCGTTGCATGTAACCTGAAAACCATAATAACTAAAATAACAATTACGAATAATACTAATTTGCAAATAGTTCCAATTAAACGCCGTCTTGAATTCATGTTTTTAATGTGCTTTATAGCTACAGATATCCGTTATTTTATAAACAATTATAAATACAATATGGTAGTTAGAAGATTGATAGCGTTTTAGAAAAGTAAGCGCTTACATCACACCTATTTAAATATAAAATGATAAAAACTGTAATTCATTGAAGCATACGTTACACATCGCAGATTGGAGGCTTTCGTCCATTGTTCTGCGCAACATTCACACATGTTGTAAGAGATTATGCCACATTATGTGTTTCAATGTCTGTCTAACTTAATTATTTCTAAATAAGTGAATATGTAAATATACTTGCTTAAACACTCCTAATACGCTTTCTATATCACTTGAATGCAAAGTGTACCCATATCCGAGTGAAATCAATCATTACATTGAGCCGTATTCAGATAAGAAACGAAAACAGCGCCACAATGACAACATGAATAGCCAGTGTTGAGTTGAATTAGGTCTACGAGGCGAAAAAAAGTTATATGGCGCAAACAGGAATGAGCATTACAGACCCACCATTCGTTTAGTTTAAACTTATTTATTTTACATCGATTGTAACGAAAGCTCTATGAACTTATTTGAATCACTCTCCATGTCTTCCTGGGTAGAACCAGTACTAAGCAATGCAGATAAAGTGTCTTGCTCAGGAATACAACGCATATGGCAATGGCGGGAATCGAACTCACGACTTTTGGATCATGGGTCCAACGCTCTACCACTAGACCACAGCGCTCCACGTAACATCTGTTATATTATTATGAACATGTTTGTACTGAGTTATTAATTTAAAACTATAATACACTATAGCTGTGTGCATTTAATTATATGTACAACTTATATGTAGCACTAGGACATGGATTAATGTTGATGATTTAAAAATAAAAATACTACGAGTCATCGTGCTTCCCAGTATGAAAATGTGAATAATAATTCAAAATGTAATTACTTTACTTACTTTCTGTATTACTTACTTGTCTAACCTTACCTCATCTTACTTACTTACTTACTTACTTACTTTCTGTATTACTTACTTGTCTAACCTTACCTCATCTTACATACTTACTTACTTACTTACTTACTTACTTACTTGCTGTATTAATTACGTTTGTACTTATTTACTTACTAACCTACTTACTTACTTACTTGCTTACGTTCTTACTTACCTATGTTCTTACTTACTTACTTTTACTTACTTACTTACTAACTTATTTATTTACATACTTACTTACTTACTTACTTACTGACTTACTTACTTACTTACTTACTTACTTACTCTTACTTACGTACTTACTTACTTACTTACTTCCTTACTTACTTCCTTACTTACTTACTTACTTACTTACTCTTACTTACTTACTTACTTACTTACATACTTACTTACTTACTTACTTACTTACTTACTTACTTACTTACTTACTTACATACTTACTTACTTACTTTAAGTTACTTACTTACTTCCTTATTACTTACTCGATTGAGAAGTAAATAACATTCACCTACGTATTTACTTACTTACTTACTTACTTACTTACTTACTTACTTACTTTTACTGCTTTAATTTATTTCACTCACTCACTCACTCACTCACTCACTCACTCACTCACTCACTCACTCACTCACTCACTCACTCACTCACTCACTCACTCACTCACTCACTCACTCACTCACTCACTCACGCATACACTCACTCACTCACACACTCACAGACTCATTCGCTCATTTACTCGATTGCGAGGTACATTTTGTTGTATCTAAGTGTATATTTTGTGTATTGGAACCTGTTGTGTATAGGTTTCTCAATAGTTACGTAATAACATGTGGTCTTAAGTCATTTACTTGTATTTATAACATGTTTAAGGTTGTATGTTAAGTTAGCATGATTTCGGTGTGGACTATTTTGGGTTGTGTTTTAGTGTAAATTGAACATGATACGCACTTATAGCGAGCACAGCTTGCGTCGCGAAGCGACGCGAACGCAAGCGAGCTCCTATGGTATCATGCAGGCGAAAAGTAAACATACCATTCCATCCTTTTGAAAAGTCTTGGGTCATTTACGGCAGTTTATGAGCGACTTCAACCGTAAATTAGCATATTTCGTTATGAAATTAACAAGATAAGCATTCGTAAAAATCATTAAGAATGGTGGTTTCCAAGCAGAATGAGGTGAAAAAAACATTAAAAACCTTTCTCGAACCCATCCAAAAATGACAATGAAAATGCATTTTTACCTATGTCGCCAAAACGGCCATTGACCGGAAGCGTAGCCCAAAGTGTTACCGTGCGCGTTGTTCATTGGCGAAAATTCGTCAACACATTTCACAATTTAATAAAAGTAGATTTCGTGTCGCAGAAATGTATATGTCTTGCTAACCAAATTAGGATAAACAAATGATTTGGTTAAAAAACATCTTTCATTTGTTTATTTTCCCGTCAAACCATAAATGCACTCGGAATTCTTCGCAGATTTCCGTATTCGGGCGTCTACTATTGTAAGCCATTGACGGAAATCGACGAGGTTATTCCGTGTTTATTCGTGTCAAACCCGAACAACCTGGCAATTTCCGGAAATGTTACGGAAATTATAATACAATGACAAGACGTCATTGATTTACATCATCATCGTATGACGTATGATCTGTTAGTAAACAATTAGTGAGCAAGGTGCTTATTACATCTTTCTTTGTTTCTTCTTTCTTTCTTTCTTCCAATACTATTGACGTGTTATACACGTACTTATGATTATCACAGTTTCGTTTCTGTGGATGAGTTTACCTGCAGGCTTTTTTATGATAATCACAGAAGTTCAGCGAGATTTTTAACCTGAATATGGTATGTCTCTCCCTGCACAGGACTGTCAGGAGACCAACGGCTTTACACCAGTAGGGAGAATGACATACTTTCACAGTAACTTTAACTACCTTACACGATTAGTTCTAGATCTAAGGGAGTGCCTTTTCAATTCTCGAGACGTGAACATACGGGAGTCAAACACCAGACTTCTATATCCAGAGGCAAGTAAGTTAACCACTCTGTCATCGCATCTTTTTTTACCGGACAGTAACATTATGGTCCATTATGAAAAAATATAACGACTAGTATTTAGAACAACACCAGGTCTAGAGTGACTAAACGATGGTTAGGCCCAAGATGTTACTCATAAACTTCGACCTTTTATCCAAAAATGGTTTTAATGAGTTGGGCAAACCGAAATTAAGACATCCTAAAAATATTGAGGCTAACTGAAGTTATATTTGAGATTTCTTAATTTCTTAATTTGTTGATGTACACCCGAAAGAGGCTAATGCAGGATGTAGACAGATAGATAGGAATTTACATACAAAAAGCCTCATCTAAACCGATGGCTGTAAAATATTTATTTTTTAACCGAATTTCCAAACTAAGGTGTTTTTATTTACCACTAAAATTGTCAGTTCCAGTTATATATAATGTATTTACATTTTGTAAAATTACTCACATAGCTGAAAAGCCTTTAGCTTAAACAAACGCCCGAAATAATAGCAAATTTGTCGGGTTTAGACTCCGCCATAATGGACAGAATTTTATTTTTTTTATTTTTGGCTGGATTGCGTAGCAAATCCAGGCTTACAGTTTGGCGATTTCCATGTGTCTGTCCGTCTATCCGTCCGTCCGTCTACGAGTTTTGAAGTTTTCGTTAAAGCTTTTGTTTTTTCCTTATTTCTCAAAAATGAATTGTCGAAAAGCTTTGAAACTTGACACTTGTTCAACATTATTACAAATGTTATATGAAAATAACCCTAACTATGTCATGTATTTTACCTGGACTTCCCCCCTTTTCACACAGATTTTTCACTTATAATGTTAAATTCGCAATCCGGCTTTCGCGCCACTATTGGTGCTTCACATATATAAATGAAACGTTCCTATGCCAGTGTACCTGTAACCGGTCATTCGGTTTGGTCTGATGCTACGGAGTAGTTCAAATTTGAAGGTGATGAAAACACGGTTACTTGTCTTCTCCTCCAATCGATCTATGCTTTTCTCTGTCCTATCATTTCACTATTTTTGTTTTTTTAACACCGACAGAAACATTAGGGTCAAATAGGACACTCAGTTTCTTAAAAGGTAGATGTAGAAACTAATAAGTATCTTGAGCACAGTTAGTGCTAAACATCAAGAACAGTGAAACAAACCAACGTCTTTTCTACATAGCATTTGATGAATATGGTGCATTTTCAGAATATATTGATGAAAAACGTCGGACCCGGTGTCCTCCACCCCCAGATATACTCAACTAAATATTGAACTAATATTCTGAAAATGGACCACCATTTATTAAATGTCAAGTAGGAAACAACAAATTCCTATGTTTTAAAAACATTGTACTTTTCTCAAACATACATCATTATAATGATTAGACAATACGTATGAATCAATTTAACACACGTTGAAGACAAGACGTATATTCAAATAAAAAAAAGCTTAAATCATATAAATACATTTTTCGTAATGACATAACGTTGAAACCGTAATTACATTTTGTTCGGCAAAAAAGTATACGCGTGCATCACGGTTTATGTATATATATATCTTACATACACTGATGTAGTAGCAGCTTTTATGACGGTTGGTGATTCAGCCAATGTCGATCCAGACTGGATCATGACTAGATAGCCGTTCGAAGTTCGTTCCATGCCATATCTGTCCTGTCTGGGAACGAATTGAAATTGGACCGAAGCATTGTGGTGTACTAGTTAGAGCGTCTGCCTTGCATTCGGGAGGTCGTGGGTTCGAGTTCCCTGACCGCGTCATACCAGATACTTTAAAAATGGAACCCTTGCCAGACGAGCAAATAATGGGTAGTGCTACGACAGATTGACCAGTGTCAGAATAATGTGACTGGGGGTATCATGTCTACTACGGCCTGGTATTCCAGTGTGGCAGCACTATAAAAAAACATTGAGTTCGCTGCTTCAAGTAGACATATCATCACACACAAACACACAGTTAAAAGTCCAGACTTCATTGTGCCTATAATCGTCGGGTAGGACGCCTGACGTAGGCGGACGGATTATAATCCTTAGAAATACACACACACACACACAAACACACACACACACACACGCACGCACACACACACACATAAATTGAAATGTGTTAGGGTGGGATGTCACGATTCAAAAGACACGTACAGGTAGGCTTGCATTAGACGTGAGAATCATGGCTCTTATGGTGGTATGTACCTACCATGATATAGGTACTCGCCATAAGAGCTACGATTCTCGCAGCTGGACTTGCACTTAGCGGTGCATACACACGCATCGGCACAATCAAACATGAACTGTGCTCGCCCTATAGGTTTAACCTATTCCATATTATGTAGGTTTATACATTTAAATACAATCTGCACGTGACACAGGTACGTTTATATCGGTGTAACACTATATTGCATTAGTTTTCGGACACCACAAGGTTATATAGACTATGTTACCTTACATGTAATCTTGATAATATTTCTTTATGCATAGTGCATACAGTATACACTTGCTTATGTTTGCACTTGTGTAATGGTGTCGGGAGAGATATCTGTTAGACGACTGCGTTATTGATATTTACGAGACAAATAAGTGTGAGAAAATGTGTATTTGTTTGAAAAGTTGTCTGCCTCAGTCTAGATTAACACAGATATAAAGAGATACCATAACTGACGATAACGTGCGCGTGATGATTTCATATGATACATAACGTATTTTGAAAACATCTATTGACACAATGAACAGTGATAGTTTAACAGCATAAGTATAAGGTTAGACAGAAAGTCGATTAACCAATGAAATAAGAAGAGTACTTAACATACTGGCTTAACTCAGTACGTATTGTTTTGTAATTCAAACATTAAATGCTGAACAAGTACACTTAGGAATACACTCAAGGACATGTACGTGTACTTACTGACACTATTATTGGCGTGGTGTTTGTGGAAACTGTTCTGGATAATTCAGAAATGGCGGGAAGTACGTGCCAGTGTTGCACACATACCCGTGCTACCCGAAAACACTTGGTTTATGGGGCTTATCGGTAAGGTAAGTGTTTGATTGCCTGCCATCGATACAGAGAGAACTTAGTAATATGTAAATCGTAAATGCATCGTATTAGGTAGAGCTAAAAGGGACTTGAGACGATATGGAAGAATAAATATAACGCCAGTACTTACACATCTCCGTCCTATTGTTGATGTCGGAGTATATTGACAATAGGTTATATTGTAATACAGTTGCACGTGCTTTATCAAACAGATGCACGTGCTATCGTGTGTAGGAGGTGTCTTGATTGGTTTAAATGGTTAAATGATTGACAACTGTTGTCGTGGAAATTGTTCGTGTCAATCCAAATAAAAGCATCACTATGAGTTTCAGTTTCAAATTGAATTTTCTTATGCACTGAACCGGCCTCATTGATTCGTCCAATTTAATTTGTCTGATGACTCGGATAGTTTTGTTTTTTAGGTTTAATAATTTATTAAAGTCTCGTAATAGTACAGCATTATATACAATAAAACATTACATATGATTTTAACTATGCTATTCTAAAAGAATTATAAGAGACTATATGAAAATAAATTTCATTTACAACAATAACATAATATGACAAATTGCACTTAAGTGATTGGTTCTGGACTACTCAACCAGCTGTGACATCAGACTCACAAATAACTGAAGCAATTACCAAAAAGAACCAATCACGACATTATTTTACTATCACAATATATATATATCATAGAATACAAAATTTCACCCTATACAAACAATATATATACTATGCTAAAAGCTGAACAGTCACTGTTAATCGCCCGCATGTGAATCATAACCATGGTACACATATTAGTTTAAAACGCCATAAAGTGTTTGCAGGGATAGGCTTTGAATTTTGTAAATAAGCACCGGGGACAATTTAGTCCACCTTAAAAACGCAAGATAAATAAAGCGAAAAACGCATTTATCACATCAAGTTAGACTAGACATGGGCTGATTAACGGTAACTGTTCATAAAATACATGTCACATTCAAATTAAATATACACTCATTTAAAACAGTATTATTTATATAAAAAAGAATTTCTAGATTGTAAAATATTAAAACAGGTTTTGGCACCTACTCATCGTTTCCTGATTGGAAAATAAAACCTTCATCTTGTCTAAATCTCTAAAATTATATAAATCAACAGAGACTGTAAGAGCTTTTTTAAATAATGTATCTCTATGTTCATTATACATATTGCACTTAAGTATCACATTTATTTCGTCTTCTATATCTGCATTACAAAGTGGGCATACACGGTCCTTTCTCGTAAGTTATCATAGCGTCACGTCTCTAGCCTTGAAAGTGCAACGCCACATCTAAATTTTGAAATAAATCATTACGTTTAACTCATATGAACCCTTGAGGCTCAAATAAATTATAGTTTTGTGTTGAATAAATAGCAATATACAACCCGTTTCAGTTAATAATGATGATTTAGCGTCACATTCCTGCCGATTAATCGTTTGAAAACCGAAGGTAGTGTTCGACTTATTTTAAATTCGTGCATATGATTTTATACAAACTAAAACTCATTATGAGGGTTATCATTTATGATTTGAATGGACGCCAGTCACTCTTATATATCGCCTGCAGTACCTTTAAACATGTAAATTGTCAATGTCATTTATTTTAGCCTGGGTCTGGTCATTAATCTGTATTTTAAAGGGACACACGGTCGTTTTGAGATGTAAAGTTCATTACAATAAGCAACCCGATTTCTATGTTCGTTATCAATTTGACTTTAAAGCTGCTTTCATATAATTAAATAAACTGTTGGGTATTGGCTTTCTTTCTAAACACGTCCCTTTTGTCTCAAACATCGATGGCTGAGTGAATAGGCCAGCAGACAGAATTATATACTGAAAGGAAAAAGAAACGCAAAACAGGAATTTCCGCTATATATTGTATGTACAATATGCTGCTGTTAATCGAATGGTACATGACTACGTAAGATCTTTCCTTTCAGAAAAAAGACTAAAACAACACGTAACACAGCAAATAGTATTCCTGCAAAGTTTCATTATTGACTGCAACTTTTTATTTTACAAAACATCTTGGGATATATGGATTTAAGTTTGCAGTATATGCAATATATAGCGGAAATTCCCGGGTTCCGTTTCCTTTTCCTTTCAGTATATATACATACATATGATTTTACTCGTTTTCTTTTTACTTATTCGTATATAATTGTGTGTGGTGTAAGCCACTTTTGAAAACAAATAATCTTGATCCTGTTTGAATTGGGTGTTTATGTGCTAATATGTGCATAGCAAGAATAAGGTTATCTATTATCACTGTAGGGATCCGTACACCGGATCTTGGTCAAGACCCCGTTCACTAGTACGGAGTTTTGGTCAGCCATGTTGTAGAAAACGTACGGATAACAACAGCAAAAGTAGGTTAACCACGTTTTTCTCCTATTTTTGTTCATTTTATATGAATAATCAATATTGCTATATGGTGCGAAAACATTTCCCCGTTCAAATATTACCGTACATTGTTGACATATTACGTTAAATACTACAATTCGGATCAAAGAAAAACAATTGCCGGCTCTGAAATTCGCCCAAAGTACCCTTCAGCAATAAATATCTCATTAATTTTCAAATTAATGAAAATTTTGAATTGGCAGATTTATTTGTTTTTCCAAGATTCGTGCATGTTCAAATGTTCAACTTCATTCATCCGAAATTGACCGAGATATGAATCGAAACAAAATTAATGTGTGTGTACGGGGTCTTGGGCACTTGTGTACGGAGTACTGCAAATATTCTCTTTTTACTGTACGGAGTTTTGCTTTAAATATATTATATGAAACTATGGTTTTAATGGTACTTGCATTACATGTAGTATATAAAACATTCATTGAATGTTTGTAAACAGTCAATGTAGTGTCATTAGAACTGAATCAGCGTAGATTTCCTTGAACAGATATAATCATGCGAGCTATATAGATAATTAATATTAACCCATGCCGTTATCTATATCATGTGTTGTCAATGTAGTTTAAGAACCAACTTTACATTTCCTATTAACATGCTTAGGAAAGTTTTACATAGTTTAGATGTCAGTATGGGGCATAGAATTAATTTTAACCTGAAAGGCAAACTGTTTGAAAACATACGGTAAGGATTTTTAACGCCTGTGGGACGTATAATAATACTTTGACAACCATTCGTCTGTCTGCCCGTTCGTAGGTCATAAAACATATTGCAATTCACTCTTTAAATACGTTTTGGAAAGGTAGATCCACTGGAAGCATCTATCTAACTTTTTTGTGACAGGGTTCAGTGTCCTTTCTTAGAAAGAAATTGGACATAATTCTTCGAAAGAAAAATGAAAGAAAATAACAATGTTTATGCAATGTTCCAACATCATTAGTAGGTGAGGGGTGGTAAAATATCATATCATATTGTGCATTCCAAATTCTACACATCGGGTTCTACATATGGGGTTCTACACATGACGTTCATTTATTTACAACGCGACAAACTAACTAATGAGGCTGCCATTATTATAAACTACACCCAGTCATATCGGTTACATTCCACTATATAATACAACACAACACATCGACACTAAATATAATACTAATGGTGTTGCAAATGACAAACAAATTTATATGACGTTAACTCTGGTCACATTGAGCTAAAATTGGACAACTGTATCAATTCTAACAGACTATAATATACGTCTGGACTTAGTCTGTAGTACATGTAGTTATTTGGAATAAGTACGGAGTCTTTCTCAAGAATTACCCCTTTTAAGTTTAAGTTTTCTGCATTTTCTCGTCTTAACAATACAAAATGGCATAAGAAATAGGGGTAGGTATAAAACGCGGAGTAACACGCGCGGACTAGCGGAATGCGGACTAGTGGACTGCGGACCAGTATGGTATAAAATGCGGACTGGTATTTTGCGGACCATGTAAATAGATGGGACAACTAATACAAATATTTTGGCCAGCAAATATTTCATAAAACGAAATAAGTATGTGGTGTATGGTAATGGTCATTTGAAAATAGATTTGCATGAAAATAATTCGTCAACATGTTTAAAGCAAAAGAATTTACAAAAGTAAAGTTGTTCGCGCTATGATTTAGTAACAATGATTGTTTGAATGTAATTTTTCTTTCTTTCTTTCTCTTTCTTTCTTTCTTTTTTTCTTTTCCTACATTTTGTGAAATTCTGATGCGCAAGCAGGTGCATATTTTAATCTGTTCTAACTACGCACCTGCTAAGGGTGTATTCTGGGCTTAAAACTAATTTTCTAAAAGCGGGGGCACGGATGGTGATTACGGATATTATCTGGAATAGCCCATCCCCGCCTAACAGCAATTCGTTTCTGTCTAATCATAGGGTTATGCCCCGCTGCACCTTTTCACAGGCACTCACCCGTCCCGGAGAATATTTACGCATTTATCCCTATTGTATAAAGAATGATTGTGTCTATAATCAAAGTTGTAAACCTCTAATAATATATGTGTAATCCAAATTGAGTTGTTATTAGATTAAACAAAAACACAACCAACACTATTGATAATATATATTTATTCAATGTTAACGTCGTCTTACAAACACACTGTATATACAACATATGAATGTAGAATGTGAAAAACAGGATTTTCATGTAGAAATTACGGGTGTGATTCGTTGAATATAACGAGATATTTTAAACTAGGTTATATAGTGCGGATGTATTGGAATTGATGATAAAGCACCTATCAGTTTATCTAATTAAAATTCAACTAATACTTTCAAAAACGTTCAACATCATGGTGACACAAATATCACTTTCATTTTTTTAAATACAGGTGTGTGATATTATCAACAATCAATCAACATCAACGCGTGACTTTTTTTATAATAGGTAGAAGCATCCACCCGTATTTTTTTTTATTTTATTGAAATATCACATATAAAACAAGGTTCTCAGTAGGTGTATTCATCATGACCGTATTGAAATGTAATCATGGGGAAAAGCTTTTGATAAAATCACATCGTTAAAGACAACCAACTTAATGTCAAAAGGATCACAATTTCTCAAAAGTAATCCCTCCTTTAACGATGGAAATGGGCATTATAAGTAGTGGAAAACTACCCATTTCTATTCGATTTTGTGATTATATGTATAAGAAGCGTATAGGTTTTACTGGATCACTGATGAACATTTTCGAAATTTCGACTCTATGCTTACACTTTGTGAGCAATGAAAACAGTCGATCAATAAAAAAGCTGTACCCTTGACCTGTTTAGTAAACAAACAAGAACTTTTTTACATGTCTCAAGTTGTGACCCCACGTTTTCTGGTGATTTTTCAGGTGTCAAAAAATAGTTTTCTATATGAACATTACACTGCTACATTATCCATACTTGAGTTGAATTTGCAGCAAATCATTAATATGTGAGACTTTAACATTGGTGTCTATGGGGAAAGTAATTAGTGCTTTCATATCTTCTTTCACACTACTTACATTCTATATATAAGAATCCAGCACATATAACGGACATAGAAGAAAACCACTTGTTTTTTAATCAAATATTTCATTATTTGGAGAATACATAGCTAAAAGAGTAAAATACACAAAACATAACACTATTATTTATTGTGTTCGTATTTATTGAAGCATTCACAGATATATAAGATTCAAATTAAATTGCAATGTAAACTTTGTAATATATCAATCAATTAACATGGTTTAATTCAACACAATTTCTAATTGTATTCGTACTTAATTAGAAACTTACAAGACTATTATAGTTTACATAATTTAAAACATGCATATATTTGTTCACTGCATTAACTTTTTTTTAAAAATTAAATAAATATATGTATTTCTATTTTGCTTTAAACATCCATTGAACCTAATTACAACTGTCAGTTGACGAATTATTTTCCTGCAAATCTATTTTCAAATGACCATTACCATACATCACATACTTATTTTGTTTTAACTTTAATATTTGCTGACCAGAATTAGAATATTTGTATTATTTGTCCCATCTATTTACATGGTCCGCAAAATACCAGTCCGCATTTTATACCATACTGGTTGATCAAAACTCCGTACTAGTGAACGGGGTCTTGACCAAGATCCGGTGTACGGATCCCTACAGTGATTATACAACAAGCAACACATTAATATATCTCTACATGTTTCGTCACCTTCTTCGTGAATTCTGAATTGCAAATTGAGACATGTTCATGTATGTTGCAATATTTACTATAAATTATATATATTTTTTTGTTTGTTTTTTGTTTTGTATTTTTTCAGGCTGATTGTTTGTTTGTTTGTTCTTTGTTCTCAAGTAAGAAGTAAACAGTGTAACTTTGTATATCCTTTGCAGCTGATATGTATTATACATGTATGTACGAATCTTGCTACGTCTGTCAATTTCTTTTTGTATAAATTGTATGATCACATGGGCCTATGGCTTACTGATTTGTGCTTCCATGCATTTATATATATTAAATTGAATGCTAAATGGATTTTTCAAACTAAGATGCATCCCATAATTAAATAGTCGTTTGAACGAGAGTCGGTATATCACAGACATGTCCCTATCTGAAAAACTATACGTTTCATGTTTGACCAAACATTGCCGCAAAACTATACATTCAATGTAACCTTATATGAACTTAGTATAAACAAGAAATATATTTTGAAAAAAAGATAGTCGATGCGTTTGGGGAAGCACTATGTATAAGTGATTGATGGTCATCAAGTGAAATAATTTTACTAGCGAGATGAAAGGTAGAGAGTAGAGCAACATAACGTGCTCTATCGGTATTACCATAAAAGTTGACACGGCAGTGTCAATGTGGGGAATTTGAACAAAATATTCAAAGGGCCATAACCCTGAAAACAAGAGGACCACGAGGGCCTAAATCTATCTACTGACAACGTGTACTCTGTTAGATGATTCTACATGCAAAATAGCAAAGCTCTAACCTTGTGGTTTCAAAAAAGAATATTTTTAAATGTATTTCCTAATATTTATCATTGTTTATATGTAAAGCTTTTGACCCCGGGTGAGGCGCTTATTTTGACTCCAGGGTCACGTTTGACGAACAACTTGGTAAAGGACTACTATATGATGCCACATGCAAAATATCAAAGCTGTAGCCCTTGTGGGCACTTGACAAATTCACGTGACTAGGAAATCACGGCGATATGTAATTTTTAATAGGGATTCTTTACCAGTTACCATGTAAATTTAATGCACCTAGCAAGAAAACAAAATATTTTTTTTGCAAAATTCAGCATTTCTATTCCTTTCTTCATCTTTTCCGGTCAGGACTGAAGTACAGCGTAACAAATCACCTAACGATATACCATTTATCAACAACTACACTCTATTAACAAATCTACTTTTTTCCTTTGGCCTTGTCAGACAAATTTAGCCAATCAGCATTCAGTTTAATAAACACTGTAGACTTTCATAATTTCTGTATCGCTTTCAACTCGACCTTTGTTAGGCTTACAAAGACACACCTCCTGCGAGGCCAAAAGCCAGCTTCAACAGCTGGCGCCGAAAAACTAATTACGTGTAAGTTCACGGTCAGAATATAGTGCAAGCGATACGGTGCTAGGTGTTGAGGCTAAAGCTACAAACGCTATACTTAAACTGATACGGGTGAAATAGTTTTAATCCGACGAATATCTTAATCGTCGGTATATCAGCCAGAAAATGAAGCGTAAAATATCACATTTTATCTAGTCTGCGTACAGGTACAGGTAACACCGATATAAATGTATTCGTATAATAACGAATAATTGCCCGGAACTGGATTTGAACCAGACCTTGCGATTTTATTTGAAGGTGCATGAAGGTATTATGAATGAAGGTATACCCACTACGTATTGGATCCCGTGATCAAACGGCTATCCACTGAGGCCTCAGTATGGTTAAACTGTGTTTTATTCGAATTAAATGATCTGTTCTTACGGTTCATGTTGTGACTAATGATCATTGGTCTGAGAGACTTTTGATTTTGTAATCAATATACTGGTATTTATATTTTATTTCTCACAGTTCGAAAATTTGGATGACTTTGTTAGACTTACTTCTCGGTATGTTGAAAACGTCTCTCCAAAATGGTTTACAGCTTGGACTCTGTTCCTCTACCCGAATGTAAATATCATCACGCCCAACACCATGAGAGATGTGCTTTCTGCGAAAAACATTCCTAAGAATCATGGCATAGGTGGTCCTTACCGGATGCTCAAGCCCTGGATTGGTAATGTATACGTTCTGTGATATCACAGCAATATCAACTCTATAAAACCATTTGAATCTCTGCTTTATGCGGTAGTTATTGTGTAGATTGGATGATTTTAGACGAATATATAATAAAATAATTGAAAAATATAAGTATGTTTATCATACATAAATAGATATTTCAAAAAATGCAAACACATTTAAAATTGTCTTTCCTAAGATTTCAACACCACTAGTCTCCATAAATGAAGTTTCCTTTACATTAAATGTTATAGCATTCATCATTTTATTTTGGTGAGTCTGTCATACATTAATGTTTCTAGAAACATCTTAAACCAATTTCTGACAAATACTTGATACACAATGTATGCATACCCTGATATCAGAGAACTTCAACAATAATAAGATCATTTAGGGGATCTTTTCAGACTTAATTCTGACATGTATATATAAAGTCGATAAAGTTTTATATCATAATATTTGGTAGAAGGATCAGAGAAAGCGTTTGTATTTCCTTTATATTTACATATTGTTTACAGCTTATTTTTTTCTTCAAACCATTTAAGTACCGTGATACCATTCAACATCATGCTACAATATGAATAATTTATAACTAAATGATGTATCACTTGTAATTGTTTTGTTCATTTGTTTAATACTACAATTTATATGTTAAAGCATCGTACGTCGACAGTACTATTATGTACACAATTTCCAGGTTGAGTTTGTTCAATACAATTATTAGTCTCTGAATTGAAAGATCTTGTCCCTCAACGCTGTAGGTTAAATCCATCATGGGCATAGGAATCCTTATGTGAGGAAGCTATCCAGCTGGCTTTCGGAACGTCGGTGGTTCTACAAAATTGCCCGGAGGGGCGTCTGGGGTCTTCCCTCATCAATGTAAGCTGGAAAGTCGCCATATGACCTTAGCTTTGGTGGGACTATACAATCCAATTCAGTTCAATTCAATTTAATTATACTCAAATGTGTGTATGAAGAGTGCACACATAATGCAAGATTGTAATAATATCTTACATTACGCTGAGATACACATACGAAACCAGCTTGAACATTAACTATTGTGAACACATACGAAACTAGTTTTAACCCTTAACCCGCTAAACACTACTATACTAGCCTTTGCGTCCAGTGCAATGATCAAGGTGTACACAAATGGAGTGGTCTTAAATCAAAGAAAGAACAGTACAATAATATGTATATATATATATGTAGCGGGTTAAAGGTTAATATGAAAGCGCCTCCAATATTAATCTCATATGCTCTTAAATTATAGAATTAGTGGACTCGTTGCATATTTCCACGGCGGTATCCTGTACAGTCAACCCATGCAATGTCAACCCATTAAACTACGTTGTTATGCCATACATCTTTGCCTTTCATTTATCCTTGCAAATGTTGTTGATGTCGATTCGTGTTTTGCTGGACTGTGGTCATCCAATGCTACATTTCCTTTCCGACTTTATATTTACTTGAGGAAATTTAATATTTTAGTATTTGTGTATGATGTAAGCTATGTATGATATAAGCTATGTGATCATCGTTCAGAAGAAATTGAAACAAATAATATGTTTTTTTTCATATTTGCATAAAGCGTTTTAGGGCCGGCCCCTTAAAAATATGATCGGTCGAGCCACCGAAAACACAACTATTTTTTTTAAGTAATATCAGACTAAATATATACATGTAGTAGTCTGCTGTTAGTTTTAATCAATATACGAGTTGTATGATTTAAAATCGTACGATTATGTCAAACTTACAATTATGCTGAAGAATGTATCTTTATTTTTTTATTTTTAGGTGATGGTTTGCTCGTGAGCAATGGTAAAAAGTGGGAGAGGAACCGTCGACTGCTGACACCAGCATTCCATTTTGATATTCTCAAACCGTATGTCAATACCTTTAATGCTGCTGCTGATATATTTCTGGTATGTTTCTCGATTGAATGATCATGTGTTTCTGTTCATATACCAGTTGTAATTACAGATGAATTTAGATGTGATAGATGAACCGTTTTGTCAACCGTGTAACTGGCCATGTAATTTGACCTGCTAAAACATCATCAGGTATAACACACCTGAGGATAAAGCACATGTTGTCACGCAAACACGCCCAATAACATGTTTATAATGGTTGTTGCTAAATTAACACTGTTGGGTACAGTTTACACATCTATCAGTCGGTAAACAATTCGAATAGATGCTATTTCACCTTATGTGA
The DNA here is from genome assembly GCA_037043455.1 of Cyrtodaria siliqua. Lineage (NCBI taxonomy): Eukaryota > Metazoa > Mollusca > Bivalvia > Adapedonta > Hiatellidae > Cyrtodaria > Cyrtodaria siliqua. The sequence continues at coordinate 380,408 of JAWPHD010000773.1, read as the reverse complement.
TACACTATCACTGTCTTTTATCCTATTGTTCGGGCGCTTGTTTCAGCCAAAACTTTTTTCTGAAGCAGCTTGAGCAATTTAAATAATACGTGCCTCAGTTATATATCATCAGAACTGGGTTTTTTAGAGGTAAATAAAAACACATTAGTTTAGAAAATTTGTTGAGAAATAAATATTTTACATCTCAAATGATTTTGATGGGGCTTTTCCTATGTAAATTACTTCTTAGTGGGACAGAGAAAAATTAAGAAATAGCATATTCAGTTATCCTTTACATTTTGCTATAAAGCATTCAGCTGTCTTAATTTATGAATATCCAACAATTTAAAAACCATTTTGGATACAATAATGTACATGTAAAGCAATATATTTTCACTTCTTTCATGCAACTGAATTTTGCATTGAAAATTACCCTTTTACGTATGAATATTTTGTTTATCAACCGATTTTGAAAAGTAAGATATTTTTATTTACCACCAAAAATGTTTGTTTCACCGATATTCAATTTATTTAGGTATTAGATGCATTTCGTCTGAAAAGTCCAAAAAATCTTTGTCTAAAACATACGCCCCAAATAATCATTGAAGGAAAATACTGATGCAAATATTGATTTAATAATTCAAAGGTTCATTTCGGTTATTTATAGCATATAGTGTGTTCAGCGCAACACCAGTTTACTTCAACTGCATATAAATAAAGAAAATACAACAGTGTTGTGTTGAACCATCGGTATGTCTGTATTATCCGGTATTATGTGACCTGTAAAATAATCATCGCAGAATTGTACTTCAACCTTACTATTGTAGGTCAAAATAAAAGAACAATCAAAGTCTGATTCCAGCATAGACATATACCCGATGGTTAGCAGAGCTACACTGGATACGATGTTACGTTGTGCACTGTCCTTTAATGACGATACTGTACAAAATACAGAGTAAGGGAGTTTGCATTGCTATGCTATTCTAAATTGTTTACTGTGAATAGAGTCAACCCGTTTGTGTTTGTGATGACACATGCCTTATTTTTTAATATCATTGTGATTTGCTGTTTGTTTTATTGTGAGTGTTTGGTTTTACAGTTCGCCACTGTGCTTTCCTCTTTAATTGTACGATGACCGGACAGACTGTGGACCCTATGATGACCCCTACCTAAAGCCCATTGGGACGGTGGCGTTTGATGTTTGTCTATGATCTTTCTTGTCGTGCCATTAATGGCTTATTCTCTTGTTGCCTTGGCTTCTGCCAAGTCGTTGAGTACCTTCTTTGTGGCTTTCTATGCTATTGTTTTTGTCTCGCCTTTTCGAAGAAAAAAAGAGATATAGGTGTTCTTTTCCGGCGGCGGCAGCGGCTGCGTTTAGGTCATTTTCTCACAAACTGTATGTACTATACCTCTCAAACTTTGCTTATAGTTGTATCTTGGGTGGTACATCGCAACGTGATGAAGCAAATGTGGAACTGACCTTGACCCGCCAAGCAAAGGGCAGATAACAATGATTTTTAGGTTTAACTTTTGCGTTTAGGTCACTTTTTCATAAACTACTTGCCAAGGGCCTTCTTTTTTCATCCGATCTTTACCAAACTTTAACAGATTGTTAATATCAATGAAAGCCCGCACAAGTTCGAAAACCAGCCATATCGGACAAGTGACAGCGGAGTTAAGGCCCTTTGAGTTAGATAAAAATGCTATATTTCATCTGATCTTTATCAAACTTTACCAGATGTTTTGCTTTTTTGCTTTTTTTTATTATTAGTGTATTTTTTGTGTTTGAATTTGTGTTGAATATATAGTGGTATATTGTGATTTTTAGATATTGTTTTTTTTTTATAATATTTTTTTTTTTAATAATTTTTATTTATTTTTGATTCACTGATTTATTCTATTTTGAAACGTTTTATTTTTCATTATTTTGTTTAATTGATATTTTTTTTTTTGGTGTTACCGCCGTGTTAGCAGGAAGCATTGCTATGATTTCTAGTTGTGCCAATTGCGTCTTTTTCGGTTCGTTGATTTTTGATGGTGTTACGGCCCCTTGACATTTTTACTTTTAAATTTCTTGTTGGCGCTACTTCTCCTAAACTCCTTGTTGGATTTCAACGAAACTTGGCGGGAAGCATCGGTAAGATGTCTAGTTGTAGACATCGCGCTTTTGGTCCAGTTCCCTGATTGATGACGGAACTATGGCACTTTGACATTTTTACTTTAAATTTCTTGTCGGCGCTACTCCAAAACGGCATGTTGGATTTCAACAAAAATTGGCAGGGAGCCTTAGTATATTGTCTAGTTGTGCAAAACGCGGTATATCAATGAAATCTTTGACAAATTTGAAAACTAGCTAGGTTTTGTTAATAACGACAGGCCATTTGTTGAAAAATGCTATATTGTATTTTCCTTTGTTAAATCTGAAGTTACTTCATTTTTTTATAAACCCTACACATTTTTATGAAATTTCATTCATAGAAGAAAGTGGGACAAATTAAAAAATACCCATGCCAGACTAGACACAGCAGACTTATTGCCCAACCTAACCGGGTGAGCGATCTCAGGTCATCCTATCCCTGTTGTTTTTGCAATGTTTTAAAAAAGCTACTGATGGGAATTTTATGTGGACAACACTTGATATAAGAGCCGTTATAGCCAGTAGAGCATCCACAGGCTCTCTTGGGCCTCTCGTTTTTAAAAGAATGGCATTTTGTTTTTAAACAAATGCACTTAAATTTCATCTCAGCAAACGACAAACTCCATTGTTTTTAGTTACTAAAATGTTTACAAACTTCAATTTAAGCATCATCGACCTTTTTATTTTTAGGTCCAGCCCCCATTAGGCGAGACATGTGAATCAACATATTTCGTGTTTTGTATTATATTTACCCGAGCATATTTGTGTTTTACTTATATTGCCTATTGATGCTGCATTGTTGGTTAGAGATTAGATCATGGCGGGGATTTCTTTATTTACACCCTCCTGTTTTAATGGGATGATAGTAGTGTAAGTGTGAGGTTTGGTGCACTCTAGAACCGGTTTAAACCCCCAGTGGCCTACTTTGCCACTGACCGTTCCAAGGCGGTAGCCCTATTGTCAACCCTTTTGTGTTTGTGATGTCATTGGCTTTTATTATTACTTTTGCCTTCTTGTTTGTCTGTTTGCATGTTTGTTTCTGTGTTTTGTGGGTGACTGTCCTCCTTGAATGCTACTTTCCCTGTCCGATGTTTTTATATTTCTTTCGTTCATTTTCCGCACGTTCAGCGTTCGTTCTGCATTTATTTGGGGTACTTGAACGCAACTGGGTCTGTACCTACATTATTATTATGTTGTGTATGTATGTATGTGTTTTAATTTGTACTTGTAAATAAATGTTTTAAAATGAAATCTATGTGTTCACGTGTTATTGCAGTCGGCATCACCCATACGTAGTTGCAGTCCACAGATTGGCACACATCTTGATGAAACGATTAGTGTGAGTAATATATGTTACACGTGGATTACTGTTGATGGGAACACGTCACTTTTAAAGTAGTAATATTTCATTTTTTTTATATTTTTAAATACTATGCATATCGATTGTTAATATGTAATCCATTATTATTAAATGAGATAATATGGGTACACGCTTAAGCATTTTTTTAATGTCTGACATTGTTCATTTGTTATAGTTAAAAGTATTTCCAAGATAGTAACAATGTCTAATCGGCGAAGTTAAATCATGCTCAATAAAAATGTTCCATGTTTATTTTTACAACATGCATGTACATACAATTATATATTTTATCAGGAACCCGCTGTACTACATAGACTTCATGTTCAACATGTCAGCGTACGGGAGAGAATTCAAACAGTTGTGCGATTACGTACACAAGTTCTCGCAGGACATTATTGAAGCAAGACGATATGCGATTGTAAGTAAACTATTTCTATTGTTCAGGGCACTTGTTTTACACACTTGTTTTTGGCCGTTTAAAGTAAACTTCAGCTAGTACTTAACTAAGATGTATATTAGTGAATCAGATACATTTAAAGGTAAATAAAAATACCTTCTTTTTAAAATTGAGTGAGAAATAAAATAAAAACAGTTTTGGATCAGGCGTTTTAATTGCAAGCTTATGCTGCATCAAACAAATAATACACACAACATGTTCTCCGACCCCATATTGACAAGGAATCTGATCACGTCAGGCATTTTCAAAACTACTTTATATTAATAAAGGTATTGATTTCATTGACATGCCTAGTATTTTCGGGATACTCATGTAGTTGATTCTATCCCAAACTATTTCAAAACCCGAAAGTCCAGTAATATGTATAAAAAGCCTATTGGAAATATTATTTTCAACTACAACAAAATAGTATCTGACCTTGATATAGTACATAATACTCCTAAGGAATGTGAATGCAACACATCAAAATTTTGCTATGCTCCAGCAGGTCATGTCATCACTGGTAATTTTGATATTGTTGAAAAACGTATTCGGCGTTTGTTTTCGAAAGGTCCTAAATATAGATTACCTTCTACTATTGATTGTAATGCCTGCCGTGCCCAGATCGCCCACACCATTGAAGATTTTAGTATAAAATGATGTCGTAGAGAACATGCGGACCCAAACTCGCTTTCTACTTGAAAAAGTCAATTCTTAAAATTATAGATACACGTATTAACTTTTATAATGCTAACCCTTTTTTACTACCTCCGATACCTAGGTTTTCCTTTCGTAATTTAAAATCGGGAATTCAGGAATTTCGTAATAAGTTTGTTTTAGTTCCTGCAGATAAAGAGGCTAATAATGTAATTATTGTTTGACGCCTACATTATGTCAATGTTTTATCTCTGGAATTCGGCAGCACCACTTCGTACACTCCAATTAATTCTACTGAGAATGATGTTGTTTCCCCACATATCACTCTGTGAACTACTTTCAAGGCTGGTGTAAACGATAAGCAAAATAAACTGCCTACCATGTACTGGATTCCTAAATCACATACAAATCCGTATAAGGCTCGTTTTATTTCTAATTCTAGTGCCTGCACCACAACAAACATCTCCAAACGTTTAACTTCTTGTCTTACTGCCGTTAAAGATCACGTTAAACTATATTGTGATAAAACTTACGAAAACTCTGGGATTAATTTATTTTGGCCTATAAAAAATTCAGGAGACGTTCTTGATACAATTTCCAATAAAGGTCAAGGTTCATCAATAAGTACTTATGACTTCTCTACACTATATACAACCTTACCACATCACCTTATTAAAGACAAGCTAATTTTTCTTATTCAAAAAACATTCGCTAGAGAAAATACTACATTTTTGGCATGTAATAATATTAAAGCGTTTTTTACTAACGGCAGTTTAGACAATTATACTATGTGGACTCGCTATAAAGTGTGAAGCACTCATCTTCCTCTTAGATAATATTTTCGTCAGGTATGGTACCACCGTTACTGTGCACCACTTGTCGCAGATTTGTTTTTATTTTGCTATGAAAGAGATTTCATGTTGAGTCTTTCACCAGATACATAGGCAGATGTTATTGAAGCTTTTAATGACACCTCTCGGTATCTGGATGACATACTGAACATTGACAACCCTTTCGTTCCAACTATGGTTGATAACATTTATCATAAAGAACTTCAGTTTAATAAAGCTAATATATATGATAATAACGCTTCTTTTCTTGATTTAGATCTCTCGATTGTAAATGGTGAAATAATTAGCAAAATCTATGACAAAAGAGATGATTAATTTTGACATTGTTAATTACCCCTACTTGGATGGGGATATTCCCCGAGCAACTTCTTATGGGGTGTTTGTGTCTCAACTTATTCGTTTTTTCAAGAGCTTGTACTCGAGTTGAGGACTTTATTATTCGTAATCTCTGTATAACTAAAAATCTACTCAATCAGGGTTACCGTTATCATAAACTTCGTAAAACTTTTGCACAATTTTATTATCGTAATCCTGATCTTCTTTCCAAATATAAATGTAATTTAACGACTCTTCCGCGACAAGGACTATCACAAACTGACTTCTATGGTGATGTGATTTATAAACTTCGTAAGATTCTTGGTCATGATCACTTTCATACTATATTTGTTAAACTTGTTAAAAAGTTTATCAAAAAAGGTTATGACCCTATCATTTTGCAACGTACTGCATGCTTGGTGGTGGACCTTTTTACAGTTCGCCACAATGCTTTCTTCTTTAATTGTACGATGCCCGGACAGGCTGTGGACCCTATGATGACGCCTACCTAAAGCCCATGGGGACGGTGGCTTTTGATGTTTGTCTATGATCTTTCCTGTCGTGCCCTTAATGACTTATTCTCTAGTTGCTCTGGTTTCTGCCAAGTCATTGAGTACTTTCACTGTGGCTTTCTAGGCTATTGTTTTTTGTATTATATTTACACGAGCATATTTGTGATTTACTTATATTGCCTATTGATGCTGCGTTGTTGGTTAGAGATTAGATCATGGCGGGGATTTCTTTATTTACACTGTCCTGTTTTAATGGGATGACAGTAGTGTAAGTGAAAGGTTTGTTGCACCCTAGAACCGGTTTAAACTCAGTGATCTTTGTTGCCACTGACCGTTCCAAGCCGGTATCCCTATTGTCAACCCTTTTGTGCTTGTGATGTCGTTTGCATTTTTTATTACTTTTGACTTCTCGTTTGTCTATTGGCGTGTTTGTTTTTGTGTTTTGTGGTTGACTGTCTCCCTTGAATGTTGTTTTCCCTGTCCGATTCTTTTATCTTTCCTTATTGTGTTAGATAAATGTAAATTAAGACACACATAATTTATTGAGCAAAATATTAAGGTTAACTGAATTTATCTGAAATTTCTTAAGTTTTTGCAGTCCCATTTCTCAACATATTTCAACTATTTACCACTAAATATACCAGTTATTACGATATATAATTTATGTATGTATTATTTGAATTATTCATGCTTATGCTGAAAATCCTTTGGCTAAAACAAGCCCCCTGCATAATAAATAATACAATTATTCCTGAAAACTAGTAAAACTGGAAACCTTACTTTTTATCGTTGAACTTCAGCTGATACAAATCTAAGGTAAACAAATCAACTGGCAGTGTTTTATTTTAAGGTATTTTGTTAACAACAACTTATACAGTGTTTTAGTTCCTACAGTGTTTCTTTGCTCATCGTCTTCGTGAATAACGATCTATGTAGTAAAGGCGACCGATGACCGGACATAAGCTAAACCTGATGATGACGTCTACCTAAATCCGCAAAGGACGGTCGCGTTTGTCTTAAATCGTGTATTGTTTTACCCTTACTGGCTTGCTCTCTTGTTCCTCCCGCTCCTGCAAGGTCTCTGAGCATTAGCACTATGGTTGTCTAGGTTTTGTGACACATATATACACGATCACCTAAGTGTTAAACTAATACTGCCTATTAATGCTTCCTTGTCTTTTAGAGAATATAATCTAGCGGGGATTTATTTATCTACACTCTCCCGTTTTATTGGGATAATAATAAGGTGAGAGAGAAGTTTGTTGCACATTAGAACATTGTTTAAACCACCAGCGGCCTTTTTGGCCACTGAAACTTTCCACATTAGGTACCCCTATTGTCACCAGTTTTGAGTTTGTGTTGTCGCATGCCTTGCTTCCTATTAGCATTGTAATTGTTATTTATTTTAAAGTGTATTTTTGATTGACTGTGAACACAGCATTTCCTTTTTCGACTTTTATACTTACCTATACTACAGGAAAAAGATCCATCACAACTAGATAAACGTCTTCTTGACTTTCTGGACACTCTTATCACCGCAAAGGACGAACATGGTGTCGGATTGACCAATCTGGAGATACGAGATGAAGTAGATACATTTATGTTTGAAGGTAGGTACAGTCGTACTCTTCTTAAAGGTATTACATTCACGGAAATTGACACATTAAGAGCAACACCAGAACATAATCTACTGTTTTCAAATATAATTCACACAGTGTAACGTGTAAACTCTCTTCGACGAATTTTGTTTATAAAGCGATTTAAAAAGGTAAATGTTCAATTATTTAAAATATGTATATATATGTTTCAGCTATTGCTATTGGGCAAGTGTTATGCTATACATATTTTATTGTCTCGCCTTTTCGATGAAAAAAAGAGACAGGTGTTGCTTTTTTGGCGGCGACGGCGTCGAAGGCGTAAACATTCAAGTTTTGCGTTTAGGTCACTGTCTCACAAGATAATTTTCACCAGACCTTTCAAAATGTGTTTATAGTTGCATCTTGGCTACTACATTGCAACGTGATATAACAAATGCGGCGGTGTGACATACATCCTCAAAGCAATGGGCAGATAACATACTAATTATCTATTCAACATTTGCGTTTATATAATTTTTTCCATAAGTGTATGCAGTAGACCTTTCAAACATTGGTTATAATTGCATCTCGGGTGGTACATCGCTACGTGACATAGTAGATGCGGATGTGACTTTCGCCCTCCAAGCAAGGGACAGATAACTTAATAATTGTGCAATTAACGTTTGCGCTTAGATCAAATTCTCAGGAACTGTATGCACTAGACTATTTAAACATTCGTTATAGTTCCATGTTGGGTAGTACATCGCTACGTGACATATAAGATGCGGATGTAACCTTCATCATACAAGCAAAGGGTAGATAACTTAATAATTTTACCTTCAACGTTTGCGTTTATGTCACTTTCTGATGGACTGCAGTCGATAGACCTTTTTAACTTTGGTTATAGTTGCATCTTGGGCAGTACATAGTAGATGCTGATGTGACCTTCTCCCTTCAGGCAAAGGTAGAAAAACTTAATAATTTTGCATTCAACTTATTCATTTAGATCACTTTCTCATGGACTGTATGCGATAGAGCTTTCAAACTGATCGTCTTGCTGGAATCATCTGCCAAGTCGTTTTTCATTGATGAAACTGGTTTTATGTTCTGCCCCCTCGGCCGCTTTCTCCTACTCAGTAGGTGTATTACATACCATAATACAAGTCATCCTGTCTGCCAAGACGTTTTCCATTGATGACAATGGTGTTATGTTGTGTATTATATAACATTACCAATAAAAGTGATTATATATATAATATAACTGAAGTTTAATAGAATCAACACCTCAACATGAACACTTATAAAAGCATTATTAATTATGAATATCCTATTTACAGTATGTATTTATATATAAAAATATAAATAATTGATAGAAACCCGTCTGCCTTGTTAATCAGTTAACTTCACCAAAAAGAAATATAAAAAGATCGGACAGGGAAAGTAGCATTCAAGGAGGACAGTCAACCACAAAACACAGAAACAAACACGCAAACAGACAAACAAGAAGGCAAAAGCAATAATAAATACAAACGACATCACAAACACAACAGGGTTGACAATAGGGCTACAACCTTGAAACAGTCACGCGTCGATCACTTCAAAGCAAATAAACGTATGTAAATATAGATAGGGTTGACAATAGGGCTCCGCCTTGGAACCGTCAGTGGCAAACAAGGCCACTGGGGTTTAAACCATGTTCTAGGGTGCTTACCCTACTGTCATCCCAATAAAACGGGACAGTGTAAATAAAGAGATCCACGCACTGAACTATTCTCTAACCAACAAGGCAGCATTAATAGGCAATATTAGTAAAACATAAATATGCTCGTGAATATATAAAAACAATATAGCATAGAAAGCCACAATGAAGGTACTCATTGACTTGACAGAAGCCAGAGCAACAAGAGAATAAACCATTAAGGGCACGACAAGAAAGATCATAGACAAAACCAAACGCCACCGTCGCATTGGGCTTTAGGTAGGCGTCATCATAGGGTCCACAGCCTGTCCGGTCATCGTAAAATTAAAGAGGAAAGCATAGTGGCGAACTGTAAAAGGGTCAACATGTTTAACAAAGATATTATGAAAGTGATCATGACCAAGTATCTTACGACGTTTATAAATCACATCGCCATAGAAGTCAGGACAAGTTTAACAAAGATAGTATGAAAGTAATCATGACCTAGATATTACGACGTTTGTAAATCACTTCACCATAGAATTCAGGTTGTGATAGTCCTTGTCGCAAAAGAGGTCTTAACTTTATATTTGGGATGAAGTTCAGGGTTATGATATAAAAGTTTGCAAAGGTTTTACGAAGTGTATGGTAACGGTAGCCCTGATAAAGTAGCTTTAAGACATGTAACAATGTCGTTCACCGAACGCTCAAATGATAAATGCTTCATGTTAATGTGCATACATTCCTTGGAACAAGAAAGAAAACATCATTTTAAAACCGAACAATGTTTTGAAAATGAAACGTTTACATTTATGTCATATAGAACCACTCAATAAGGAATTAATTTAAAACTTGGTATAATGTGATAAATAGTATTTATTTAGTTCATTTAGTTTCATCTACATATTTCTCATATTTGATATGAATGAATTATGTTGTCTGGATAAAACTAAATTGTTTGCATATATCTTTGAAAAAAACACAAAAAAAACCCACAAAATTTAAATAATTTACAACGTAGCTGCAGCATGACGGGGATTTCCTTATTTGTCGTGTCCCGTTGTTTAGGGATGACATTAAGGTACGTTGAAGGTTTGGTGGTCTCTAACACCTGGTTTGAACTCGCAGCGACCTTTATGAAGCTGTCAGTTTTAGGGCTGTTTCCATATTGTCACAACTCCTTTGTGGTATCATGTGCTTTATTTCTAAATGATGTTTTGGTCGTGAAAGTACTGTTTGTTTTAAATGCGTGTTTTTTGTTAGCTGTGTTCTGTGAACGTTATATTTATTTTATTTTCGAATTTAGTATCTACTTGAATTGTGCGAACAAATGAATGTAGAATGTAACTAGAAAATAACAGCATATGGCTATCGGGTCATATGCATACATTACATTTAAATCCCTGTGGACCACATTCAGAAGTATATTTACTTAAACATGTTCTAAAATGTCAGTGTAAATTCCGCCATTACAGCAAATATCCTAGAAGATGATATGTATCAATCTGGAGCTGAATATCGTTATATACATTCTAGGTCATGACACTACAGCTTCAGCAGTTAGCTGGGCTATAAACTCTCTAGCCAAATACCCTGACATACAGGAGAAGGTCCGACTGGAAGTAGAATGTCTACTAAACGGACGCAGTGGATTATCAGCGTATGTGTAGATTACATTGACTTGAATTCAATTGTTTATATTATATTGCATGACGTTCTTTCTTTCAGTTGTAATATTAAAGCGCAATATCGTTTTAAATGTAAGCACGATTTCATGGGTGACGTATATAACTGTATGTTTACGTTATTTGTTCAGTTATTCTTTATTAACGTACATGTAGTACTCCAGTGTTTTTTACTTTAATTTAGAAACACAACCCATACTGTCCTACTTGGAATGTTTGCGCGATTTTTCATAAAAGTGGAAACAAATACAGTATAACATTCAGTTCATAATTGTATTTTTAATACTGTTGACAGTTCGTTTACAGTTCACTGTAATAAAAAAGATGACATTTCAAAGAGCTATTTCACTTTGCCTTATGGTTTTAAATGATATTTGTTTTAAATGGGTATTTTGTACTCATTTGTAATATGATCCAATAACGGCTATAAAACAGCCACCAACGCTAAATCTACACATGTATGCAGTTGGTTTTCAAAACGATATACATTTATTCATGTTCATCAATATATCAGTACTAAATAAAGGTTGCCTTGATTACATTTGCATTTATTTTAGTGATGATTTGCCAAAGCTTTCCTATACTACTTGCTTTATCAAGGAAGTGTTAAGGATGTATACACCCGTTCCGGGATTTACACGGAAAATAGCAGAGCCATTTACTATGGAGGGGGCCACCTTTCTGGAAGGTCAGACTTTGGATATATATCCACATCTGCTGCATCACCACCCCAGTGTTTGGCCCGATCACAATGTAAGAGTTTTTAATGTTAGTACATTTGACCTGAAAGAAACATTTTGTGAATTATATTTTTGCTATCTTTGTTTTAAAGTTCTGTCTGGATCATGTGTTTTATAAATCATGGTCTCTGTTCCAATTTACTATTTCCAGTTAGGAACATAACCCGCTCTAATAAATATGTTGAATATCTTGTTAATACAAATGAAGTTGTGTGATGTGTTTGTTTTCTCAAATCTAGCTTGGTATTTAATTTAAATATACGGTATTTAATCTCAGGAGTCCCTTTCATGCCTTATGCATGTACTTTCATAGCTGTTTTTCTAATTGTTTTAATCTTAATGGTATTTACGTGAATAAACACACGACCATATATGTGTTATACTTATATTGTTTATTAGTGTTGCCTTGTTTGTTAGAGATAATAACCTGGGAGGGATTTCTTTATTTACACTGTCCGGTTTTGCTGGGATGACAGTAGAGTAAGGGTGAAGTTTGGTGCACCATAGAACCTGATTTAAACCCCCAACGGCATTTTTACCCGTTTGCGTTTGTGACGCGTTGTTTCTTATTTATATTGTAATTATTGTTTGTTTAATTGCGTTTTTTTGGTAGTTTGTTTACTGTGAACGTTTCATTTCCAGTTCTACTTTATAGTATTACCTACATTTCTTACGTAGCATTACATTTTATGGGATTATAATTTTCATTATAACTGTATGATACCATTCTTGGTTTTAAAAATGGTACAGTGAATCTAGTTCCCTGCGTCCCGTTATGTGTAATTACTATTTGAACAAAGCGGGTATTCTTCAGTATATTTCCCTGTGTCCCGTTATGTGCAACTACTACTTAAACAAAGCGGGTATTATTCAGTATATTTCCCTGTGTCCCGTTATGTGTATCTTTTATTTCAACAAAGCGGGTAATCTCCGGTATAGAGTAATATGGAATATATTAATTAATTGTGTGACTTTATAATTTTCTAAATTTGGGAATTTTATAATAACACAAACAAATTGTCTGGTGACTAAACTCTTTAAAATCCTTAAATTATAGAAGAATTATTATAAAATAATAGCCTGTCGCATGTATAATTTTCAGGAGTTTCGTCCAGATAGGTTCTTTCCAGAGAATATGGAAGGCAGAGATCCATTTGCATTCCTTCCTTTCTCTGCAGGACAAAGGTATTTACAGTGTTTGCTTTAGTAAAAACGATGCATAGAACGTATATAGTCTTGTTGGCAGGGTTGTTTAACAAAAGAAAGGTTAATGTTTCATTACTCTCTAAAGGAATATTGCACTTTGTTCAATGCCACTACTTTATTCGTCCGTAAGTAAGTAAGGAATTAAGGAAGGAAGGAAGGAATGGAGGTAGGGAGGAAAGGAGGGAGGAAGAAAGGAAGGACACGCCTGAATGAGGCTATCAATCACTATCTATAAATACGATTATATACTAAATAATGTAATTAAATAGAACATTGTATATTTACCGTAACAATATTGTGTGTGCTTTAATTATTACGTAACAGTTATAACGTGAAGTTGAAATTTTAGTTATGTGTTTTCTGTGTATAATGAGTTCTGTTTAATGTACACACACACACACACACACACACACACACACACACAGTGGTTTAAATATAAAGTCTGCATTAACATGTTCGAACGAGTTATGTAGGTTTCTATGTATTAAATTGATACATTTTTACTATCTTACAGAAACTGCATCGGCCAGCATTTTGCAATGAATGAAATTAAAATATTCGTGTCCAAGGTTGCAACCAAGTAAGACACGCTTTGTACTTTACATTCTACTCGTAAACAGTCATTGTACCACTGACCGTTCCAAGGCGGTAGCCCAATTGTCAACCACGTTATGTTTGTAATGGTGCTTACCTTTACATTTTACACATCGTTGTTATTTTTGATTTCTTACTGTACGTGTTTGTGGTTGACTGTGTTCCTTGATGAATGTTACATTTCCTGTTCGACTTTTATATCTACGTTTGTCTATAGTTTAGTGCATTAACTCGTAAAATAATATATAATAAGAACTTTTCTTTCCAGTAGGCAATACATCCTTTCTAAAGACGAGCTTTATTATTCAGGTGTTACGATTTGTTTTGCTCAAGACAGTAATTTTGTCGTTTAAAGGGGGTACATCAGGATTTTTCTAGAAACATCTTAAATTATAAAATTGTTCCAGTTCATGATAAAACACTTATATCAATCAAAATATGATGTTGAACCATTTTGTTTAGGTCTAAACTTTGAAAACACCATATAGGTAGGACGGAATCAGACGTAAAATGCTGAAATCAACCCTGGTGTGTCACCTAGGATAGCACATATTACTGTGCTGAATGAATTTCTTTGCAAATGAGGGATACTTTTTAGGCTCAGTTATTATGTTTTGACCATGTAGAATAGAAAATATTAATATTTGTCGATTTTAAGTCTGACACCTAGACCCCCATAAAAAGCCTGATGTACTCCCTTTAAGTACGAAATTCGACTAATTTTAGTTAAACATGTTAAAAGTAACGGTCTCAAATAATGATTCTGTCTTCTTCGCACTCTATCATGTTTACGTCTTGTACTAAGTTCGGTTCAATTGCCTTTGACGAATGCATATCATTAAGTCGGTTAATTCTGGATAAACAAATGGCCATAATTACCATAAGATGACTTCCAGTAAATGGAAGTTAGAGTATTGACCGGGTCGCATAGTACGTTATAATGCAAAACAGAGTCTGCCTCAACTCTCTGATTATTTATGTAAACCAACGAGCTGAGACTAGACTCTATGACATATCGTGTAAGAATTTGTATTCAATTTTATTGTTACACTGGAAACAAACACTCATACATTAAACACGTGTGTATAGTAAATACATGTGTTCATAACATTCTTGCAGATACAAAGTGACCGTGGATTCTAAACGGGAGGCTGTTCCTTTCCCTGAACTCGTGATGCGAGCAAAAGACGGCATATACTTGCACTTCGAAGAGAGATACTCCACGTGACAGTGAAATGCTTATTTGAATATAATACAAGTTGTTTGGTAACTGCTTAGATGTGTATAATACGATGTAGTTGTTAACATACCTCCTCAATGACTGCTGTGACAATTTGCTTTATTTCATGCATTTGGTTGAAACACTTTTTTATAAAGAACGAATTTTAATTCAATTTAAATTTACTTCAAAGTCTGTCAAGACGTGTATTTTCGACCTTTAACTAAGCTTTTCTGGATCGGGCTATGTCCTCAACAAAGTATTAATGTACAAAAAATAAGAATTGCGCTTCAGAATTTTTAGGATGTTCAGTGTATGAGAAACTAATCTGAATCTATGGAAATGTTGGCTGTAATGTCCTAAATGACCAGTAATTTATATATCACTCATGCGAGGTCGGGGTGACATTTTATAGCTTCCACAAAGAAATTATTGAAAGTATGTGTGAATGTCAATGGATAAAATATTGAGCTAAATTTGATCATATCTGTTTTATATCATGATTGGATTTCGAATAAAATATCTTTAAATCTTGTTATATCGTCTGCATTCTATTTTGATGAATATGATGAAAACCAGCGTCTCTTGATCTGTAACTGAGACAAGCAAATGTTGTATTTGAATTAGATTCTGTACTATAGCATGATATGGAAATGACTCTACGGAATATGTGGACACAGATTTAATGCATTTTTTATCCTGACAGGGTTACTAGACAATGTTGGGTCCAAAATTGAACTAACTTTGTTAGCTCGACTATTCCAAAAATAAGAACTATTTATGTAATCACCCCTTCTATTAAGTCTTCGTCAATTTGTCGTAGTCAAGGTTTGATGTATAGGAACATGATAGTATACAAATTACAAGTCTGAACTGCTTGGAACTGTTAAATGCAACTAAATAATTACGTGTTTGGGCACTTTTATTTTTGTGATGTTTTCACCACTCACAATCTTGGACGATTCCCGCTGTTTCTAAGAATAGACCGGCTCTATGGAAACTTCAAAATACATCTCCCCAACATCATTGAATTGCAACATTGGTAATGAAATGACATCTGCACGCTCTTGAGATTAACATGTATCAAGTGATTGATTTTCAGAGTCATACTATTCTCCCATGTAGTATAAATTATATGGAGTTAAATAGAAAAATTCATGAACAAGTATTACTCCTCTAAAAATGCTGTCCATATTTCAATGAAATTCAACAAAATATTCTTAGATAGTGCCTTGTTCGATGTATGTTTCACGTAGAACCTCGTCATCCATCCAACATATGGTCATCTTTATAAAAGGAAGAGACAATACAAACGTATATCTCAGTGCACGCAATGAAACAAAAATCGTTAAAACTATTGTGTCCAACGTTGCCTTATCACTGCAATAGCTCTTCAAATGTATGAGATATGTTACATATGCTAATGTCCCTCTTTAACAATTCACTGTTAATACATATTAACTGAAAAATATTTTTCGAATAGTTCCTAGCTGTTTAGTTCTTAGATGCTTACTGTGCACCTACGTCAGATTTAAATAAATAAATAACAAACAAACATCGGTAAATTAGTGGATAAGGCAGTGGGTTCGCTTCCTGGCATAGGCTATCCTATCAATAAGTTCATCATTCATCGTATCTCCCTGTGCGGTTGTTGTCCGAATGCAACATAACATGATTTGTTGACTGGATGCTCAACCACATTTCACGTTCTCCGTAAATAAAATCTACGTTGCTTTATATGTTCTATTTTTTTGTCAAATGTTTTGAAACAAATTCCAAAACAATAACCTCGAAAGCTTTCTATCATTCGAATGGCTTGCAATTCCTTAATGATAGTTTGTATGCCAACGATTATTCCTCCAACTTCCTGTCCGTCGTACAGGTCTGTTGATGCGTAATTTGAGTTCATAAAAATAGACCGAACATTCGTGTGCATTGCATTACGGTGTTCGTCCGGATCTAGATACTAAGAACCGAAGCTGTCTTTCATTCTATAGATGATATCGCAAACACAGATATGTATGTCACTGTCATTTCTACACACTGCTGCATGTCTCAACACAAATGTCTTGGTTACGTATGAGGAAAATACTTTTAAGTTTATTCTTATCATGAGACAGTATTTCAATCATTTGTAGCTCATTTTATGATTCTCTGACACGCGTCTTACCAGCTTAACTTCAGTGTTAGTGAACGTAAACATAAAGCATTTATGGGCAAGTTTTCAAGGAATGACCAGAAATGCATTATCTGCTACTAGTTGATCGTTGTACGACTTTAACGTGTCATCTAGGTTAGCCATGTGTATCCCTTGTACATACTTCCGGCCAAGTACTTCTGCGATATTTCAATCGCCGGCTCAAAATGTCCAATTGTAGTTGCAATATTACCAACCAATTATCTCACACACTGCATCTTTAATGTCAGCGACCTCTGCCTCAGATCGTTTATATATCAGTACTCGTTCACGGAGCTCGCGCAGGAATCGACTCATACTTATTGTTTGTCTAGTTGGCTGCACTGTTGTCGCAAATGAAAGTATTGTATAGTCGAACATTCACATGAATAAATCAATGTTATGTACCTATAGTTCATAACTAATGACGTCCAAAAAAATACATCAGATACCATTTTGTATTGAATATTGCCAAACCAATAGAAAAAAGTAAGTTATGGATGTCAAACTAAATTGGAATAAAGTCAAGCCCGCAACCTCACGTGAACCTTAAGAAGATGTTAGCCACAGACAAAGTTAATGTCTTTTGGCACAGTATCTGAAATTGCGTTTCAGTGAAATAGGGCTTGTTTCATTCTATATGCGATAAGTAATATGTGATGCGTAATAAAAACAGTCCGGGTATTATTAACACAGTATCATCTTACAGGGGTTATAAAAAAAATAATGCTATTACTGTATCTACTCTTAGTATAATCACTTAAAACAATCCGATTTGAGAATATTGTATATATTATTAACGTAGCAAGGCAATAAACCAGCGCTTTAAAACAGATAAAAACATTAGATAACACACATGTTCAGACATATATATATATATAGATATATTTAACAGTATTATAAGTAAAGTAAGTATGTTTCTAATAAAAATACTGCACGTTGCTATACAGTAGAATTATACTCACCTGATCTTTTTACATGAACCATCCGATTAACAATACTAGCAATGAGATTAAATGATCTGGAATTAAACCATGATACAATGTGACTAACCATGAAATTCTCTTCAATAATAAAGGACGCGTACCAAGCGATCAGGAAGAGTTGTAGTGAATCGATAGTTAATGTTAATTTAAGATGCTTAAAAGATAAAACATTTAAGTATTTTACGGATTTATCAGTTAGAACGCACACTTCACACCCCTACAAATTCAGTTTAAAGTACGCAATAAAATGATAAGATAAAGGATCAGTAAGTAATAACAATGATTTGTAGTCGTGCGAATTTTTACAGCCGCCGCACAGCACTAAACAAACGCTAGTGCGAACGTCAATACATACTGAAAATGTGATCCTTTGGAATCAACAAACACAAACAAGAGATAACAGTAGAAGACTTGGTTTTATATATGCATACAGTCGAATTTATATACCATAACTTTAACATCAAATGTACACAAGTTATTAGTCTATACTATTATAGACAATACTTGAGAGATACTGCTTATATCGGAAAATGCGAAATAAAATTTGCGACAAGGAATATCAAAGCAAGTTTTTATAAAAATATGATCTATAAACTTCGGATATTAAAGCAGTATGATGAGTTTCCTGACAAGTTTGCACATTTAATTAGAGAATTCGTCGGAAATGGATACGGTTTTAAATATTGCAACGCACGTCATGTTCAGTGATTGATCCCTCTACAGTCAGTCATTTCGCCTCACTTTTCTCTTGTGCGATGTCTGATATATATGATGACACCTTCTAAAAACGTTTACAGGAAAGTTAGCTTCTGTAACATGACTACCTCTCACAGGTTTTTGTTCGTACCCTTATTTTACTTGTATTTGCTTTGGCTACAACTGCAATTCTAAATACTCCCTAATATGTTTCAAATGATGTGTTTTATATATATATCTACAATTACTTATGTGTAATGTTTGCTAATTTCTCTGAATGTGGAATTTATTGTTACACGTTTCGATGGTATTTACTTTTATTTACACTGTCTTTTTAAGTAATCCGTTACATAGAGTACAATAGCAAGGTTGTGTGTACAAATATATACAAAAGTCGAAGAGGAAATGCATCATTCAAGGATCACGATCAACCACAAAAACACTCACATAAACAAACAACACTCTCACAGATGAATAAAAGACAAGATATGTCAAGCCGAACACTCGAAACATTCTCGATCACACATAGATAAATAGAAAATATCGAGCAATGTATCGGCCTTATTTTATTTATTATTCTTTCTTACACACACAAAATGCAAGTTATGTTACAAATCATATTGTTGTAAACAAACATTATTATTTATTGTCTTTACCAAACGTGCTATAAGGCAGTCGTCGCCAGGTTTATCGCATCTGACTTTTCAAGTTTCATATGACCATTTTTTCATATTAATGAATTGATTATGCATCTTAAAAAAAACCTTAACATTAACCAACCTCTAAGTTAGCATGCGTTTACCTTAAGACATCATGAGTTTGTCGGAGTATATTCATTTGCATATTACTCAGTTTATATTAAGAACACGCGGTTATCTAAATATGAACCACTGCGCTTGGCTTTATAAGAACAAGAAGCAGCAGTATCCGCAACATCTCATACACGGCTTCGCAGCATTACTCAAATGTAAGTCGAAGGTCTTCGCACCTAAGATGTCCGCCAAAACAAATTTGCATTCAAAATCAAAGTTATCGTCCATATTTTGCAATGTCATTTAGCGGATCATTACGTGGTCCCGCCTTAATTCCATTAAGCGATGGGAAAGTTAAGCAGGATTTTATAACGGATATTGCGACATAAAACACGTTTAAAAACATTTGTACTGAAGACATGCGATAACGTGTTAAAGCCGAGTTCAAGGTTTTATATCATACCCAAACCAATCCCGTTTTCAATTCTTGGAGAAGGGGTTGGATGCTATATGAACGTTTACTCGTACCACGTAATGGATTGCTCTATCAAACGTTTATTTGCATAAAAGCAGCGATAAAACCTTCACATGCATTGTAAAATACAAACATTGCAACGCAAATTATACATCAACACGTGTGGCTAAGGGGCATACTGTTTACATAGCAACAAGCTAAGCATCATGCACTATTTTCTGTTTTGCTGCCTTCCGGCCATTAGAATGTTAAGATGTTGAACATTCCGGCGCGGCGACATACACACGTGATCAGAACGAATGATGGGATTGGCCAAGTGTTCACGATTGCAAGCAGCATTTGCAAACAAAGAGCAACATTCGTGTTAGTGGTTAATATACATTCCCATCCACTTGCTTGCTGATCCTTGTTCAACTGTATCTAATTAGTTCAGAATACAATAGGGACTTTTTTAATGACATTGTTTCTTTTAAGCGTTTTTTTTCAATTTTAACTATATGTAGGCCAGATATATCTTAACATATTCATCCTTATCAGTTATGCTATGTTTTTTTAAAGTGGCTGATGTTTCGCAATCCTTGGTTGACAAGAACGTGATGTGGCAATGTCGGTGACTGTTTATTTATAAGATCGGATTTTTAACAGCGACCACACCAACAGCTTAACATCAAACGTATACTGTGTTTTGTATATATAACGTATACTGTGTTTTGTATATATAACGGTGTATACAATTCCAAAGTGTGTCTTATCGTACATGTAAAATATAGCATACGTTTTACATATGAAAATTATGAATTATATGTACCATTATTAACTTAAAGGCTGGTTCGTGGAACACTTGTGTCAAGTGCCATGGTAAATCTAACTATACGGTAGTTTGGAGAGAATTATTTCAGAATTATGGAGCAGAACATTTTTTTAAATCGTTAGCAGTTATTAAAAATGGCATAACTCTGCATTTAATACACGATGATAAGGAACAATTGTAAAAAGTGCCAAGACAATATATGTATACTACATATTATGAGCTAAGTTAGGTTACAGTTGGAGTTCATGATATGGGCATTATTCTGTCGAGAAGAAGTTCTCAATTATAGGACATGCCAATGGTATTGAATAAAGGAAGAGCTGTATAGGATTTCACGACCCTAGGTCATGCATTACAATATGCCAACCGTTTTACCAGGCTATGAGCTAGTTTAGGTTGTAGGTGGACGTTTTCTGGACGGACGGACGGGCGACGGAATCCGCACTAGGCATCTAAAGGGATTTACAATACAATTAATATTGCATTCCTTCCTATTTGTATGAATATGACTCTATGAACCAGCATCATATCGTTCACACGTTTGCGAAGTTAACTAACTACTAAACATCTTTGGACCAATTCCATTGACTAGTAGATATTGTTTCAAACCAAACTATATAACCTAACAGTTACACATTCATTTCTGTCTTACAATTAAATAACTTTCACTAAAGTATGTTGGTAATGGGTTAATTTATTGAATGACATAATTCGAAATGTTGAGATAGGATGAAATGTCATTTAGTTTAGGAAGAATTATTTCGGAATAAGATTTAACTCGCGAAACATTATTCAGAACTATAATGAACAGCTAACATTGTCTTGGAATATTTTAAACGAATCCCTCCACAACCCCTAACCCCAACCACACGTATCCCTCCAACACACCTATCCCCCACCATTTAGTTATTAATGTATTTTAAGCTGTTAAAGGATGTTCAGTTTTGGAGAAAAGTTGTTAATTCTATTTTGTTTAATTCGTCCATTGTTTCTCATTTAGGGCAACTCGTTTTGTAAGAAACTGGACCTACGCGCCGGCCATAGAATGGCGTGAAAATACCGCACTGAAGGTTCCATGTTCATCGTCATATGCATAAGATCTTCGGGATAGCTCAAATTTATATACTATTGGCATTTAAAATATTGAGTTCTGCTCAAACCGGGGCTAGAGGGCGTGAACGGTAGCAAGCACTTTTCACTACCTTTCATGGACAGTCACAATGAAACCGAGATTGCAATATGTTTTGTATATATCGTGTTCGACGATTTCCAAATCGGCATTGAAGTCAGGCATTGAAGTCACTGGACGCGGTATATTTATTCTGTTCATGAGCGGTTATATTAGTGAGCGGTTATCAGCGGTTATATAACGTTTTTATCATCTTTCATTCCACCTAGAACCGCCATTAGCTGAAATCCATTTTAAAACCACACATATTGGTCTAAAGTAACGTTATGTGTACATGTCTGTTTAAGGTTATATGATGTTATTTATTGGGTAAATGGTTTTGGTTGACGTATGAATAGTCTGCCGGTGAAAATAAAACAGCTTCTATCAGTAAATGTCGTGTCAAAATGAATTTGAAACATAGTTTAGTATCTTTAAAACGCGTATCGCGCTTGAAGAATGACTTTAAACTTTAAATAACACCCCAAACTTCCAGGATTTTACTCACGATCATCTCGACCGGAAGTGTTAAATTCCCTATACACAAATAATAGAAACGTATTTAAGCATACACCATTTCCCAAATAATTGTTTCTTTACTCTAATCTCTTTCACCTAAGGAAGGTGTTTAACCATAACACTAAAGGTATATCTATGAGCGGTGTCCATGCCAGCTTGATTATGATGTTGTGGATGATCGTTGTGAGGATAAAGAAGCCTCGGTCACCCGGCCCGTTTCTGATTTCCTCGTCACGCTATGCTACACAGATTCAGAACCAGTGCCTGGGGGAAAAACACTTTTGAAATCGCCCCAGATTTTGAGAGTTCAACGAGACTTTCCAAAAAAAATATTTTTAAGTTAATTTAATAATAATTTCTTATTTTTAACTTATAGGTTGTAAGCTAGTAGAAGAACCACACCCCAACACCCAACTAGGGGGAATTGTGTACACCCTATTTTCCTGACTGCCCATTGTGTGTAGAGCATTTTGGAACATGTGTGTCATCTGGCGACTGGAGTTTTATCGTGCTACTGGATGTAGAATACGTTACCTATAAAATAATACGGGCAAAGCCCTGACGCGGGCGAAGCCCTCTTGCAGTAACGCGAGTATGAAAACTTACTTGTTTTCCCACATTCTAGGCGATATTTATTTTTCGTCAACTTTCGCGCCGCCATTTTCAATCCGTAGGCTGGACAGCAGACGTCAAATGTAGGGCAAAGTTTTAGGCAGACAAAGTGGAATACTAGTCAATTTCGTACGTTCATTTTTTTCTATTTTTTGTTTTCGGTCTTTATTTCGAATTTTAAGCGTAAGTGAAACGTTTAATTTCAGAAATATAACATTATATAAATACCTACCGTAAACAAAGAGAGTAGTTATCGAAATAAAGTACAATTTGATCGCATGTTGGGTCACGTGGTCACAAACGCATAAAGTGATGACGTCAAACTTCGGGTGATACTATTCCCCGGTAGATTCCCGGTTATTTTGCGGTTGAAAAGGGATGGCAAATGTGATTCATGAGTGTTGTTTCTGATGGTTTAATGATTTATTTATGTATTCCACTTTGGAAGAAAGGAATAGTGTAATTAAGTCCTGAATATTGGTTTCAAGTTCAAGCACTTGATGTCTACTAAAATATAATATAAGGTAAAGGTAAATAGTTTTTAAAGGTGACTGTTTTACAAAATAATGTATGAACAACAATATTTATTTTTCTTTCTGGATTTGGCTTCAAAAGTGGCCCACACTTATCTGAAGGTCACAAAGTTGCCCGACACACTAGGGGTGTCAGGAGGCATTCCAGTTACATCTAACAGTGTTGGCTTGTAATCGTAGTAAAATAGCATTAACTAGGACCATATACCCTATATTCTGTGCTACTTTGACTAATTGTGGTCAGTTTTTAAGACATGTCTTTTTTTCTCCATTTCTTTTTCCTCCTGACAAGCTTTCAGGGAATTGCTCGTAATGTCGTAGTAATTTCTGACTAGGCTTCCACTGAAAGCATTCTAGGTAAGAGGTTTGAAATGTTTCGCTTGCTTCCAGTCCTTAATTCTTCTCTGAACACTATTGTGCTTCTCTTTCATTACAGATGCATTGTCAAATATTTACCAATGTGTCGAATCATAATAATCAAACGCAGATCAAATGTATCTTTACTCGTAACTGCCATCTGTGGAAATACCACTGAGATTTACCCTTCTGCATTAATCATTCACACATTCTTCAACACTCGTAGAAGCACCATTCTTATGTGTGTAGCTTGTGTTTGTCTCAAGTAATACCTTTGGGCAATTTTAGATTTTGAAAATCAGTGTTTTTTGCCTAATTTGGGGCCGAAATTTGGGGCCGAAATTCGGCCCCATTCTCAATTCCAAAAAGTATCCTTTTTTCACAATTATATCCAAAAAATTCACAATCTGAAAAAAGACATAAATTGGGTAAATACAGACCAGTAAGGATACTAGTCTTAATATATGCTGGTGTTAAAACTAGTCTGTATTTACCAAAAACAAAACTTAAAACCAAGGGATATTTAACTGTGAAAATAAATGTGAAAAAAGTTTATTTCTCTTTTGTTATAATATTTTACAATTTCTAGAAAAATGCCGCTATTTTTCACAATGGCACAGACACAGACTGCATTCACAAAACACATGAAAAAACACTGAAAACATTTTGCAGAAATGGGGACCAGCATGTCAGATTACATTACTGGATGTGGGAGACAAGACAGTCGCGAAACTTTCATTTATTATTAACACTAAATATATTTAAATTAATTAATATGATTACATATTTGGAGGTGGAACAGTGGCTAACCTTTACTTTATCTAGTGAATTTAAGGACTTTAGGTACTAACTTAAATTTATTTTATGGTGGGGTGAGAAAATGATTGATTCAATATCACTATTACATAACATATTTGGAGGTGGGTGACATCGCAGTTACTTTTTATTTTTTAAATAAATTAATATTGCAAGGCGGGTGACATGATAGTCACTATAATCTTTTCATTATCAAAACAGCCTTCATAACAAAGTCAGATATGAAACAACCTACACAATGTCAAAATTCTGGTACAAAGACAGCCTAGCTGTACCTAGATAAACATGATGGCAATTTGCACATGGTACAGACTTGATTGTTAAGGTAATTGCATTCAGTTTGAATGGGTATTGGCTATCACTTTAGTTTAATTGAAATTTGAGATCCAGAGACTTGAACTCTGTATTTGTGTTTATAACATAACTTCCTGTGTGTGAAATATATTTGTCATGTTGAACTAGTGTACTAAATATGCAAATGCAGGCCGAATAATTGTTCTTTCTTTTCCGTTCAGCTCAATGTGAATTAAAAAATACAGTATTATGCTAGTGCATAAAATACACGTCTACGAACGGCAAGACGATTTTTGATGTGCCATCCTCAATCTAGGGTGCATCTATAAACGTCCGTATGTAAAAAAAAGCACCCAAAGACATCAAATAAATGAGACTAAGTATTATGCTAACCCTGCATTTTCGACCAGAAGTACGTAGTTCACGGGACCAAAGCAAAATCTGCGGCGTAAACACTTATTAATAAATGTTTGTGTTGAACGATTACCAATTTTCCGTTTTTTATGGATTGAATATTTTTGGTCACCACGGGCGTATGAAAGTCAAGTTGTGGTCGCCCAAACCATTTTTTACTCGCCATTGGCGACTGGGCGAGTGCTAATTTGTGCCGCTGTTATTTTGATTAGACACATTGTTAAAATATCATCCGGAGAACATGAGCAACTATTTTCTAAATATTTTGATTAAATAATTGTCTACCAATATAGGCTATAATTACACATGAAAAGCAAAGAAAAACCAGCATCTGCTTTGTAAAACGGTTGACAAAGTTATACAGGATAAGGTTAAGGATATATCATGGGAGCATTGCATGGCAAACACTAGGGTGCATTACATATTCTGGTACAAAGACAGCCTAGCTTTACCTAGATAAACATGATGGCAATTTGCACATGGTACAGACTTGATTGTTAAGGTAATTGCATTCAGTTTGAATGGGTATTGGCTATCACTTTAGTTTAATTGAAATTTGAGATCCAGAGACTTGAAATCTGTATTTTTGTTTATAACATAACTTCCTGTGTGGGAAATATATTTGTCATGTTGAACTAGTGTACTAAATATGCAAATGCAGGCCGAATAATTGTTCTTTCTTTTACTAGTAGTTAGCTTCGCCTGTCTTGAGGCTTTGCCTTGTTCATATTAATTCATTTTACTGCATTTTGAAGACTAAACATGTATGGAAGAAATTGTTTGTATATTAAATTGTCTTCATTAGTCGTGCCTATTATAATAAAACATGTTCGTTTCACTTTCTTTCTATACCATGGATACCTGCAATACTAAGCCTACGTTACCGTAATTTACGTTACCTTGTTTTATTCAGTTTATTAACTCAAGAACATTAATGCTGTTACATCCGAACGGATATCACAATCATACGTTCCCATGATGTTAATAATGTTCGGCTCTTGTAATGTCCGTTACATTTTGGAACATGTGTGCCATCTGGCGACTGCAGTTTTATCGTGTTACTGGGTGTAGAATACGTTACCTATACAATAATAATTCATTTTACTGCATTTTGAATACTAAACATGTATGGAAGAAAGGGTTTGTATATTAAATTGTCTTCATTATTCGTGCCTATTATAATAAAAAAATGTTCGTTTCACTTTCTTTCTATACCATGGATACATGCAATACTAAGCCTGCGTTACCGTAATTTACGTTACCTTGTTTTATTAAGTTTATTAACTCAAGAACATTAATGCTGTTACATCCGAACGGATATCACAATCATACGTTCCCATGATGTTAATAATGTTCGGCTCTTGTAATGTCCGTTACATTGTGTGTTTTTAAATCATTTTCTATTTTCCGCATGTTAAAAGACATTAGAACAAGTCATCCAGTTTTATTGCAACATTTCCTTTAGACATACTTTTTTGTAGCAACTCATTTTGAACATTATTTATGCTTTCTAAACTACAAAATTCCTTTTCACTTACTATTTATACCTATGATACATGCATTATTAAGCCTACGTTACCTTAATTTACGTCACCTTGTTGAAAGAAGGTGTTTGGTTTAAGAAATTAAAAAAAGAAGTATTTTATACACGAAGATTATTTTAAACATCTTAGTTATAAAGTATCCATGCTATAAACAATGTTTGGTGTTTGTATTGTCTGTTGCTTTGTGTCTTTTTTAAATAATTAATAATAATTGTCCGTGTTTTACTAGAAATCGAGAAAATTCAGCCAATGAGTTAATAAAGATGTTAATACAACTGTCCTCTAAACTTCATCGGTGGTATCAACAATGTTTGAACAGACATGAAACTATGTCAAGCTAATATGTGTTATCTCATGTATTAAACGTTACGTACGTTACCGGTTACGTTTGCTTAGTATTATTTAAGTACCACATTCAAATAGAAACATTGGTATATAGCTTTATTTTCCTTTATATATTGTTTATACTTAGGCAAGCATTGAATGAAATGACGTTTGAATATAATTTACACGACTCTTCCGTAGAGTTTACGTTAGAAAAATAGCAAATTATATGCACAATTTTAACTGCTAATGTATTCATATATTAATAAAATGTAACAAATTAAGCAATTTCAACATATTCACAAAAATAATTGAATTTCACTTACGTTACTAACAAATATAAATGTATAGCTCTATAAGATAGCATGCATTTTTATAGAAATATATTACATCATTTGAGCTCATAATTCCTCTATACATTGTAATCACTTTCTTCAAACTCAATATCAATCAGTTTGTTGGCTGCAAAATCTTCCCACCCATTATTGCTTCCTGCTTCAGTGTCCGGCTCTTTGAACATGATGTCAACAAACTATTGTGATGCATTATTTCCAATGTTCTATTCAAATTCAAAAACTGTATATGCCTATTGATGCTGCCTTGTTGGTTAGATATTAGATCATGGGGGGATTTCTTTATTTACACTGTCCTGTTTTAATAAGTGTGAGGTTTGGTTCACCCTAGAACCGGTTTAAACCCCCATTGGCCTACTTTGCCACTGACCGTTCCAAGGCGGTAGCCCTATTGTCAACCCTTTTGTGTTTGTGATGTCGTTTGCATTTATTATTGCTTTTGCCTTCTTGTTTGTCTGTTTGCGTGTTTGTTTTTGTGTTTTGTGGTTGACTGTCCTCCTTGAATGCTAGTTTCCCTGTCCGATCTTTTTATATTTCTTTATCTTCTCTCATTTTGTTGTCAGTATGGTGCTACAACAACACTTGAAAGTGTGCATGTTCAAATGCATGATTGTAAAAAAATTGACACGGCGGAAAAAACTGTAGTTTTGGCCTTTGAATTTTCGCGAAAACATATTTGAAGTGTAAACAGGTTTGCCATATAGGAAGAATACTATCCTCTCCGTGATCTCCCTACTTTTTTGGAAGATCATCCGAACATTCGTGCTGCTGTTCGAGCAATCCACCAAATTGACACAAACTCTCTGTGCTTTTTAATCATCTTCGATGAGACAGCCTTGCATCTGCCTACAAAGCCACTGGTCATCCCATTGTCAAACATGACATATGGATGTATTGCTGAACAAATATTCGAAAGCATGATCATCATGTCTGTGTCAGTTGAATGCACTACGATTGTTTCTGATGTTGATGAGGATTGATTCATTCTGAAGTCTGCTATGATGAAACCAGATCTTTCTGAATATCAGCAAAGACGAATGTCATCTGCAATGGTAAGCCGAGGACATTTTTCCCAGACAGAGTAGGTTTCATGGCTTTGGAGGTTTGGTGCATATCTGTCTGTTTTCCACTGGCCGAAAATGCGATTAATGAGTTGTGTCGTATTGTCGCGATTACTCATTTTACTCTTCAAATCACAATACTTCTTCTTTTTCGACCCTGACAACAGGGCATTTGGGGTTTCACCTATTCTCTTGCACACAAACGACTTGATAGATCTGGGGACGCAAGTGTCTGTCACAAAGTCGACTCAATGTGCTTTGGTAAGTTCGTCAAACAACATCTCTGCCAAATCGTCAAACGTACCAGGAACTGAAGAGGGCTGATTGCGAGGTGATGCGTTACCGTCACACACACACACACACACACACACACACACACACACACAGTATAGTCAGTAGGTCGCTATGTAGCTGGCTCAACTGATACTTCTAAGCAGTAGAGCAATTAGGCTTTGTCAGTTCTAACTGGATTGTCATCAGCTGTTGCAAGGGACAATGGTACTGAGCCTTAGCGGATATGATAGCTTCATCGTAAGATCTGTCTTATACCTGATCAATAAGGGAACCAATTAACCAAATATAGTGTGTTATAGATCGGGTCGGAATGTCAATCAACAAGTCATTGACAAATATGTCATGGTCTTCTCGGCTGTAATAGAACATCATCAACATTTCTCTATGCTGAAATACGGACGATCGAAGGTATAGCTCATAGTAATTGATATCAACTCGTAATTGGGCTTGTGAAACCAATGATAGATTCTGTGGCTCTTCTCAAGTCTTTCTAGTTATTCTTTGTTTGGGATGGATGCAGTTCTTTGCGCGAAGAAATAACTTTTGATGCCGTGTTTTTCATCTGGAGAGTGGCCTCAAGTAGCTTTGCTCTAAAATGCTCTACATTGACGTGTAATGCACCAGTGGTATTACTGGTATGCTGCATACATTCAACTCAATCCAATGATGTTACCCTGGAAATTTGCATGTTGATTGATACTTTATGAATAGTTATGTGACTTGTGGAACAGGGACACTGAATCGCCTGTTTTGAAGAAGTTCGTTTGTTCCGGGGATGGGTTGTGTCAAGACCCAGGATGTCATTAAATATACTGGAATGTGTCTGGTGAAGTTCCATAAGTCATATTCAAAGAACATTGAAGATAAATGTATGTCAATGTCATTTTCCTTTGTTTCTGTCTTTGATAATGGTTGGTATTATTAGTATTGTGTTGTCCAAATACTAGTAATTAGAATAAGGAAAGACTAACTTATATTGGATGGGATGGGGACAACCTATTATTATTCTTTGGTGTTTGTCTCAAAAGCAGGATACATTGTAACAAAGGTAAGATGTCGTAACTATTAAAAGAAACATTGCCAATAAGGATAGGCTCCCAGTAGTTTATATTTACTATTTTATCTGATTTATGAGAAATTTTAAAATATTTATTCATTATATATTTATTTTATTTTTAGACATTATTTTTATTTCTTTGCTCAAACTAATGTATTATATTACATTTGTCATAGTTAAATTACAATACTAGAATCTTCATTGCTGATATCATCTATATATACACACATATATTATTTACTTATTCATTCTTTTATATATTCATTGAATGAGTAACATTTCCTTATTAAAATAGTCACTGTTTCAGTCAAGAACTAGAGCCTTTATTTCTGAAAATATACAATATGTACACTGGCCAAAAGATCTAACTAGACTCCTAATACTATTATAAATAACTCAAACAATTTTCAAGGTATCGTAATAAAATTTTAGACAAAGCTTTATCAATCAATTATACACAGACTGTGGAAATTTCATAAAAATCCATTGACTACAAACTAAAAATTTTAACATTTTTAAAACTGACCCACGAAATCAAAAGTCACAGATTTATGAAAAATCAGTCAGTATTTAGTGTGGCCGCCGTTTGCTTGTATTACTGCATTTAAACCCCCAAATGTGTTTGTGATGTCTTATTTGGCCTTTTATACATCTTTAAATGTGTGTTCTTTGTTTCTGTGTGTGTTTGTTGTTGACTGTCGTCCTTGAATGCTGCTTTTCCTGTTCGATTTTTATATCTATATTTCCTCACATAAAGATTCATAGTCCGATGAGGACTCGAACACACAGCGGCTAGAGGCAAGTGATTTAAAGTCAGAGACTCTGACTACTCGGCCACGGAATGAATAATGTTAACTCCATGAGACAGAGATGTTTGGCAGTAATACAAGCAAACGGCGGCCATACTAAATACTGACTGATTTTTCATAAATCTGTGACTTTTGATTTCGTGGGTCAGTTTTAAAAATGTTAAATGTTTTAGTTTTTAGTCAATGGATTTTTATGAAATTTCCACAGTCTGTGTATAATTGATTGATAAAGCTGTGTATAAAATTGTATTACGATACCTTGAAAATTGGTTGAGTTATGTATAATAGTATTAGGGGTCTAGTTAGATCTTTTGGCCAGTGTATGACAAATAACTTTAAATGGTACCGTAAATTCCATATCGTGTTAATGTCACGTAACGTAATTGTTTTTGTTAACATGTTTGATAATTAATATAAAATATACATACTACCGTTGCGTGGCATATAAACAATTGTTGAGTATTACATTTTCAAAACATGATAATGGTAACGTATTTCACGCCCTTATGTCCCTACTCTCATTTGGCATACTTCATTTGTAGCAAATGCATACCTTTTCAGGAAAATATATCCTTCCAAATTCTCCCAGAGTAGGGATGATCTCTTTTGGTATCTTACGATCTAGTTATTATTAACTGTAGTTATGATGTTTTGGTAACGAACAGGGTGTGACGTAATCTACAGTATATTTTCATATTTGCATTATGTTGAAAAGGCTGTCTAAATTAAACAATTCATAAATAACATAAATATAGGTAGTATTTGTTGTTCCTGTGCACATGTTTTACTCATATTCAAATGTATTGAATGTGTTTTGGAATTGTTATGGTAACGTAATTGTCTAGTGCGTTACACCCAAACTCCCCAGCGCTCAGATGGCACACGAGTCTCATTTAGAAGCTTTTTGTGAAAATCATACCCTACAAAATTCCTCCAGGGGTGGGGGACTATATCCAGCTCAAGGACTATTATGAGAAGCAGCAAGTAACGTTAACAAATTTAACTGATGCATCAACAATTGACGTTGTGCGTTTATTTATAACTTGACGTCACACAAACGTCGACTTGTTGCGCATCAAAAATCAAAAAAACGAACGAATATATTGTGCTATTCTCTAGTCGGCGTTTTAATTGGCCTAATCTGCCCAGAGTGATATCTGCAAGTAAGACATACAGGGGCGGATCCAGGATTTCAGGTTAGGGGGGGCGTAAGATTTTGGTAAATTTTCGGGTCCGTTTCTAGCCTCATAAAATGGTTGCGGTAGTGCATTGATAGGGTAAAAAAGTCCGTTTTCAAATAAAAGGAATTATCAATGTGTTAATTAAACCACTCATTAGCCATTATGCGTCGAGCGAGCGAAGCGAGCGATAAAAAAATTGTTATCCTGAGGGCGTGCATCAAAATTGTTTGATATTTTATCTACAGTAACATGGACATACATGTATGAATAAAAAAAGTCCATTTTCAAATAAAAGGATTTAACAATGTGTTAATTAAACCACTCATTAGCCATTATGCGTCGAGCGAGCGAAAAAAATAATTATACTGAGGGCGTGCATCGAAATTGTTTGATATTTTATCTACAGTAACATGGACATGTATGAATAAAAAAAGTCCGTTTTCAAATAAAAGGATTTCACAATGTGTTAATTAAACCACTCATTAGTCATTATGCGTAGAGCGAGCGAAGCGAGCGAGAAATTTTTTTATACTGAGGGCGTGCATCGAAATTGTTTGATATTTTATCTACAGTAACATGAACATACATGTATGAATAAAAAAGTCCGTTTTAAAATAAAAGGTTTTAACAATTTGTTAATTAAACCACTCATTAGCCATTATGCGAGCGAATCGAGCGAAAAAAAAAAATACTGAGGGCGTGCATCGAACTTGTTTAATATTTTATCTACAGTAACATGGACATGTATGAATAAAAAAAGTCCGTTTTCAAATAAAAGGATTTAACAATGTGTTAATTAAACCACTCATTAGTCATTATGCGTAGAGCGAGCGAAGCGAGCGAGAACTTTTTTAATACTGAGGGCGTGCATCGAAATTGTTTGATATTATATCTACAGTAACATGGACATACATGTATGATCCGGAATTTTTAGGGGGGGCGCGCGCCAGGTGCGCCCCCCCCTGGATCCGCTAGTGACATATGCATGATACGGTCTAGCTGGCCGAGACTAAGGATAAAAATAACAAAAACGGGAATGATTATGATGACTGTGTATATGGGGATGTTGACTGAGATTGTCATTGGGATGATGTTGATGATGACTGTGTACACGTATATGATGATGCTGAGAGTTATTATTATTGAAATGGTGTTGACGATAATTGTATTCATGTTGGTTTTACACTGGATGTGTTAAGATATCATGCCAACACCTTGATGACCACATTGTTCAATGAATTGCCCATCACCGATGTGGAATGAGGGTGCAAGCGTACCACTGTGTTTTTGAAACAATCAATATCCTACTGAACTTTGTCTAACCTATAGGAGTATTTTGTGAAATTATAAAATTATTTGCACAGCATTTACTCACACGATACTTTAATGTTATTCTCTAAGTTAAGCATTTACTGCATAAACGCTATGTAATCTATATTATCCTCTTATATGTTGTCTTGTTCTATTTGTGTGGTGGGTGATGAAAACAAATTAAACAAAATTATAAAACATAATTATCATAATATTATCAATCTCAATAAACAATCACCGCATACAGAGGTGGTAGGTAAGGTTAGTGTGTACGTTGTGACTTATCCTACTGTGGTTGTGTGTAAGAAAAAATACACAAAAGTTTAATGCATTAGTTATCTAACCATATGAAATTGTATCAGTAAACAAATTACAACAGTGAGACGTTAAAGATTACATAAGCCTATTTGTTTCATCTGAACTACATTTGACTTTTCTGTGTCGGGTTCATAAGCTAACAAAACATCCATAATGTAATATGCAAAGTATATATGTATCAGCTTGTAGTTTTTTTTTCAAATTGAAATTTTGTAATTCTGTGAGGAAAGTGTGATTAAACAAATGACTTTATTATACGTAGTGTTTTAAAGCACTGGACACTGCAACCTTCATCCGCAAGAAGATTACTCCTTTGACTTCCAAACATTATGCATGTTTTGTTATTTCTGGATTTGTGTGGATTATCATTTTGTCATGAATTACCTCATTCTCACTAATAATAACTTACTATTCGATTTTATCCCCGTTGATCCATACAATATATTCCTGAAGGGCAACGGAGATACCTCATCTTCTTCTACATGGTGTGATGATGAAGAAGAAGAAGATTATGATGATGATGATGATGACGATGATGATGATGATGATGAAGATGATGATGGTGATGATGATGATGATAATGATGATGATGATGATGATGGTGATGATGATGATGATGATGAAGATGCTGCTGCTGCTGCTGATGATGATGATGATGATGATAATGATGATGATGATGGTGATGATGATGATGATGAAGATAAAGATGATGATGATGATGATGATGATGATGATGATGATGATGATGATGATGTTGAAGATACTGATAATGATTATGATGATGATGATTATGACTATGATGGCGAATCTTATTAAACATGGCAGTTACACCAGTCACCGGTCACAGTTCAACCAAAGTGTCGCATCAAAAAGAAAACAATTACAAGGATTAACAACAGGTTGCGTATAATACATCACGAACATATACAATTTGCATACACTTCTGTATCAATACATGAACACAAAGCATCAATCGAACGCGTTTTCTCATACATTGTATTGTACCTTTCTGTAGGGGTCTAACTGCTCCTGAAACATATACATAACATAAATGTATTCTAAGTAAATAGTATAACTGGTTTTATATCTAAAACATGGATAAATTGTTCTTACTGATGTAACTATACTCAGCCAAAAAAGAAAGTCCCACCATGTTTAAGTTAAATTGCTAGATATCCAACGTTTTCACTATAAAACCTATACTGAAAATTAAGTTAGTTTATCTGTAGACAAATGTTCTGTGGACAAAATTTAGTTGTCAAAATTATGCTACTGTCTAAAGTTGTGGTGTGGAACGCTAGCAAAGTCGCGAGGGGTCTAAATTGAAAATTTGCCAGCTGGATCAAATAAACTTAATAACGTGTTACCACCATCTGCACGAATGCAGGCCATAATTCTCCGGCGCATTGACTCGACGTAACGTGCAATAAGTGCGTTGAACGGATTACATGTACGCCATGTGTGCTGTAAAGCCCGTGTCCGAACTTGAAATGTGGCGATTTGGTAATTGAATGAATGAATGAATGGTGTTTTACGGCACGTCAACACATAAATAGGTCATATTGTGCGCAAAACTGATTGAATGATGATGAAATGAAGGATTATTTAAAAATTAATGAAAACATATAAAGATAAAAATATTAAAATATAAGGGATGATATGGTAGTAATACAAAGTATATATGTAAAACAACAAACGCCCGAAAACGGGCATACAAAAAAAAGTAAATATATTGAAGAACATATTATAATGATTTATATAGTCTGACTTCCTTCAGGAAATCTAAAACTAGACTAAAATCTATAGTATTAAATAACTCGGTCATAGTATTAACATTGTAGTACCTATGACGCATAGGATAACAATCTACACATTCCAGCAATATGTGTTTGACCGTTAACGGTGCAAAGCAGGGTATACATTCTGGTAATTGCTCACCTTGTAATAAATATGAATGAGTATAACGTGTATGCCCTATTCTGCACCGGGCTAGGACAACTTCCTCTCGACGAATGGGTCTACTAGAAGAACGCCATTCTCCGAGTAACGGTTTAATTGAATGGAGTTTATTGTTAACTGACACATCCCAAGCGGTTTGCCAAGAGTTACGAATGTATGTGTTAATACAACTTTTAAAATCAGTATAAGGTAATTTGGTATTAGATATATGTAAATCTAGTGCTGCCTTGGCAGCACTATCAGCTCTATCATTACCACGTATTCCTACATGGCTTTGAAGCCAGCAGAAAATAATAACATTATCAATTATAAGAGAATTGTACTTTTCTAAAAGTTGAAGCACAACTGGGTTATCATGTTTCATATTACCCAGTGCTTGAAGAGATGAAAGGGAATCAGAAAAGATTACAAAATGGTCATCATCAGATTCCTGAATATAATTTAAGGAACGTTCAATTGCCTTAAGTTCGGCTGAAAAGATAGAGGCCTTGTCAGGCAGGCGGCTCTTTATGCTGTGTTTGTGAACAACAGCTGCTGCAGCTACCTTATCTCCATCTTTAGAACCATCTGTGCATATATGTTGAAAGTTACTGTATTTCGATTTAATTTCATTAAATTTGCTTTGAAAAACAGTAGGATCTGTACTGGATTTGTTACTATTGCAAAGGTCGAAAATAGTTGTTGGTGTTTCCAAAGTCCACGGTGGAATTTGTGGTACTTTGTACTTGGCAATTAAGTTTAGGTCGATTTCAGTGTCTCTCAATTTTGGTTTAATACGATGACCAAATGATCGAATGGCCTTCGGATTTCGATCAAAAAGAGGTTCATAACTTGGATTAAAAACATTATCGAAAGTTGGGTTTGAAGGGTTAGAGTTTAATTTAATGGCGTATTGAAGGGCTAATTTGTCCCGTCTATGAGACAGTGACGGTTCATTAGCTTCAACATATATACTTTCAGCTGGTGATGTACGAAAGGCACCTAAGGCGAGTCGTAATCCTTGATTATGTATTGGATCGAGCATCTGCAAGTACGACTTGCGAGTCGATCCATATACTATCGAGCCGTAGTCCAGCTTGGATCTGATAAGAGATCTGTAAGGTCGCAAGAGGACTTTACGATCTGCTCCCCAGTTAGTGTTTGCAACAACTTTAAGTAAATTAAGAGCTTTAAGGCACTTGGCCTTCAAGTATTTAAGGTGTGTTATCAACGTTAATTTACGGTCGAAAATAAGACCAAGGAATTTTGTCTCATCCACTACTGGTATTGGTGTGCCATCCAGTGTTAGATGAGGGTCTTCATGATGTTCACAAAAATGCATACAATTAGTTTTAGATTTAGAAAATTTAAAACCATTTTCATCAGACCAGGTCTGAAGTTTATTGAGACATTGCTGAAGTTGTCTCTCAATAGTGTTCATGTTTTTTGCACGATAACATATAACAAAGTCGTCAATATATAGAGAGCAATCCACACCAGGATTGATACATTTAACAATACTGTTAATTTTTATACTAAAAAGAGTGACAGAGAGTATGCTGCCCTGTGGCACACTCATCTCCTGTTCATGAAGTCAGAGAGGGTTGAACCCATTCGGACACAAAACTATCTGTCCTCTAAGAAATTCTCTATAAAAATGGGTAATCGGCCTCTAAGACCAAGGTCATGAAGATCATTCATAATACCATACTTCCATGCTGTATCATAAGCTTTCTCCAAGTCAAACAATACAGCGACTAGATGTTCTTTTTTTATGAAAGCTTCCCTAATGAACGATTCAAATCGTATGAGATTGTCTGTTGTGCCTCGTTGGCGCCGGAATCCACTTTGATACTTTGTTATCAGTTTGTTGGACTCCAGGTACCAAACGAGTCTCTCATTAATCATTCGTTCCATGGTTTTACATATACAACTCGTTAAAGCGATTGGGCGATAATTTATTGGGTCCGTATGATCCTTTCCGGGTTTGGGGACTGGAATAACGATTGCTTCCCGCCAAGAATCGGGGAAGTTTCCCGTCACCCAAACCTTATTAAATATATCAAGAAGTTTAGAGAGACAGGGTTCAGGTAAATGTTTTAGTAATTGATAATGGATATCATCATGACAAGCTGATGTATCATGAGCCTTTTTAAGGGACTCTCGGAGTTCTTTGAGAGTGAATAGTTTATTGTATTTTTCCAAGTTTTTTGACTTGAAATTTAGCTTCTTCTGTTCTTTTAGTTTCTTATTTTTCAGAAATTTTGGTTGACAATTTTCAGAAGAAGAATTTGTTGAAAAGGTTATTGGCCAAAGTGTTTGTAATATCTTTGACAGACGCTATATCTCCATTATCTGTTTTAAGATGATTTACAGAACTAGCATTACCTTTACCGTTTATTTTCCGGACCATGTCCCATGTCTTCTTAAGAGATGAGCGAGAATTCAGCCTGGAGACGTATGATCTCCAGGATTTCCTTTTGCTATCCTTAATTGTACGACGGGCTTTCGCACGAAAAACTCTTAAGTTATCTAAATTTGTTTGAGTTGGCCATAAGTTAAAATTATTAAATGCAGCTTTACGATCGTTCACTGTTTTTTTACAGTCATCGTCGTACCATGGTTTATGTGGGCGTTTAGGATTTGCCGAGGTTTTTGGAATAGATTGTTCAGCTATATCGTGAAAAGTTTTGGTAAAAAGAGCAGTTGCGTCTTGGACATCATCGAAAACGGAAGGCTTAATTGTTCCTCGCAAAGAGATTGAAACGTAGTCCAATCAGCCTTGCGAAGTTTCCATCGTTGCGTTTTTTTCGAGAAGTGTAGGGCCGATATTTTCAAGAAATATGGGGAAGTGGTCACTTCCACAGAGGTCGTCTCCAACACTCCATGAAAAATCCATCAAAAGCGTTGGATCGCATATTGTTAAATCAATGGAAGAATGAGAGCCTGTAGCAGGATGTAAATAAGTATGTGACTTATTATTAAAAAGACATCACTTGTTTTTGGCTAAGAAATCTTTAATTTCCTTGCCTTTATCGTTTATATCTGTACAACCCCAGATGTAGTTGTGTGCATTAAAATCGCCCAAGAGTATAAAAGGTGATGGCAATTGTGCAACTAGGTGATTTAGGTCTTTAGGGTCTAGTGAAGAACTAGGTTGTAAATACAAGGAACATATTTTTATGACTCTGTGCATAGTAACATTGACTGCAATAGCTTGCAAATTTGTTTTCAACGCAACAGGTCTGTGAGGAATGTTTCTATTAACGATTATCGAAACTCCACCAGTCGCCTTGTCCCCGGTATCACAAATATGATTGTATAGTGATTATTGTTTAAAAGATATCTTATCATTTGTTTTCAAGAATGTTTCTTGAAGACAAAGGGCAATAGGGTCATGTTCATTTAAAATTAAGCTGATTTCATCATAATTTGGTTTCAAACCTCGACAATTCCATTGAATGATCTTATTAGTTTTACCCATTATTTAGTGCTAAGGCGACTTTTAATTTGGCCTTAGCTTTAGGAGAGGTCTTAGGAGACTCAAGCAGCGACATCTCCACTGATGTATCCTCCTCCCTGGAAGAAGTCAGCTGAAGTGGTACCGCAACTAACTTTTCATGAGAGGATGGAAGTGGCAGTGCAGCTACTGGATCTGAAATGTCCATGGGTTGTTCAAATTTGTTATGCAGCTCAATAGGGCCGTTAGACACCTTTGGCTGCTCCTTGTGCTCCTTAGTTGGAGAAGCACAGGCTTTCTGTGATCCTTAGTTGGAGAATCACTAGGCTTTCTAGCTTCCTTAGCTGGAGCAGCACTAGGCTTTCCAACCGAGGAAGTAGGCTTCACGACTGGGGAATTACTCGACTTCATAGTCGTAGAAGAACACGCTTTCCAATTCTGAGAAATTGACGAGCTCTTGACATTGCCAGAGCTTGTCGAATTTGTGTTCGATTTAAATGAAAAAGTTTGATTAGGTGAAATATGTAATTTTGGTTTGTTAAGTTGTATTTGTTGACTTTTGTTTGGATTTGATACTGAGGAAGTATTTTTTGTATTTTGAATTTCTGGCTGTTGTTCGTATTGCGTACTTGCATCCCTGCATTCAGTGTGTGTTGCTTTTGTTTTGAGAATAGATGCGTATGAGGTCGGATTTGAGATTTTATATTTTTCTTCAATCAATGTTCGTGCTTGGAAAGGGAATGTTTTGTGTATATTTAACTGTTATGATTTCTTTTTTGAATTTTGAATTTTTCACAAAATTTTGAATTTGCCTGATGTCCTAGACCGCAGTTGGTACATTTGAGGGCGTAAGACAATTTGGTTCGTTATGCTTGAATGCAGACTCGCCACATTTACCACAACGTTCTTCTTTAGTACACCTGGACTTGTGGTGTCCAAAGGCTTGGCAATTGTAGCAACGTAACGGGTTTGGGATGTAGGCGTCAACATGTAATTGCAGATATGCCACCTTTATTGTTTTTGGTAAGACGGGTGTTGCAAATGTGAGTACGATAGTATTTGTATTAATAATTGTATCATTCCTCTTTATGGTTATTCATCGAGCCGCAGTTACCAACTGTGGCGCAAGCTCGTGAATAATTTCGTGTTCATGTTCTCCGGAGAGATCCGGGCACCTGATGACGTATTTGGAAATATTCATAGAGGAATTGAGGGTAGCATTTGACTTTTGTGTTTAAAATGTTTGTAATTGTTGATAAATTATCAGAGTGGTTTTTTTTTCAGATTCAATTAGTATAGTTTTGTTCTTTAATTTCTTTATTTGTTTAACATGTCTAGCGATGGACAGGACAGTTTACTGAATAAGGAAAGGTGACATATCTGCAACAGGCCTTTCCCCGTTTTCCGATTCAATGACGAGAAAACGAGGAAAGGACTGGTTGCTCATTGGTTCCTCAGTATCAGATTCCTGTTCTGTTTTCTTACGTTTATTTGTAGTTTGTGCGTTATGTGATGCCATGATAGGCGTTAAGAATTCACCCTCCACGCTTCTCACCCACCTCGGAGTCCAACAAGGGGACTTTTGCTGTGGATATCCAACAGTCAAAATGCCAAGAATACGTAGAAGGTATACTGATATAAAGCTAACGCATCAGACCTCCCCCACCCCACCCCCCACCCATACCACCCAGCGGACATAACCCCTTAACTAAAAAGTCAAAGGGCCGCACATATGTTCCGCCTAAAAAGTGGCATGAGTATAGCCATATAGCGTTTGGAAATACATGATTAACCCTTGCGCCACTGCCATAAAAGACCCTGTATATATTATGTTTAAAGTAGGACAACATAAAAGGTAAGTAAGATACAGTGTACAAGTACTGTCTGAACAATAAGGTCGGATCTATTATAGCTGGCGTGACAAACCGATTGATCAGATCGGGTCAAATCTGACCGCCCGTCTAGTTGAAGTCCGGACCAAAGTGGTGTGTTGCAACGTGAAGATAACTACCAGATCTCCACGCCACTCAACCACCAGGACTCCCTTCTCCAACGACACGGGTCGCCACCCACGGTCAACATGTGGGTTACATTTAGGGGGTTCTACCTCTCTGCTAAGTAACGAGCAGTCGGTTGATTCTTATCTCCCCACCACCGACTCGGGGGGGGGGGGATTTGGTGATTGATACTACGCAGTTCTTGTCACGGAACACGTCAACGTCCTTCCATGACATGCGGTTTCCATTGATATCAACCCAATGGAGTACATCCGGGATGAGGTTGGTCGAAGAGCGAGATGCAATAGCCAAATATATGCACCTCAACATGGAGGGACGTTTCTTTTGTTTTGCTCAGTAAATTTTAGTGCTCAATTCACAGAAACGTATTCTACTGTTAAAGTCTTATTCATGGGGCTTGCGGCCAATTTTTAGTAATAATTGGCCAATTTCCATATCTGATTCTCTACCAAAGGGTATAATGTGTAGATCCGGTATTATTCGCGACAGTTTTATTTCCGCCGATAAAAGCGAATCCACTGTTTTGTGAAATCAAGAACTCGCGGATAATAACTCAAAGCAGTATATAGTATATAGTAAGTATATATACCTGTACAAGAACGTTTTATCTCAAAGAGGGGTCAACCAAAACAATTTATGAGTGTAACTTGATTTGATTTAAAATGGAAATAATGTCTATTTCAAATCAAATCAAGTTAAATTAATAAGTTGTATACTACTTTTTAGAACTATTTATGTTTCAAATAGGTTGAATAGAGGCTAAGTTTATAGTGCGTTGTTCACATTTACACGTATCCCGTTAAGCTATACCGGGCAAAACTAGAGGATACGGGGAAGGTTATTTAACACAACAACATATATAGTTATTTACGAAACATCACATTATTTACAGTATACTGCCAAAACTAGTATTTTT
Source organism: Cyrtodaria siliqua (assembly GCA_037043455.1). Lineage (NCBI taxonomy): Eukaryota > Metazoa > Mollusca > Bivalvia > Adapedonta > Hiatellidae > Cyrtodaria > Cyrtodaria siliqua. The sequence continues at coordinate 338,269 of JAWPHD010000773.1, read as the reverse complement.
TTTTACAAACCTACAAATATAAAATACTGATTTTGTTTAATTGTTAGTACAGTACTGGTAATTATATGTGTTAAACATCAAACACGCGCGTAACAAATCATGTTTAACACATTTAATTTTCACAAACTAAATTAAAAAAAGTGTCGCAAATCATGTACAATGCAATCAATAAAATAATTTCAATTATTACTACATATTTTATCACTTAGTATAACATGCAATATAACACTGACATATATTTTTATAAATTAAAGCTTTCAATAAAATGTTATTGTCTATGATTACTTTATTGTATTTGTTTGTCTATGATCTTTCTTGTCATGCCATTAATGGTTTATTCTCTCGTTGCTCTGGTTTCTGGCAAGTCATTGAGTACCTTCATTGTGGCTTTCTAGGCTATTGTTTTTTTGTATTATATTTGTGTTTTACTTATATTGCCTATTGATGATGCCTTGTTGGTTAGAGATTAGATCATGAAGGGGATTTCTTTATTTACACTGTCCTGTTTTAATGGGATGACAGTAGGGTATGTGTGAGGTTTGGTGCACCCTAGAACCGGTTTAAACCCCAAGTGGCCTACTTTGCCACTGACCGTTTCAAGGCGGTAGCCCTATTGTCAACACTTTTGTGTTTGTGATGTCGTTTGTATTTATTTTTACTTTTGCCTTCTTGTTTGTCCGTTTGTTTCTGTGTTTTGTGGTTGACTGTCCTCCTTGAATACTACTTTCCCTGATATTTTTATATATCTTTATACAATGTGATTATTTATGTACATGCCACTGAAACAATGAACATTGACCAGGATATTTGATGTGCCCCGGGCTATAAACAGGACTCCGAAAGTAGTCCGAATTAACGTATTAACGGTGAAATCCAGGTTTCAGGAAAATCGAATGAAATAAACAAAAATGGACGATAAACAACAAAGATATATATCATTTGTAAGAAATATGATTAATTGAATTTTGCTTGAAAAATGAATTCATGAACACACATATAAAACAGAGACCCGTGATTCGCCAACTTAAGACCATGCGGAAAATGTGATCTACAGTACTATAGTAATATCCGTGGTGATGATAAATGAAACATAATTTGCTCTTAATACTAATAGACTTGAAAACGTTACCCAGGAGATCGTGATAGTTTGTGTCAGTCAAAGTTAGTGGTCTTATTTATATTTAAATAGTCAGACTTAAAATACATGTACGTTAAACTTAAATTGAAAGTATAGTTATTGCGTAGAAGTTTGCATAATACACCGACATATAAACTCCAATAACAGCGCCAATAATAGCTGCCGACAATATATTCCGACAAGATTACTCGGGTTAAGTAATCCCCATCCCCAGTATTCATCAGTGCTCTTAGTATGAATATCTGCTTAAAATTATTGTAAATAAAATTTCGTGATAATGCAGACGAAATAGTTTTCCATTTGATGCATTTAGACGTTGGATGCATTTTTGGATAATAAACTATGTTTTCGAACTCACTAATGTATAGTATGCCTGAGTTCAAATTTGTTTTTAGTATGGACAACGAATGTATTTAAAGTGAAATTTTCCTTCACACCAGTATTATTGTTAATATATAGTTTTATTGAAAGCAGACATCAATCTAGAAAGAATTACGGAATCGCACAATTTCAAATGCAAACGTTTAAGGTATTGAAATGTCTAATTTAGTAAGTTAATCAAGAAAAAGCTTAATAACTAGACAATCAGAAACTGTAAAACATTGAATGTTGCAATTAATCCGTAGTTCAACATTGTTAAGTTTTGAGCTCATCGTGCAATCAGTCAAGTTATTTTGTCCATGGACAACACAGTCTAATTATAGAGTCCCGTACGCTATTTATCCCATAATTCGGGATAATAATAAAGCCATAATATAAATATAGTTAAACACTGACCGAAATCATGTTATAATGTGTATAACGTCAAGGTAATAAAACCATATGAACTTAAACAAAGGCACAACATAACGCATTTGTTACGCCAACTTAACATTAAATTCCATGTATATACGCTCAACTTAAAATAAAGGCAAGGTAATCAAGTATAGATTACCTTCAACTATCGATTGTAATGCCTGTCGCGCTCAGATCGCCCAATCCATTGAGGATTTTACAAAATGGCGTCGTAGAGAACATGCGGACCGAAACTCTCTTTCTACTTGGAAAAAGTTGGTTTTTTTAAATTATAGATACACTTATTAACTTTTATAATGCACCCCTGTTTCATTCCTCCGAGACCTAGGTATTTCTTTCGTAATTTAAAATCGGGAATTCAAGAATTTCATACTATTTGTTTTAGTTCCTGCAGATAAAGCAGCTAATAATGTAATTATTGTTTGACGCCTACATTACGTCAACATTTTATCTCTGGAACTCGGTATCACTAATTCGTATACAGTTCATTCTACTGAGGATGATGTTGTTTCCACACATATCATTCGATGCACTACTATCAAGGCTGGGGTAGACGAAAAACAGAACACAAATGCCAACTATTTACTGGATTCCTAAATTACAAAACAATCCGTATAAGACCCTCTATATTTCGAATTCTAGTGGCACCAACACAAACATCTCCAACTTTTAACTTCTTGTCTTACTGCCGTTAAAGATCACATTAAACGATACTGTGATAAAACTTATTAAAAATTCGGGAGACGTTTTTGATAAAATTTACAATAAACGTCAACTTTCATATATTAGCACTTATGACCTCTACACTATATACAACCTTATAACATCACCTTGTTGCTTATTGCTCTTATTAAAAAAACGTTCGCTAGGGAAAATAATACATGTTTGGCCTGTAATAAAATTAAATCTTTTACCAAAGGCAGTTTAGACAATTACACTAGGTGGACTTGCCAAAAAGTTTGTGAAGCACTCATCTTCCTATTAGATAATATTTTCGTCAGGTATGGAACCACCGTTTATAGACAACTTGCTGGTATCCCTATGGACTGTGCACCCATTGTCGCCGATTTGTTTTTATATTGCTATAAAAGAGATTTTATGTTGAGTATTTCATCAGATACATGTACCCATGAAGATGTTATTGAGGCCTTTATTACCACCTCTCGGTATCTGGATGACATATTTAACATTGACAACCCTTTCTTTACTACTATGGTTAATAAGATATGACCTAACAAAGCTAATATTTCTGATACTAGCGCTTATTCTCTTGATTTACATCTCTCCATTGACACTGGTGAACTAATAAGCAAAATATATGACAAGAGAGATGATTTTAATTTTGATATTGTTAAGTATCCCCATTTAAATGGGGATGTTCTCAACTTATTCTTTTTTCTATAGCTTGTACTCAAGTTAATATTAGTACTCTTTGTATAACTAAAAAAAGCTACTCCATCAGGTTTACCGTTACCATAAACTTCGTAAAACCTTTGCAAAGTTTGATCATCGTAACCCTGATATTCTTTTCAAATATAAGTCATTTAAGAACTCTTTTGCGACAAGGACTATCACAACCTGACTTCTATGCCATGATCACTTTCATACTATCTTTGTTAAACTTGTTAAGAGGTTTATTAAAAGAGGTTATGACCCTATCATTTTGCAACGAACTGCATGCTTGGTGGCGGTACCATTTACAGTTCGCCACTATGCGTTTCTCTTTAATTGTACGATGACCGGACAGGTAGTGGACCCTATGATTACGTCTACCTAAAGCCCAAAATGACGGTGAGGTTTGTTTATTCTCTTGTTTCTCTGGCTTCTGCCAAGTCATTGAGTACCTTATTTGTGGCTTTCTAGGCTATTTCGTTTTGTATTTATATATACACAGGCATGTTTGTGTATTACCTATATTGCCTATTAATGCTACCTTGTTGGTTAGAGAATAGTTCATGGCGGGGATTTCTTTATTTACACTCTCCCATTTTATTGGGTTGACAGTAGGGTAAGTGTGAGGTTTGGTGCACCCTAGAACCGGTTTAAACACCCAGCGGCCTTGTTTTGCCACTGACCATTCCAAGGCGGTAACCCTATTGTCATCCCTTTTGTGTTTGTGATGTCTTATTTGGCCTTTTATTCATTTTTAAATTTGTTCTTTGTTTCGTGTGTGTTTGTGGTTGACTGTCGTCCTTGATTGCTGTTTTTCCTGTTCGATTTGTATATCTATATTAAGTTTAAACTTTAAATAATGTGTAAGAACACCAAATAAGCTATTGTTTACAGTATAAACAGTTTACAATTAAACATTAATTTTACGGTTTGCCGACAGTTATAGTACAATCAAAGACTATATCCTTAGACCGTAAGGTTAGTTCAAAAAACCTTTGAACATCCTCTTTACATATACTTACTCATTCCAGGTACTGTATATTTCTGTGAAATCATCGTTATCTACCACCCCCAAAGCCTACCAACGAACTGAAATGATAACGAACCAACATCAAACTGATGAACAGCATGGACAACTGCTTGAATTCAATCATATATTAAATGTACCCATATACATGCTGGTCGTTGTATACATTAACTCTCTCAAAATAATAAGACGTATTCACAGATGGTAAATACACGGTTTAACGAAACACCGTTGTATATGCTTCTTTTTTTATACATATTGGAATGTGTGCGTTAAAGGACAAATTACTGTTATTTAAGTGGCCATGCAATTTATTGTATAACCTTCTACCGGTGCAATTTATAAAATGACACCGGCAACTTAATTATGACTTCCACTTTCTTCAGAAAATTTCATAGTACAAATGGTTCAGTAATTTATATGTAAAAACATATAATGTTATCAGTATTCACAACATAAACACACCCACCCTCTCTTGTTATTGAAAACAGTCTTTTGGGCTTGTGTATGTTTATATTTACTTCAACGGTTTCAGTCTGGTTCTTCCGTCACGGCTTCAACAGAGTTTACAGCAATCCACATTCTGGATTTCCTCATGGTGGCGGCGGTTTTTCGCGGTCAGAGCAATGACTTATGTTGTAGTTAATAAGAATGTTCACATGTTCAATACAGGAACTTACAACTAGGTACATTTGTCCTTGTGAACTGCTGTACATAGGGTTCATAAAGTACATCTATATGTTTTAATTATCTACACATTTTATCTTTCATCTATTTTGTTGAATATGTGGCCAGTATATTTCAATAAACATAAACTTTAAACGTAGCCTTTTATACCATCTTTAATAATTGCATTGACCCCCGAACTATTACTACAGTTAACTGAGTCAGCAATCCTACCAACTACAACTGAATCTGTTGGACAAACAAGCTATTCGTTATTACACAATAAGTGCTACCGCTAGAATATAGTATGCCACATTCATTTGTAACATGTACGGTATACGAATTAAACTTTGAATAACCACCTATATATGGAAGATCTTGCATTATTTATGAATATATTAAACGAGTTGGATAAAATCATATGGTGTAATGCTATGGTCTATCTTGTTTATCCAACGGGTTTAATAAATTCAATAGTAAATAGGCAAATATAATAGATTATAGTATCACATAGCTGTAACAAAAAGCCTCATAAGCAACAAATATTAATGAAGCCTTTATATAAGTAAACGTTGATATACGATGACGTCGTATGTTTGTATGATGACGTCGTATTTTTACTCGGTCATCTCCGTATGACGCGGAACAACGTAACTACCTCGTTGATTTATTTTCTTAATCTGGTGTTTTAATGGTTATTGAAGTCGACGAGACCATTCCTATGCGCTCCGAGCTAAACGAAAAAGACCCAACGATGATTCGGCCTTCATGTTCCTATTTATTTCAATAGACTAAGTGTAATATAATAAATATGTCATGGCTTTGTTTTTAAAATGTATGTGATCAATGTCGGTCCAAAGTGACTGCATGCAGTTTACATGAAATAAAATAATAGACTCTAATAACAAAGCCCTGAGATTTGGCAATTCTCGTTTATGAAACGTTACATTTATCACTGTAAATACTTATCAACATAATTATAAGGAATGAATAACACAATTACATGTACGTATTTACTCGTAGTATCGCTATGTTATGTGCATTTATCATTTACGACAAACTCACGACGCATATCTTTCTACTGACATGTTTGCGTATACATGTCACGTCTATGTTTAGACATCGGGTTCATAACGCTTAAAGGGACACTGTCCGTAACTTTTAGCTTATAAAACACACAATAATTATTTCGCAAACATTACACACTAATTTACTAATTAAAAGCAAGATTATTTAACGGAATTCAATCGCGGTACAAAAAAAAAGAAAATCCACTTCGTGCGTTTGAACTCGCAGCCCAAACTAAAATTACCTTTTCTTTAGACTCGCAGTAATCATAGTGTGCGTGAGCGTAAATTAGTCTGACGCCGCTCCCGACTGAGCTAAGCGGGCTATACATATTACAATACATGCTATGGTCAAAACCTAATGCGCTAATGAAAGTCACGTGATCGCAGAAAAGGTAAATATTGCGGGTCCCACTTTATTTACATATAATAATTAAAACTTTTTTTTTTCAAACTCACGAATGTATTCCTACATACTTCTTAGGGTCTATCCTCATGTTTTCATGTTCACATTTCACTGAATAAAAGTCAGACAGTTATTTGGTTATGCTCAATATCTGCTTACTAACGGACAGTGTCCCATTAAGATGTTACGCGTAACCAAATTATTTTATGCGTACATGTAACATAACTAACCAACAGAATCATGTTCTTATGTTACGCGTAACATAGGCTTAAGTTATGCGTAATATGGGCTTAGATTACGCTTTACTACTGTTAATGTAAATTAATGATGACGTTCTGGCCGCCAGAGTCATACGAGCCTATGTTACGCGTAATCAAAGTTAAGTTATGCGTTACATAAGAATACAATTTCATTGGCTGCTTAAGTTACGCGTAACATAAAAAACATCGTTTCATTGGTTAGTTATGTTACGAGTAACTTAAGCCTATGTAACTTGTAACATAAGTATGTCACATCATCAGCTGATTAAATTATGCGTAACATAAGAATATCATTCTTTGGTTAGTTATGTTACGCGTAACTTAAGCCTACGTTACGCATAACATAATAATATCACCTCATTGGATGATTAGGTAACGCGTAACGTAAGAACATCATCCATTGGTTATTTAAGTTACGCGTAACATAAAAACTTTAATTTCTGTTTACACACTCTTATACTCGACCTACAACGACACGTTATTCGTTATTCACCTATGCAGAATGATCGATGAAACTTCCTCTGATGAATGCATGGCATTCAATGGTTAATTCATGGTAAACAAAGGGTCGGCGCTTAATGTTGTTTTTAAATTATGGGTAACATTGGCTTACGTTATGCGTAACTTAACTTTGGTTAAGCGTAACGTAGAAACGTATGACCCCGGGGGCTAGAACGGCATCGTTTACGCTATATTAACTGCGGTTACGCCTAACTTAAGCCTGTGTTACACCTAACGTATGCCTATGTTACTCGTTACATAAATTTAACATGATTTCATTGGTTAGTTATGTTACGCGTCACGTAATTTGGTTACGCATTTTAAGAGTTATGACCCCGATAGCAAACCATACACGTCAATCTTTTAAACTGTGTTAGTATAAACAATCCTTGGTGCATCGCGACACAATAAGCATACATTATGAACAATCCTTGGTGCATCGCGACACAATTAGCATACATTATGAACAATCCTTGGTGCATCGCGACACAATAAGCATACAATATGAACAATCCTTGGTGCATCGCGACACAATAAGCATACAGTATGAACAATCATTGGTGCATCGCGACACAATAAGCATACAGTATGAACAATCCTTGTTGCATCGCGAAACAATAAGCATACATTATGAACAATCGGACAAAAGTAGGTATAAAGGTCGAGCATGACATATAGCATTTACTGAACACAGTCGATCAAATTTAGTAAAGAAATGATTACCAATGTTAAATATGTCATGTTATATTAAGGCCGTGGACTAAGACAGCAATTCGACTTATTAATGTATATATGAGTCAATAATTTTAGAAATTGTTATCATCCAAGAATAAGTGATTGTTTATCTGCCCTTTTAGATATCCAACTAACTAAAGAAAACTACTATTGAAACCGCTAATTCGACAATTAAAATCAATATCACGTGAAAGGTAATACGTTGGAACTATGGCAAATAATTGCCTTATCCTCTCATTATCTATATTATAAAGATTGGCAGTAATTGTATGGCAGGAAGGTTAGAAATAAAGTTTCGAATTATGACATTCTCACTCAGTGGGATTAGATGTCGCGATACTAATATCAGAAACTACCCTACAGCAATTGACAAAAAATATTTCTAGTCGATGTTTATACTTATAACACATTATGTGGTCCGAGTATTAAATTCCATACCCCATCCAACCCATTCTCCAAGAAGCGAAAACGGGGTTGCCTGGGGTATGAAATAAAACCTTAATTTCGGCTTAAAATGTTTTATTTGTAAATTTAAAACATTTAATAGGTAACTTTAAATAGGTTATCCTATGTTTTCATTAAAAAAAATTAAACGGATTTTATTTTCGACATATCCGTTATACAATCATGCTAATATAAGCTATCCCATCGTTTCATGGAATGAAGGCGGGACCACGTAATGATATTAAAAGTAGTCTCTACATTCTTGAAATATTTTGAAATGTTGCCAATGACTCACGTGTATTAACACATGGCTAAATTAATGAAAACTGTATGTTTGTTTTTAAAAAAAACAATCCTTTTATTGTCATATGTAACGCTAATATTCGGACGCAAAATATTTTGCGGGTGACATTATATTACAATTGCCGTATCGTAAATTGGATAACTACTGATACAATTTGAATCCGTTTCCTCGTCAAGATTCTGTCAACAAGAAAATGACACACAGACAACTTTGCTAAGGGGTCCTGTCTATCATATCTTGTACTAATGTTGAAAAATTTGCAACAAAATCATAATTCTTAAATTTAAATTTTCGTTTTATATTATGATTATTTATATGACCATGCTGCAAACATATCTAGAAAACAATGATCGCTTAGAGGTTATGAAGCCTGCGTACATGTAACACAGATAACAGTCAAAAGACTAAATTAAAAAGCAGGCAATATATCCTAAAGGTGATTAATTACTCTTAACGAGTTCTAATATACAATCTAGACCAGCGTTATTCGTAATGTTTCCTTCTCAATAAATGTTATCATGTTAACCTGATGGATACGGAGTTTGTAATTGTTTTGTCCATTTCAGTTCAGCAAAATATTTGGCTTGTATCGTATCGTATTTCCTTTGATAACATCTTGATTAAATTCAATAAATTCCCCATGATTAATAATTTTAGCATTCATCTTGTGGAATTTATTGAATTTGATAAAGATGTTTGATAAATTTCGTATGTTTGTATGACGACGACGAATGTTGACTCGGTCTTCTCCATACGTCACCGTAAACCTAACTGCATGGAATGGACCGAACAATGATTCTGCCATTATCGGCATATTTATGTTACTAGTGTATTAATGATAAATATACCAGGACTTTATTACACTCTCAAACCGCAGGTTATGTGAGACATTTCTTTACACAGTCCCGTTTTATTGGTACGGCAGTAGGGTAAAAATGAGGTATGGTTTAAACCCCCAGCGGACTGTTTTGCCACTGACTATTCCAAGGCAGTAGCTCTAGTGTCAACCCTTTTGATGTTTCTAATTTCGTACTTTCTGTCCCTCCCACGATAGTAGTCACTTTTCCGGCGGAGGCGGCAGCGTCCGTATTTTAAATCAATTATATTTCAACAATCGCTGCTCGAAATGTTCACAAACTTTCTCAGATGCTGTGTTGGGTCAAGGGACATCTCGTAATGCCAACACTACCAAGGTCAATGTCATATTTTGCGTTGTTTTCCCAAAACTTAACCTTTGTTAGGTAACTTAACCTCGGTTAGGTAGCTTAACCTCAGGTAACTGTATGGGATTTTCTCATTTTCTTTGTTTGATACTTGGTCATATATATTGTTGGCATTCTTGGACATCATTGCACGACACAAATTACCAAGGTCAAGGTCATTTTTGAGTTATTTTCCACAAACTTAACCTTGGTTAGGTAATTTAACATCAGTTAAGTTGATATGATTGTCTTACTTTATGTCTTTCTTTGATACTTGTTCATATGTATTGTTGGGATTGGTGGACATCGCTGAATGACACAATTTACCAAGGTCAAGGTCATTTTTGAGTTATTTTCCCCAAACTTAACCTTGGTTAGGTAATTTAACCTTAGTTAAGTTTATGTGATTGTCTCACTTTATGTCTTTCTTTGATACTTGGTCATATGTATTGTTGGGATTGGTGGACATCGCTGAACGACACAAAATACCAAGGTCAAAATGATATATAGGGTCCTATAGAAACCACAGCGTCAGAAAGACATGGCATCGTAGGTCCGCTCTGTACTGCAAACAAGGACTTGAAAATACAATGAAAGAGACAAAAACCAACAGACAACAAACAAGGTCATGTTTTGCGTTATTTACCCTAAACATCCGTTTGTTTAGGTAATTAGTTAACCTCATGTACTTTTTCTGATAATTTTAATTTCTTTGTTTGATACTTGGTCATATGTATTGCTGGCATTGGTGAACATCACTGAACGGCAAAATATACGAAGGTCAAGTTCATATGTTGCGTTATTTTATCCAAACTTATCCTTAGTTAGGTAACGTAACCTTGGTTAGGTACTTAACTTCCGTTAACTGTATGTGATTGCCTCACTTTATGTCTTTGATACTTGGTCATATGTATTGTTCTCATGGTGGACGTTGCTGAACGACAAAAAATACCAAGGTCAAGGTCATATTTTGTATTATTTTCAAAACACTACACCTTGGTTAAACCACTTAACCGCAGTAACTTAGTTTCTTATGATTACCTCGTTTGTATTTGTTTGATACTTGGTTATATGAAGTGTTTTCTTTGGTGGACATCATTACATTTAAGCACAAATTTATTTATTGGTTCATTTGCCGCGGTGGGCGAAACACCTTCAGACCGAGATCTTGTTTATATATTATAGTAGCCTTGCCTGTGCGGTGTGGCGGCGGTAAAACGTCTCCTCGTGATTGCAGTCAAAACTGTTATTCATTCCAATATTTGGAGATCGTTGAGCCCGATATTTACAGATATCGGTGGTACATTCTTAAATACTTTTGTTTTTTTACCTCAATTTCGACTACTACAGACTTTAACGGGTTCTGAGTATTGTTTAATCACCCTTAGGATATGTTGCCTGCTTTTTGATTTAGTCTTTTGACTGTTATCTGTAATACGAAGGCTTCATAACCTCGGCTCCCAGTAAATTTCCATTGTATTTATTTCGCTCATTATTTTTATGTTTACGGCAACGCGTTTTGTTAGAAACTGGGACCATACGCCGCTGGCCTTGAAATAGAGTGAAGGTACAGCATTGAAGGTTCCGTGTTCACCGTCATATGCAAACCATCTTCGGGATGACTCACATTTTGTACTATTTGCATTTTAAATATTGAGTTCTGCTCAACCCGGGGCTAGAGGGCGTGAACAGTAGCAATAACTTTCCACTATCGTTCATGAACAATCTCAGTCAAACCTAGACTGCAATATATTTGGTATTTATCGTGTTCGGTGGTATCCAAATGTCTCATTTCATACTTTGTTTGGTTGATTGTCGTCCATGACAGCTACATTTCCAGTTCGACTTGTATATCTAATTTCTATAATTGTTTTTGTTATGTTCATATAAAAAGAAATATAAAAAGATCGGACAGGGAAAGCAGCATTCAAGGAGGCGAGTCAACCACAAAACACAGAAACAAACACGCAAACAGACAAACAAGAAGGCAAAAACAATAATAAATTCTAACGACACCACAAACACAAAAAGGGTTGACAATAGGGCTACCGCCTTGGAACGGTCAGTGGCAAAGTAGGCCACTGGGGATTTAAACCGGTTCTAGGGTGCACCAAACCTCACACTTACCCTACTGTCATCCCATTAAAACAGGACAGTGTAAATAAAGAAATCCCCGCCATGATATAATCTCTAACCAACAAGGCAGCATCAATAGGCAATATAAGTAAAACACAAATATGCTCGTGTAAATATAATACAAAAAAACAATAGCCTAGAAAGCCACAATGAAGGTACTCAATGACTTTGCAGAAGCCAGAGCAGTAAGAGAATAAACCATTAAGGGCACGACAAGAAAGATCATGGACAAAAATCAAACGCCACCGTCCCAATGGGCTTTAGGTAGGCGTCATCAAAGGGTCCACAGCCTGTCCGGTCATCGTACAATTAAAGAGGAAAGCATAGTGGCGAACTGTAAAAGGGTCCACCACCAAGCATGCAGTACGTTGCAATATGATAGGGTCATAACCTCTTTTGATAAACATCTTAACAGGTTTAACAAAGATAGTATGAAAGTGATCATGACCTAGAATCTTACGAAGTTTATAAATCACATCACCATAGAAGTCAGGTTGTGATAGTCCTTGTCGCAGAAGAGTCCTTAAATTACTTTTATATTTGGAAAGAAGATCAGGGTTACGATAATAAAATTTTGCAAAGGTTTTACGAAGTTTATGGTAACGGTAACCCTGATTGAGTAACTTATTAGTTATACAAAGATTACGAATATTAAAGTCCTCAACTCGAGTACAAGCTCTAGAAAAACGAATAAGTTGAGACCCATAAGAAGTTGCTCGGGGAACATCCCCATCCAAGTGGGGATAATTAACAATGTCAAAATTAAAATCATCTCTCTTGTCATAGATTTTGCTAATTATTTTACCATTTTCAATCGAGAGATCTAAATTAAGAAAAGAAGCGTTATTATCAGATATATTAGCTTTGTTAAGCTGAAGTTCTTTAGGATAAATATAATTAACCATAGTTGGAAAGAAAGGGTTGTCAATGTTCAATATGTCATCCAGATACCGAGAGGTGTCATTAAAGGCTTCAATAACATCTGCCTGGGTATCTGGTGAAAGACTCAACATAAAATCCCTTTCACAGCAAAATAAAAACAAATCTGCGACAAGTGGTGCACAGTTCGTACCCATAGGGATACCAACAATTTGTCTATAAACGGTGGTTCCATACCTGACGAAAATATTATCTAATAGGAAGATGAGTGCTTCACTTCATAGCAAGTCCACATAGTATAATTGTCAAAACTGCCGTTATTAAAAAACGCTTTTATATTATTACATGCCAAACATGTAGTATTTTCTCTAGCAAATGTTTTTTGAATAAGAGAAATTAGCTTGTCTTTAATAAGGTGATGTGGTAAGGTTGTATATAGTGTAGAGAAGTCATAAGTGCTTATTGATGAAACTTGACCTTTCTTGAAAATTTTATCAAGAACGTCTCCTGAATTTTTTATAGACCAAAATAAATTAATCCCAGAGTTTTCATAAGTTTTATCACAATATAGTTTAACGTGATCTTTAACGGCAGTAAGACAAGAAGTTAAATGTTTGGACATGTTTGTTGTGGTGCAGGCACCAGAATTCGAAATAAAGCGAGCCTTATATGGATTTTTATGTAATTTAGGAATCCAGTACATAGTAGCAGTTTATTTTGCTGATCGCTTACACCAGCCATGAAAGTAGTGCACCGAGTGATATGTGCGGAAACAACATCATCCTCGGTAGAATTATCTGAAGTATACGAATTGATGCTGACGAGTTCCAGAGATAAAACATTGACGTTATGTAGGCGTCAAACAATAATTACATTATTAGCTATCTGCTTTTCCTTGTGTTCAATGCCTATGTGCTATACATATAGCCTGGCTATGTATATGTCTTTGTTTACGTTGTCCCGTTATGTCGGGATACATTCGGATGGGAGTAAGATTAGATGCACCCTAAAATCTGGTATAAACGTCCGGCAGTCTTTCTGCACCTGACCTTTCCAAGGCCGTTGACACTATTGTCTTATGTGTGTTGTGTCGCATAGTTGGCTTCATTCTGTTATTCCTTGTTATGTGTTTTATTTGGTATGCTTTTTGTAGACTATTTTCTGTGAATGCTGCATGTCCTGTTCCACTGCTTTATATAACATTAGGCATGACAAAGCATATTTAAATATGTTAAGGATATGTTAAGGATCTAACCTAATAAATCTATAATAACAAGAGTTATCAAACAAATGTCAAATGTAATTAAAGAGCCTGCGTCTATTTTGAATGTTTATAGTCAGTTTGTGATGCATTGATTATATATGCGGAGGAGGTTAACCCCCATCATTTAAGGTAGGAAATACTCCTTAATAATTTCGATATCCATTTCAGTATGTTGATACTTTACATATATGCATATTGTCCATTATCTTCTCTTCTTTAACTTTTCTCCTTTAGTTATGTGATAGTGTCGTTGTACGACATTAGATCATACGTAATTACCCGATTATAAGTCAAACATTCATCTGAACAACTGAGGAATTTACTTTGTTTATTACCAACTTCAAAACCCATCTCAAAATCAATAACTCGTTCATTCAATGCAAGAAAGCAAAATATAATTAGAAATAAACACTAAGATGCTGTACTTGTCAACCAATCAGTCTACTCAATATATTTAAATTTAACTTGTTGTGACACACATTTACGCAACATAAAGTCTATAACTTATCTGTAATGGTTTTCCAACGTTCATACTCTTTTAATACATATTTTATCTGCATTAAACTGCCATGTGAACGTGTATAGTAAATGCTTTACTATTAAATTAGTTTAATAAACTCATTATATATCTACCTGTGACAGTAGCATATTCCTTGGTAACAGTAGCCAAACGCGGATGGATAAGATCTCTTACACGCCTGATCACACGTTCCAGTGTCGCACGTCCTCTTGACAGCTACAATACACAGCCAAAGTTGGATCAATTGTATTCGAAGAGTCTATTTGATTCTGATAGGTGTATCGTTCGAACAGTAATTATTGTGTATGTTAGATGTACCACAGAAAATGGACACCATAAGGGACACAAAGGTATCTTGATGTTCTTAAAGTTCTCCGGCCCTGTTTTTCATGTTGTTGATGTTTATTTAAATTCAAATCAATAAACAACAATAGATATTTATGTGATGACGTAGAAAACTTTGAACAGGTAAATTAATCCACAGTTAAATGTATTCATCGATTATCTGGCAATAGTTGTGCAGCTATACAATTCAGATTTACCTCATTTCCCCGTGCAGTCACGCAGCGATAATATCAATATCGACGTCATGCAAATAATACTTATTTTTACATACAACTTAGTAGCAGTTTTCAATATATGTTTTTCTCAGTGACTATTAAGAAATGATCATAAGATGTTTAAGATTTAAATTTGTTAATTGATAATACTATAAAAAAAATGGGTGGGCATTCCTCTTTAAAGGGAAATACAGGGACACTCGCCATGTACTGATAGTTTTTTCTACATAGCTTGCATTATTAACAGTAAAATTACGTTGATACAAAATCCAACACCCATAGCAGCTTTCTGAGTCCGGGATAAATATAGCCTTGAGTCTCCGGCAATGATCAATAATGTGGATGTTTCATCACAGATGTTTTTTTTACATTACTGCAACTTGTTAATTATTTTGCACCAATCATGCCTATACTATCTATAAAGCTAAAGTTATGTTAACATAACTACGGAGAAGAAATTAATACAGTTATTTCCGAATGAATTGTTATTTCCTTTTATTTAATAGTATGAACGCAGTTTATTTAAAATCACAATAATACTGGAGGTGCTGATTTTAATGTTTGATAAATACACAAATGTGCCGTGTGCCAATTTATAACAAAAGTGAACCTTTAATTTATATATATAAAATACCATATATTTAAGAAATATTATATTTTCAGCGGGTTTGTATTGTGCCAAATCAATATATGGTGATTGGGATTGGAAAATCATCAACTATATTTGACATAGGCCCGCGTTTCGATGATGTTGCCAGACTAGATCTTCTTGCAGTATAAACGCGCAAAAGTAGTTTATCCTTATCTGACATGGATTGTATACACACACTGCAAACATTGTATACACACACTGCAAACATTGTATACACACACTGCAAACATTGTATACACACACTGCAAACATTGTATACACACACTGCAAACATTGTATACACACACTGCAAACATTATATACACACACTGCAAACATTGTATACACACACTGCAAACATTGTATACACACACTGCAAACATTGTATACACACTGCAAACATTGTATACACACACTGCAAACATTGTATACACACACTGCAAACATTGCGTGAGATTGATAGTAATACACACACTGCAAACATTGCGTGAGATTGATAGTAATACACACACTGCAAACATTGTATACACACACTGCAAACATTGTATACACACACTGCAAACATTGTATACACACACTGCAAACATTGTATACACACACTGCAAACATTGTATACACACACTGCAAACATTGCGTGAGATTGATAGTAATACACACACTGCAAACATTGCGTGAGATTGATAGTAATACACACACTGCAAACATTGCGGGAGATTGTAAACACACACTGCAAACATTGCGTGAGATTGATAGTAATACACACACTGCAAACATTGCATGAGATTGATAGTAATACACACACTGCAAACATTGCGTGAGATTGATAGTAATACACACACTGCAAACATTGCGGGAGATTGTATACACACACTGCAAACATTGCGTGAGATTGATAGTAATACACACACTGCAAACATTGCGGGAGATTGTATACACACACTGCAAACATTGCGTGAGATTGATAGTAATACACACACTGCAAACATTGCGTGATATTGATAGTAATACACACACTGCAAACATTGCGTGAGATTGATAGTAATACACACACTGCAAACATTGCGGGTGATTGTATACACACACTGCAAACATTGCGTGAGATTGATAGTAATACACACACTGCAAACATTGCGTGAGATTGATAGTAATACACACACTGCAAACATTGCGGGAGATTGTATACACACACTGCAAACATTGCGAGTATACACACACTGCAAACATTGCGAGAGATTGATAGTAATACACACACTGCAAACATTGCGAGAGATTGATAGTAATACACACACTGCAAACATTGCGGGAGATTGATAGTAATACACACACTGCAAACATTGCGGGAGATTGATAGTAATACACACACTACAAACATTGCGAGAGATTGTATACACACACTGCAAACATTGCGAGAGATTGTATACACACACTGCAAACATTGCGAGAGATTGTATACACAAACTGCAAATATTGCGGGAGATTGATAGTAATACACACACTGCAAACATTGCGAGAGATTGTATAAACACACTGCAAACATTGCGTGAGATTGATAGTAATACACACACTGCAAACATTGCGGGAGATTGTATACACACACTGCAAACATTGCGGTAGATTGTATACACACACTGCAAACATTGCGGGAGATTGTATACACACACTGCAAACATTGCGAGTATACACACACTGCAAACATTGCGAGAGATTGATAGTAATACACACACTGCAAACATTGCGGGAGATTGATAGTAATACACACACTGCAAACATTGCGGGAGATTGATAGTAATACACACACTGCAAACATTGCGGGAGATTGTATACACACACTGCAAACATTGCGAGTATACACACACTGCAAACATTGCGAGAGATTGATAGTAATACACACACTGCAAACATTGCGAGAGATTGATAGTAATACACACACTGCAAACATTGCGGGAGATTGATAGTAATACACACACTGCAAACATTGCGGGAGATTGATAGTAATACACACACTGCAAACATTGCGAGAGATTGTATACACACACTGCAAACATTGCGAGAGATTGTATACACACACTGCAAACATTGCGAGAGATTGTATACACACACTGCAAACATTGCGGGAGATTGATAGTAATACACACACTGCAAACATTGCGAGAGATTGTATAAACACACTGCAAACATTGCGTGAGATTGATAGTAATACACACACTGCAAACATTGCGGGAGATTGTATACACACACTGCAAACATTGCGGGAGATTGTATACACACACTGCAAACATTGCGGGAGATTGTATACACACACTGCAAACATTGCGAGTATACACACACTGCAAACATTGCGAGAGATTGATAGTAATACACACACTGCAAACATTGCGAGAGATTGATAGTAATACACACACTGCAAACATTGCGGGAGATTGATAGTATAAAACACACTGCAAACATTGCGGGAGATTGATAGTAATACACACACTGCAAACATTGCGAGAGATTGTATACACACACTGCAAACATTGCGAGAGATTGTATACACACACTGCAAACATTGCGGGAGATTGATAGTAATACACACACTGCAAACATTGCGAGAGATTGATAGTAATACAAACAAATTATCACAACTTAAATTATATGCCCGAATCCTAAACGAAGAAAAGATATATGCAGATTTATTTTCGTTTTAGAAATATTGGAACACTATTTCCATAAAATAACATCATCAATAATTTGTTTTTATTTTGCATTTCTTCTGGCGCTTAATATAAGGTATTTATTTGGAACTGTGATAGTTCCTCAATAATCAATCAGCATTGCGGTTTTCAATAAATTATGTTAGAAATTTGATACAGATATATTAAGGAGAAGAAAGATACAATGGATCTATATTGATTCTTTTTTTTAGTCATTTGTTTTTGTCAATACGCGCGCAAAATACCTTGTTTTCTGTTGCTTTACCTGTAAAGTCAAATAATGTTGCATATTTAGTTTTCTGGGTACTTTTGGTGTGTTGGGAGCTGAGATGTATCATCCGTTCCACATTCCAGCGAAGCGGTTAGATGAATTGAAGAGGAGTCATTTGACAGGGAAAACAAACGTGAGGGAATCGCTGAAACGTGTCACAAATGCTTACAGGTCTGGATAATATTTAGCATCCAGTTCGTCCTTTCCATCTACGTAGTGACAAGTGCATTTCCTGCACTACGAATCGTTGCAATCCAAACAATAGGAGTTTAACCGGCAATCAACAGAACAAGTTCCTCGCAATTCTAGTAACTAAGATTAGACATATAGGCCTTGAAGATTATTTTAAAGTGTTAGAATATAATTTGAAATGCAGTTGAAATTTATTCTCATATAGGAATTACCATATTTCCGCAGAAAATTGGCCGAATAAAAAAGCTGATATAAGGATGCCACATCTGTAGTAAATATTGTCATTATATATCAACAAGTTATATTTCATTGTAGTCAGTATGTGTACTTATAGCAAAAGACAATATTATTTCACGTATAAATATTAAGTGAGAGTGGTATTAAAATCGATGAATTTCATTTCTTTAAAATAATGGCTTGCCGAAGCCGTAAATCCATACATTTTATCCTGACACACGCACGCCCGAACGCAAACAAAGAAATAAGGTTACTTACGTAAAGCTGAGGCGCCATAGCTCACCAAGGCGATCGCTAGAATAGCCAGACAAACCTTTACAGTCATGATGAAATCTGGATTTAAAGATAATTGTTGTGGTTTACTTAGTATTATTAATTAACTAGCATATATTAACCGTATTTAACTAGAAGCTAATAGTTGTGGTTAGTATTATTAATTAACATAAACTAGCCGTATTTTACGAGTAGATAATTGTTGTGGTTAGTATTATTAATTAACTAACATATATTAGCCGTGTTTTACTAGAAAATAATTGACATGTCGCCAGTACTTAAATATCTCCGTCCTTTTGTTGATGTCGGAATATGTTGGTTATATTATATCATAGTTGCATGTACTTTATTATATATTCTATATATTATATTTTTAATTAACTATCATATATCAGCCGTGTTTGGCTAGAAACTCTTCAAATAATGTGATGCAAATTCAATTAAGTTTCGTCGGGAATCGGCCAATATTAAAAAGCAACAAGGCCAATATCAAAGAACTCGCCAATACAAGCTTTAAATAACGTCATTCACGTACTTTTTCACGTAATAACACTAGAAACGAACTCTACTATAAACATGATAAATAAATGCCTTTCATGTCAAAATAATTCTATGACAATGAAACACTACTGAAGTGGAAGTTAATTAATACAAATGTCATTAAATGTTTTCATATTGTCAGAGTTATTGGTCGTCGGACTGTCATATAGGCCCGCTGCTTTTGACCTTACGCCAATATGTCCATGTTTTATATGGAGAAGTATGTACCCGATTTGGGCATGGGGATAATGAAGGCTACTTGTGTGTGTAGTTGGTGTGTTGTTGTTTTTTTATTCTAAAGCTGATTGTTTTTACCAAGGTCATCTTTCTTCATACAGTGTCATTCACCAGCTGCAATGAGCTATACAGAGAAATTTATCGTGCCCTCAATGGTTTATTCTCTTGTTGCTCTGGCTTCTGCAAAGTCATTCAGTACTTTCTTTGTGGCTTTCTAGGCTATTGTCTGTTTTTTATATTTATATATACAGGAGCATCTTTGTGTTTTACTTATATTGCCTATCAATGCCGCCTTTCTGGTTAGGGAATATTTCATGTGGTGGATTTCTTTATTTACACTGTCCCGTTTTATTGGTCTGACAGTAGGGTAAGTCTGAGGTTTTGTGCACCCTACAACCTGGTATAAACCCCCAGCGCCCTTTTTTGCAATTGATCCTTCTAAGGCGGTAGCCCTATGTCAACTCTTGTGAGTTTGTGATTTCTTATTTTGCATTTATTCATTTTTATATACAGTTGTTCTTTGTTTCTGTGTGTGTTTGTGGTTGTCTGTCGTCTTGAATGCTACTTTTTCTGTTCAATTTTTATTTCTATATTTACAATCAGGTCTTCACTTTGTTTTTTTACCAATTCATTTTAAATGTATATTGAAAGTATACATGTACGTATAATTATGACGATTGGCGTTAAAAGGGGTACATTTAGTGCGTACATCAATTAAAGTTATTTTCAATTGATAGGATCACTTGTTTTGTGACATAAAAATAGGTTTCCTTGATAAATAAATCATATTGCATTTCGGAACTGCCTTGTCGATTTGATTGGGCAGTTCGATTGCATTAGTTTTGAGCACGGATATATTATAAATACTTCATCTATTGTAACTCATGTTTTGCTGGCCTTACATGTATAACCCATGGTCCCAGTGACTTAGAAGTGTATATAGTAAAATTGGTAAAGCACATAGGAGAATGTTGTATTGTTTTTATTTATTTAATTTCACTTTAAAACTGATAAGGTGGGACTAAAATTGCAGTACAAACGGTCATAGTTGTGGTCGCATTCAGAAACCACCTTGGATTGACAGCTACATAGACTCTCCAGACTAATACTAATATAATGTTTTGGTTCCAATGCTTTAAGTATGTGCATGCAACATAGCGTTCAGGTTTATTTCTAGAGTAGCAAATTTCTGTTCTGGATTGACATCTCTTTTTAGAAAAATAAAAGATCAACAAACATCTTAGATATGAAAGATGACTGTAATTTGGATATCGTTTTTTGGGAATGCTCCCCAAACAAAATCTGTACGGATATGTTTCTCAATAACAAATCTATCAGGACTACAGCTACCATACACTTTGAATAGCCGTTTCAAAGTGTTATTGCATCACGCAGTCAATTTTATAATTTTATAATAGACATTCTTCTGCTACCAGGACCATCAGTCGCGACTTACATCGTTATGTGATTTAGTTAGTATTATTATACAATATCAGGCTTGTTAGGAAAGGCTTCAAAAGCGGTAGTGTCCCTATTATTAACTGCATGTTTAGTAATTGAAAAATGTTCAGTGCTTTCCCTTTTCGTTGCAATATGACCGGTCGTGGATTTGTCCATTTGATTTTGTTGATAAAAATCCTGAAAACATCTATCACGTTATTTTTTGTCTTTAGTCTTGCCTTATCGTACCCTTATTCTCGAGTTATTCTGGTTTCTTCGATATCCATGGGTAATGGCCTTTTAGGACGTGAATAGACATAATAAATACATGTATACATTGTTTATGGTCATATTTGTTGTGTTTAACTTAACATACTATGAATACCTGGTTTATTATAAAATATATGGTGTTGCTGGGAGTTCATTATTTACACTGATTTCGTTGGACGGAACATATGGTAAAAGGGCGGTTTAAACCTTCTTGAACCTGTTGTAACCCCACTGCGACATTTATGACAATGGCCGCACCAAGGATTTATCATTGCTGGTATATATTTTGTTTCATAATTTACGTCTACATTATTATGGATACCTGCAATTGTTGTTTGTTTTACGGATGGTGGCTGGGCAAGTTTTAACATATTCAAGTCTAAGAATTGTATTTTCGAATCATAGCTTTATTTGACGACATGATTGTTTCATTGTTTGCATTCCAGAAGATATGGATATAATGTAGGATTTAAGAATGTAACATATCCATTTTTAAACAAAAGGCTTCTTTCACATTTGTTTTGTGATTTGTGATAATTTGTGTGTTGTTTCTATAAAATAGTGGGTATGGGTAAATCTGAACAGAATGTATCCTTTTGCTATAGAAACAAGAAGTTTTTTTTTCAATATTGGAATACATATATAAAATAGGATTTTACAGTAAAAATGTCAAATGTATTCCAACATGTCTGTAAATAGAAGAGTTGTTAATAAAAAATCGTTAGAAGACTGATGAACCTATATATGTGTTTACTTGTTTTGGAAGAAATTTCATCGGACCTTGCCATATATAAATTTCAATAAAAGTTGAGTATTAGAACATTTTTTTTTATCTGGAATATATTTTATTTTAAAAAAGGGTGGGGTACGTTCCATATATGTTTGCTTTTTTAAAGTAAAAAGAGAAAATAGGAATAGGATTGTTTGAGTATGTTTTGAAAGATATGTATGTACGTAATCGAAAATTAATGGTTGTTTCCAACAAATGTAACGTTATGGAAAAAAAAGTGAACATATTCATTTATTCTTATTTCCACTTTTTAGTGAAATTTTGGAGTTAGTAATATGTCTTATCTTCAAAGACGTCTAGTGGGAAAACATATAAAGACCTTCGCTTTTTTGATAATTTTGTATCTAAAAGATACCAAAAGAAGAAATATCAATTTAAAAAAAACTCTCAGCACTGCGTCCTTTCCCAGCCAACCTCTATAAATGCGTATTTGTGTTTGGCTGCGTTCTGTGAATATTACATGTCCTTTTCAACATTACGTGGTCCGAGTATTAACTTTCATAATCAATCCAACACCTTCTCAAAGAAGCATAAACGGGGTTGGCTGGGGTATGTATAAAATATAACCTTAATTTCGGATTTAAAAGTTTGCATATTGTGATATTAAAACATTTAGGTAATTTTAAACAGGTTTTGGATTTCTTTTTCAGTAAAATATGTATTTAAACGAGTTTTCTTGTCGAAACATCCGTTATAAAATCCTGATAATATAAGCTTTCCCATCGTTTAATTGAATTAAGGCGGGACCACATAAAGACTTATAATAAATATATACTTAACAAAATTCCTAATTACTCATTTGTTTATCTTAACTAATTTTCTTATTTTAAATACATTTTAGAAAAGTTGTGTGATAAGTATTTTGTTTCGACTCATTGTTTTCTAAAACAATTATATTTTTGTTTAAAGTGTTACATTTTTTGAGAGTTACACTCCATTTAAAATATGCGAAAAAACACATAACATGAATCGAAGTCCGCTTAATTACATAAACTTCTTACAATTGGTATGAAATAATATATAAACTGTAATTCAGCGTTAGCAATAAATATTTCGAAAATGTATTTTGCAAATGCATTTGTAGTGGTATTATTAGTAAAATTGATGTCAAAATAATTTTAGCTGGCATATTTTAGAATTAGGAACATCGAAAGAAGCACGAATATCAAGTACATAGTCACACAATCCCATATAGCCAGTTGTATAAGTGTTACAACTTCTAAGAAAACACATCAACTTGAAAGCTTTAAAATGTGTTCATGCGATTGAGCAGACGATTTACACTCGTTATTTTGCAATTTATCTCTTATTAGGCGAGAAATATACAAAACAATTAGAATATTATTGACATATTCTAAGGTGGGTACTTTGGAATTTTGACTTGTATATATTTAAGCTTAATATTCACGTAAGAAAGTAAATCTGCATCTACATGTATAGAGAGTGACACAATTGCCAATCGTCATAAGACCTGCAATAAAACCTATTTGAAGTCATAGAGCCACGTCTACAATATTAGACTGTATGTTATAGAACAACTTCGCTGTTGCATATTTGAATTAATACATGCACAGACATTTGCTATAGGTCAAGGTTGTGTTGTAATGTAAACGGTTTAAACTTGAGAACGTTTTGAATAATGAATATAAATATGCAGATTGTAACTAGGTTAAACTGTTACTGCGACAGACAGTGTACACTGATCCTAACTTAATTTTCGGAATATGACAGGTTTCCTTTGAATAGTTCAGTTTTGTTTTTGTTATCATAACAGTTATATTATTAATTGATTTTGAAGAGAATGGTGCCTTTTGAATAATTTAAATGCCTTAAGAATTATGCCTTGTGAATAACGTCTTGTGAATGATGGCCTGTGTTCATTATTTTCTCTCATATAAAACTTGTCATTTTAATCAAAAATCTTGTTTACGTAACCAAGTATTCATGCTTAGTGTTCATGTTTAAATGCATATAACAAATGCAAATGTTTAATTATCAGTATACATTGTACGTACTAGCAAGCACCATCTACTACTGTATGTATGTATAGAATAGGTTAAAACAAGTAATAATTAAAAAGAAATTGAAAATGGAACTTACTTTGCGCCAACGGCAGTACAGGAGTTGCAGTAGATGGTTGGTTCCTCTAGATACTTAATACAACGGTAACGCATCTTTATATAATAATGTATACTACACATCTGCCTCGTTGATAATTGGACTTTATAATATTGATGCTACTAATTAGTTGATATACTGGATTAAATGTCATTAAAATGTCTATATGTTATTATAACAAACGGAAATTATGACTCTTTTATTTACTTTTGGAAAATACAGATGTTCTGGTTAATTAAATGTTACAGACTGATTTATTTCATCAAATATCATTAAACTATGCTTGAATATGTAAGTAGGAGAAGTGATATGAGACAGTGCGTCATACTCTATCAATAAAATTGACTTGTTGGCATGCACTTGTGGATTTATATATTTAAATGATGTAAGTGTTAGAATATCTGGTGTAGCCCATTTCAAAAAAGTCATGTTTTATTATTACCTTCAAAATCAGGAAACGATAATTGTGATTATAACTATCTCATACTAAACGATCTCTGTTTTGACAAAATCTAACAAAATACCCCCGATACCGAACGTAACTTCGTTAGGCACGGTTTATGAATATAGTCTTTTTTTCCCATTAAATAACGGAAATGAATCAATGATTTTCAAAACGTATTGTCCTATCATGATGTATAGATGTATCGGACGCTGGCTGCTCATTACTAGGTTACCCTCATCGTAGTTGTTCATTCAAAGGACTTCGGCCGTTATAAACACAGAATTGTAGCACACACTGGTTTCAAACAATTCAAAAATAAAGATAAGTCAAAGTAAGTATAAGACAAATATAAATGCGACGGAACTTTTGAATTGCATACCGAAAGGTATGTTATTTATTGATTACACGTGCAGAATAATTCCTAACTAGATGAAACTTATTTTCGTTTGACCGGCCGGTACAAAGTTGATGACACTAAAGCCAAACTTTTTTCAATTCAATTCTTTCTCAATTTTATGACAGTAATCAAACGCAATGGCAACGTAGGCCAGCACTGCACCACAAACAGAAACAAATGAGCACATTAAAAATGTCAAAGAAAAGGACAATCCACAACATAACGAATGGTGAAGACATGGTTACCTACGTTGAACTGTCAGTAGGCAATACGGCCTACAGGTTACATGTAGCTAAAATGGATTTTATATGTACATAACCTCGCTATTATCCTGTTTTCAACGCCGAAATTGACAAAACAATAAAATTACATCTCATCAAAACAACATCTCTGACAATAAAATCCACATTCAGAGAAATAAGCACTTAAATGTTGTTGTAAAACTGTATACAAATACATAATTAGAAGCACCTCCGGATGTATCCAGAAGTGTACTGAAGAACCAATGCCGTTGCAGCCAAAGAGAAAACCAACCAAGGGTATGACGGACAACCCCATGAGACGAACGTTCATGTACCTCCATTTGTCCGGGTTTCAGTAGGCGCAGTCATAGGGTCCTATGAGGTTGTCCAGGCATCGCGCAAGGGAAAGATGAAGCGCAGTGACCGACTGTAGAGGAGTCAGTCAGTCACTAATCATGAAGTGTCTTGCAATACTAAAGGGTCATATAATTTTCTGACGCATTTCCTGATTAATTTGTAAAGTGGTCAAACAACCGGTCAGATCCCTTACTCTTCCAAAGTATGTAGACCGCATCTCCATAAAATAAATGTTGTGATATTCCTAGTTGCGGAAATGCTTTAAGGTTGGTGTTGCATTTCTCCTGTATGCCTTTATTGCCTTTATTGAGATCATTCAAGTTTCAAGCGCTAGCAAAACGAATCAGCTAAACACGAGTAAACACCCGTTATGATGTAGCAAGATATACATTCCAATCCAAATTTGGATAGTTCACTATGTCAAAGTTAAAGTCATATGTCTTATCATAGATTTAATTATGTATGAAATCATCGAGAGATGAAGGTTGAGGAATGCTGCTGTAGTATCCGAACTGTTGTCTTTATTCAACGTGAGCTCTGGTGCTTAAATGTAAATGACTACATGAGCAAAGAATGGATTATCAATATAAGTATGTCATCCAGATACTGCGATCACGGCTGGTAATCATTGGGACAAGCTCAAAAAAGATGCTATACGCGGAAGTGTCCCGGAGTAACTTCCGAGCTAGTGCCATTGGTGACAACTTGTAAACAAAGGTGAGTGTGAGTTTTGATTTTTTTCATTTATTCTAAAACAACACGCTTATTTGAAACACAAACACAGTACTTATTACAATGTTAATAAGAAACAAGGCATGTGATATCACAAACACAAACGGGTTGACAATAGGGCTACCGCCGTGGAACGGTCAGTGGCAAACAGGCATCTGGGGTTTTAAACCATGTTTTATCGTAGGTGCAACTACCATCACTAGTACCCTATCGATACATGGGGATCATGTACGGACGACATGAGCTCTCCATCAAGCTCGCTTGGCCGTCGGTCAGTAGAGCTAAACTAGTGTGCTTTTAGTGGGTTACAAAAAGATATATGCGCTACTGCTGATCCCAAAGAATTGAACTATGTGGAACTCCAGATCAGCTCTTCTGTATTCGGATATACGCGAATTATTCCTTTAATTTCTAAATATTTCAATAAAACGGAAACCCCGTTACTATGTCATACGTAAACCCAGTCAACATGGTGTGTATTAACGTTTAAATGACATACGTATTATGAATCATCAATATTTAACACACACAATAGATTTGTTTGTGTGCTGGTGTAGGTAACATAGACATACCAATTGTATTAAACACATCTATTTTATAAACCACAAAGGATAAAACATGAATACATTATAGTTGTTTCGTCCTATTCTATTCACGTTCTTCTTTTATAGATACGTCTGTTGTATTATGCATATCTTTGTATAGTTTGTATAATCATATTACATAATTAAGCAATAGTTGACTCTCAGCTTCGTTGATAAAATCCCAGTATGCATTTCTATATGTCGAACAATAGAAAGGCAGCGAAAGGCAGATACACGATTCATTCCTCAGGAAAACATGCCAGACTTACCTCTTACATGAAATTTGTTTCTCATGAACATACAAGTACAACCGAGTCGGCTGCTTTTCTTTATTGTTTGTGCTTGTTTACACCAAAATATCCCATTTTCAGGATGTATTGGTCAGCGAGTGGAGGACAAACAAAACGCGTTAAACTCTACTTCATTGTACCTGTAGAAATATAGCACGAATTATTGCCACTGAAATATCATGGTGCAACATATAGATATCAGATATGCAGGTCGAGCATACAGGAAAGATGTTCGATGAAGTATCAGTTTAATTAACAATACTATCATGAATACAATAATAAACAAAGTCTATCCAGGTGGGGATATATATTCTGAATCTGAGATATGATGGTATAAGACAAAAGTAATAATAATCAAAGCAATATGCTCAAGGAATCTCAGATTTAGTGTTAACACCCGGATCAGCCCACGTATATACAAAAAAGAGTACACATATATATGTATTATTTATTCTCTGTGTACACATATCAGTTAGTTAGGTCCACTGCGTAAATATAGGAACATTTAGATTGGGTTGGTTGTTGCATCGATCGAAAGTCAGCTGACAGTTTAAATATAAAAAAATATGTTATTAATGAGAAATTACCATGCGATTTTCAAGACTTGCACAAATACGAAGCGTAAGACTATAAGATTGTGTGACGTATCTAGCAAAT
The DNA here is from genome assembly GCA_037043455.1 of Cyrtodaria siliqua. NCBI lineage: Eukaryota > Metazoa > Mollusca > Bivalvia > Adapedonta > Hiatellidae > Cyrtodaria > Cyrtodaria siliqua. Next base: position 309,577 of record JAWPHD010000773.1, on the reverse strand, counting down.
CAGGTTTTTCTGATCGACATGCAATCCTCACCAAAAAAGCCACCTTTTTGACGCTTAAAGAAATGAATTTGATAGAGAAAAGTGTACTGGAAGCTCCCACCGTCCTACCTTCAGAGTGGTCGTGATGAAAAAACACAACATTTGCTGGCGTACTTGCCGATCATTATGATTATGCAAATAGTAAAAAGAGTAATTACAATATAAACATATTGTTCGGGGCGCTTGTTTCAGCCAAAGATTATTTTTTTAATTTACATGAGCAATTATATTATACGTACACAAACACACTGTATAACCGACAATTACCAAGTCGGGTATAGAAACGGTAGGTATGTTTATTTTACTGATAGCTATGAATACTGAATGATATTACAAACTCTTAGTATGCCAGGATATTTAGATATGTATGCAGATTGTGTCAATAAGTTTTTAGTCCATATTAGTTGAAAATGTATTAGATATTATGTGTAAACTTAGGTCTGTTTACCCAAAAAGCACAAGTTACACACTTTCAAGACAAAATCCGCCACTTGGCACATAGTTCTGTTTTCTTTCACTATACAGATTAAATCTGCAACCACTGGATAGTACAAGTGTGACATTTCAGAGCTTTCCACCCAATAGAAAAGGAGATATTAACATTCCTTTGAACGCGCTGAATGAAACTTGGCAGTTGTTGCAGTCGATAAGTATTGGAAATAGAAAAAAAAACACTATCGGTACAGTATTATATTTTCTAAATTAGTGTCACCAAATGGTAACACATCTTGAAATGATTAATAAACGGAAAGCTAAATAGTGTTTCACATTGTAGTACTTATGTGTGTTCTACAAAATCCATATAGTTACGTTGTATTAACATGCAGGATTCAAATATATTGAAAGTAGTATTGTCCCGGCTATATAACGATAGCGAATCCAGATAACACATGTTAAAGTCAATAACACAGTAAACGCTTACATATACATACTATGCTATTCAATAATCGGTTTAATTGTGTCTAGATCATATTTTGTAAAGACAACAACTTACGATATAGTTTGCTTAAAGGCACTTCGATAGGTCGATATACATAGCGACTATCTTTCATTACGGACATCTGATTTTTTTTAGCATCCTGAGGGAATATGATAACAGAAGCTTGTTCTGTCCACAGCCGACAGTATCAGTGTCGGGATCAAAAAAAAATGTATAAAATAAAATAAAAATAGCAGATTTTCAGGAAAATATAACATATTATTTGGTTGTATACATATACCAAACAGTTTAGCAGTACGCATCAGACGCATATGCTCGGATCCAAATTGTTGAGATCCGAGCTAAATAACTTTCACAACACTTGCTCAACAGAAGATACAAACATCCGGACATTTTGAATGCCATTTCGAGGGCAAGAGAGCACAATAGAAACGATATCTTGCAATACAAAAACAAGCCAGATGCTTCTGATATAAAGACACCATTTGTTCTTACCTTCCACCCAAACGCACCTGACGTTAAAGGGATTTTAACGAGGTACTGGTCTGTCATAGAATCATCCGATCGGCTCAAGAAACTATTTTCAGAGAAACCGATCATTGCTTACAGAAGACCCCAAAATCTGCGGGATATACTGGTACGAGCAAAATTAAATCCAATTCCCACTGAACCTCCATCGCTCCGATCAACCGATCAACCTCCATCGCTCCGATTGTAAATTACGTAGGTAATGTACGTTTGATGTTTGTCAGCAATCTTGCTGTACGTTTGATGTTTGTCAGCAACCTTGTCTTGTCGTGCCCTCAATGGCTAGTTATCTTGGTACTCTGTCCTCTGCCAAGTCACTGAGTACCTTCACTGTGACTTTCTAGGCTATTGTTTTTTTGTATTTATATATACACGAGCATCTTTGTGTTTTACTTATATTGCCTATTAATGCTGCCTTGTTGGTTAGAAAATATTCACGGAGGGGATGTTTTATTTACACTGCCCCGTTTTATTGGGATGACATTAGGGTAAGTGTGAGGTTTGGTGTACCCTAGTTCCTGGTTTAAACCGCCAGCGGCTTTTTTATCAAAACGTCAATAGGCGTAGAGGGACATACGGACGGACAGGCATATAGTCGGAAATCGCCTAAACATAAACCTGGATTTGCATCCGACTAACAATAAAAACAAAACGCGACACAGACAATAACATTTCCCATAACGGGTTAAATTGGGCATTCCATATTTACTAGATTTTAGAGATTTTCCTATGATCTCTTTATACAAACATGGGACCATTCTTTGGTGCCATATACATTCGTATATACTTGCATAATATGCAAATGAAGTCAAACATTGAACATCTGTCATATAACAAACACGTCAATTGCTCAATAAATGAATCAGGTGTAACAGTTAAAGTTATTTGTATGTTTTAATCATAGTAATTAAAATATTATACTGATAATGTATATAATTAAATTTAGTGTCAACTTGTTTTATTGTCCAGAACACCTGTTATCTGCCAAATGTACTAAAACAATCATTTACACAGATCGTTTGAGAACATAATACCAGTTTATGGTATTGCTAGTAATGACATTTGAATATTTGAATGATACTGTAATAAATAGTGGATATTAATATACATGTTATAGACACTGTTGAAATAAACACACGTTGCATCACGCGTATTCCTGCAATTTAAACTTACTTGCTTGCATTTATTTTAAATACATGCAAAACGTTTGAGCCACAAGTCCTACCAGTATTTAATGGAGCCATTTGCCGGCTTTACTACAATTACCAACTACAATCAAAATATTCCTTCTTTGTCCACGGTACCTACCTACATGCCAAATAGACGTGGATGGGTGGGTGGGTTTTAGGTGGGTGGGTGAGTGGGTTGATGGGCGGGTGGGTGGATTTTGGGTAGTAACAGCAGCAGCAGCAGCAGCAGTAGCAGTAGTAGTAACAGTATTGAAAAAGGACAAGTTGCCGAAATATTGAATAAAGGAGTAACATTTTGAAGGTAACACATCGTCAACGTATATAGAACAATCCACATCAGGAAGGAGGAAAATGATGATGATGATGATGATAAGTGGTGGTGGTGGTGGTAGTAGTAGTAGTAGTAGCAGTAGTAGCAGTAGTAGTAGAAGTAGTAGTAGTAGTAGTAGTAGTAGTTAGTAAAAGTAGTAGTGATTATATCCGGGGTCTTCGTCCACCAATCGAAGCTGGAAAGTCGCAATATGACCTTAGCTGTTATTGCGACTATAAAATCCAATTCAGTTCATTTCGATTCCATTATAGTAATCTCGTATGCTCATAAAGTAGTGAATTGGTTGCATATTTACAAAAGTGAACTATTGTGAATACGTAACGTCTTTAAATAGCAAAATCTGAATGCAACAACTAACGTAATTTCAATTTATGACATGGCAAGAGAGATGATGTTAATATGGTTTTCGTTAATTATCTCTGTTCCGCAGGAGATGTTCCCAGACCAACATCTTATGGGGTATATGCTTCTCAACTTAATCGTTTTTCTATAGCTTTAGTCGAGTTGAGGACTTCGTAAATTTTGTACACCAACAAAGCGATTCCATCAAAGATACCGTTACCATACAATTCGAAAAAACTTCTCACAATTGTATTCTCATATATCTGATCAGCTTTTAAAATTCAAAGTGTATTTAAGAACTGTTCTTCGACAAGGAATATTCCAACCTGACTTCTATGGTGATGTGATTTACATAGTAAGATCCTTGGTAATGACCAGTTTCAAACACTCTTTACTAAACGTGTTTAAGCGTTTATCAAAATCGGTTATGATCCTATATGTTTGCAACCCACATCATGTTTAATTGATGACCAATTTACAGTTCGTTACTGTGCTTTCTTTTTTGATTGTGCGATGACCGAACATATTGTGGACCCTGTAATGACGTCTTCCTAAATCCTGAGAGGATAGTGGCGGTTGATGTTTGTCTCCTATAGTGTCTTGTCGTAACCTTAACTGTTTATCTTCGTGTTGCTCTGACTTCTGCCAAGTCACTGAATAAAAGATGTGTAGCTTGCTTTCTAGGCTTATTTTATATTCATATATGCATGGTTGCATTTGTGTAATACCTACATTGTCTACTAGTTTTGCCTCGTGTGTTAAAAGATAATATATCCGACCTATTAATGCTCGCTCGTGTGTTAGAGGTTAATATAGCCTGGCGGGGATTTATTTATTTACACTGTTCCGTTTCATTGGGATGACAATGTGATGTTTGGTACACCTTAGAACCCGGTTTAAACACACACAACGGCATTTAATTTGGCACTGACCGTTCCACGGCGGTATCCCGTATTGTCAACCCATGTATTGTCAACTCATTAAATTACGTTGTAATGCCACAAATATATCCTTGCAAATGTTGAGAATGTCGATTCGTGTTTTGCTGGACTGTGGTCATCGAATGCTACATTTCCTTTTCGACTTTTTTATCTACTGGAGGAAATTTAATGAAACACACAGTAACATAACTCGAAGAAGACAGATTTAACCTTGAAACGCAGGATGTTGTATGAAAATTGTTTAATAACAGTACAACATGTTCATTAATATTTCGTCATTTATCAAGCATGCAGTTGTGTCAAAGAATGCGAAATGGTGTGCTCGTAAGTATATAGTCATTCAGCTTGTTACCTTTGCAGCTCATATTAGGCAAATGTATTATGTGTCTATTAACACGTTCTCCGTCGATTTCGATAACGCGCCTAGAGAGGCCACATAAAGTAGGTCATCTATGGTCTAACTGGTCAATCATATCACTCTAGAATGTGTTTCAAGACACAAATAGCATATTTCGGAAGTGTTGTTGAAATCCGTGTCATATACCAGGCTTTTCAGAAAGGACTATAGTTCAAGTCTGACAATTAGCAAACCCTAATCACACAAAGTAGGTCTCCTGCCTACAGTTTGACTGGGTAGAGTATTTATCTAAATATGGACAACGTTAGCTAGTAGAGAGGTACTGACCATATTGGACCTTTTCTGTTGTATTTTAAGGCCAAAAAGAAAAATAGGTGTGTTTCCTATTGCATGCTCGAAAAAATAGGGTAGGTCGGTAGGCCTTTTTTTTTTTTTTTTTTTAGTTTTTTTTTTTTAGATATTCTGCGGTTCTATTTTCTATCAACGGATATTTCGACAAGAAAACATGTTTAAAAACATTGTTTACTGAAAAAATGCGATAATCTATTTAAAATTACCTATTAAATACTTTAATTTTACAATATGCACATTGTTTAAACCGAATTGAAAGTTTTATTTTATACCCCAGCCAACCCCGTTTTCGCTTCTTGTAGAAAGGATTGGATGGGGTATGACAGTTAATACTCGAACCACCTAATGTACAAGTTGATGATACAACGAGAAAGTTTCACTGTGATGTTGTCAGTTTACCTCGATATAAGACCGCCACAGTTAAATTATGCGTTCCTGTTACAAATTATAGGACACTTTCAAATAGAAGACTATTGTTTAACATAAATTTTACTAATTAATTTTAAACTAATAGTTCATTAGCGCCGTTTTATTTACACCAAAGAAAAAAGGTTGAACTCTGAACGTATTATATGACATTCCAGCCAAGTCGTATAACTTATCTAATATGTCATACTTTTGCTGTGTAATTCGGTAATAATTTGCATGATTATACCACCAACTCCCAGTGGACTACAGAAAACATGGAATGGTTTTATGCCTAATTCCATAATGTAAGATATGTGATAAATCATCTTTCAGAACAAATTGAGAAAAAGACTAAATAAATGTTGTTGTTTTTTTCATTTTTGCATAAAACGTTTTAGGGTCGAACCATTAAACACAGGATCGATCGGGCCACTGGAAACACAACTATTTTTCTAAGTAATATCAGAGTAAATATATAGTATTTTGCCTTTCGCTGAAATCAATAAACGAGTCGTATGATCTTAAATCCTACGATTAAGTCAAAATTACAATAAAACTCTGTGTGTTTTTATTGTTCTGTTCTAGGCGATGGTTTGCTCGTGAGCAATGGTAAAACGTGGGAGTGCGTGTCAATACCTTTAATGCTGCTGCAGATATATTTCTGGTATGTTTATCGACTGAATGAGCATGTGTTTCTGTTCATATACCAGTTGTAATTACAGATGAATTTAGATGTGGTAGATGAACCGTTTTGTCAATCGTGTATCTGGCCATGTAATTTGACCTGCTAAAACATCATCAGGTATAATAACACACCTGCTAAAACATCATCAGGTATAACAAACCTGTGGATAAAGCACATGCTGTCATGCAAACACGCCTAATAATATTTGTTTTAAGTTTTATAATAGTTGTTGCTAAATTGACAACTGTTTACAAATCTATAAATTGGTAAACAATTCGAGTACATGGTACATGTATTTCACTTTTTGTGATACACTATCGTTTATCTTATGGTTCGGGGCGCTTGTTTCAGCCAAAGATTGTTTGTGCAAGAATTTGTATTTTTAATGGTAAATACAAATACGTTAGTTTTCCGTTGAGAAATAAATATTTTACATCACAAATGATTTTTGATAGGAGTTTTCCGATGTAAATTACTTCTTGGCGGGACAGCAGAAAATTGGGAAATTTCATATGACCAGTTAGCCTTCATATTTTGCTATAAAGCATTCAGCGTGTCTTAATGTATGCATATCCCAAAATTAAACAAAATGTTAGGCAATATATTTTTTAAATTGTTTATGCAACAGCATTTTGCATTGTAAATGCCTCATCAAAAAAAGCAGCTTTTGCGTTTTATTTTTTTATTTCTCACCGATTTTGAAAAGTAAGGTACTTTTATTTACCACTAAAAATGTCTGTTTCATTGATATACAATTTATTAAGGTACTAGATGCATTTTGTCTGAAAAGTCCAAAACTTCTTTGGCTAAAACAAGCGCTCCAAATAATCATTGAAGGCAATACTGACGTAAACAATGATTTAATAATTTAAAGGTACATTTCTGTTATTTATAGCATATTGATGGTTCAGCGCAACACCAGTTTATTTCAACTACATATCATGAAGAAGATACATCAGTGCTGCGTTGAACCATCGGCATGTCTGTATTATCCGGCATTATGTGAACTGTAAAATAATCATCGCAGAATTGTACTTCAACCTTACTATTGTAGGACAAAATAAAATAACAGTCAAAGTCTGGTTCCAGCATAGACATATACCCGATGGTTAGCAGAGCTACACTGGATACGATGTTACGCTGTGCATTGTCCTTTAATGACGATACTGTACAAAATATAGAGTAAGGTGGTTTGAATTGCTATAATATCCTAAATGGTTTTACTGTGAATAGTGTCAACCCGTTTGTGTTTGTGATGTAACATGCTTTACTTCGTATTAACATTGTAATCTTTGTTTGTGTTAATGCTTTTTTTTGGTTGACTGTGTTCTGCGAACGCTACATTTCCTGCTCGACTTTTATACATAATTTCCCTGTATGTCAGAACAAATATACATAATAAAATATATCTGTGTATTGTTTTTTCTATTATAATGTGTGTGTTATTTTCGAAGCACAATAGGATACACACACATGTGTTTAATTACAGCCACACAATATTAAGGGCTTGAATAATATTGATTCACGAAAGAACTTTCAATTATTCGAAAAGCATATCAAGAGAACTGTTTAACAAAACATCCTAATGTATTTCATAATACAATCCATATCACAAGTTTAAATGGTTACTGCATATTTCATCATAATATACGAACGTCGTCTATGGTAGTGCATGTGAAATGTGATATTAAAACGCAGTAATGTTTTGTATCTATGAATACATACATTATTATTATGTTTTTTGTGTGTGTTCACGTGTTATTGCAGTCGGCATCACACATACGTAGTTGCAGTCCATAGATTGGCACACATCTTGATGAAACGATTAGTGTGAGTACTATATGTTACACGTGCATGACCGTTGATGCAAATACGACAGTCTTGAAGTAGTACTCTTTATTTTGCTTTTAAAAATATTCAGCATATCGATTGTAAATATGTAATCCATTACTATTAATTATTATAAGATAATATGGTACACGCTTAAGCATTTGTTTATAGTCCGACATTGTTTGTTATAGTTAAAAGTATTTCCAAGCAATGGGTAATCGGCGAAGATAAATCATGCTCATTAACAAATGTTCTATGTTTATTTTTACAATATGCATGTACATACAGTTATACATGTTATCAGGAACCCACTGTACTACATAGACTTCATGTTCAACATGTCAGCTTACGGGAGAGAATTCAAACAGTTATGCGATTACGTACACAAGTTCTCGCAGGACATTATTGAAGCAAGAAGATATGCGATTGTAAGTAAACTATTTCTATTGTTCGGGGCACTTGTTTTACCCAATTGTTTTTGGCCGTTTAAAGCAAAATTCAACTTGTACTTAAATAAGGTGTATATTAGTGAATTAGACATGTTTAAAGGTAAATACAAAACCTTATTTTCAAAATTGAGTGAGAAATAAAAGCAAAGTAATTTTCGATAAGGCGTTTTAAATTTTCATTCAAATATAGATAGATAGATTCTTTATTTCCTCCAATGTACAGGAGAGCATATACATATAATTGTAACATATAATACAAATTCAAAATTTAACATTAGCGAACGTTAACATATATCAATAAATATAATGGATCAAGACTATATACATACATCAATACATGTTGATTACAGATTATTTTACAATTATACTATAGATGAGTTCAGAATTTGAACTAAATGCTATTTATATGAATCATATTTTGCTATGTATTACCATATGCATGACTCTTGCCGAAACGAAACACAAGAAGACAAAATGGTGCAATATACTCATAACCTTATATATTAACATGTACCATATTTATGACTCTTGCCGAAACGAAACTCAAAATGTAAAAATGGTACAGTTTACTCAGCTTAAATTAGTTCAACATGTATCATATTTATGACTCTTGCCGAAACGAAACTCAATATGTAAAAATGGTACAGTTTACTCAGCTTAAATTAGTTCATGCCTACTCTCATAATTAATAATATAGACTTATTAAACATAGTAGGAACCACTATTGAAAATATTATTTCATTTTCTATAATAAAACACATAAAATCTAAAGTATTGTAGTAATGTATATCTACACAAAATAATTAAAGAATATTCCCAGCATTCAAAACGGAGTCGTAATATCGTCAGCTGCCTGCTGGCATTACTGAAAAAGACACTTATCCATTATGTATTTTAAATACACTTATAGTAATTAATTACACCTTCGTGACAATAAGCTGCATTACTATGTATAATTTAAAATAGTATGAACCATTTTTACAATAATAGCCAACATGTTATCAGTTTCAGATTCAATTGTCGAAAAGAGTTTGAATCCTGATAATAATATTCATATCTGATCTCGAGGACCTTTAAGAATAAACTCTTTGTATGACTTTAATCCAATAGTTTGTATTAATGCATTCCACAGTTTTTGTCTCGCGGAGTCATTAACTGAACAGTAATGCATAATATGTAATAATAAGTTGTCTACTAACAAATCACACATTTTACACTTTTCAGAGCGACTAAAAGTGAACAGTTTTCCAAGTATTAATATTGCAGTATAGCAATGTTTCTTTAAATCAGGTCTTTCCCTGCTTAATTTCCAAATATCACTTGGTTCCAAATTGTTAAATAAACAATAGCATGGTATTTCATTTAACTTAAGGCCTATTCGTGAGAGCCTTTGGTTTGATTCCAGATCGCACACCTTAGTTTTCAAAATGTGTTTCAATGAGTATTTTGACGGAATATTCGACGTTGCTACAAAACTCTCTAGTAAATAAAATATATTATATTTTTAAGCAGTCTGTGTATATCTGGAATATAACCTAACACTTGGTTGTCATTATTCAAAAAACTCATCAACCTATTTATAAATATCTGCTTCGCGAGGTATTTATTTGGTAATCTACACAATTGACCAAAAAATTGTATTTTTTTAAAGTCAATTACGGTTTCAATTGGCGAAATTCCAAGAGCACTTAAAGCTATATCAGTGCTTGTATATGTAGGCAGCTTTTGGATATATTTGACACATAATCTGTGTGACCTCTCCAATTCTAATACATTTGAAGGAGAAAGCGAGTTCCACAGTTCACAGCCATACAGCGCTTTTGATAACACGATTGTGTTGTAGATTGTCAAGGATGTTAACGGATTGAGCCCATGTGGGTGAATTCCGCTATTTATCAGACTTAAAAAGGTACCTCTTAATTTTGTATTGGACTCATGAATAGAGTCATTTATGTCCATATATTTATCTATACGAATACCAAGATGAGTATAGAATTGGACTTCATTTATTATTTGGTTCGCACCAAGAGTCCATTGCCTGGTGTTACGATCAAATTCAGCCTGTGTTTCATTAAATACTATCACTGCACATTTTTTAATATTGTAATCAAAGCGCCATTTCATAGCATATTTATAGCACATATCAAACATCTTATTTAACCCATTTTTAGATAATGATATGAGGACCATATCATCAGCAACAGTAGGGGATCCTGCATTTAAGTTATACATACAGAAACCAAGTCCACTGTTTTCTAACTCTTTGATTAGCCCATCTATGAAGAGAAGGTACAGAATTGGGGAACTTTTGCCACCTTGTCTAGTGCCTTGTTTTACATAAAACATGTCTGAAATACAGCCTTGTTTTTTTACGCAATTTTGCATATTACGATACATATTAGCAAACGTTAAAAATATGTTGTCATCTATTTCGGTCTCAAACAATTTAAGGAGCATTCCATTGTGCCAGAGACGATCAAATGCTTGGCGGGCGTCCATGAGACCAACAAATACTTTGCTGTTGTTTTCTTTACCGTAGAGAATACACTCTTTAAATAAAAATGATGTCATCATGCAACCTAGTTGCTCCTGAAAGCCCCCTTGTAGAGGACTTAATCTTGATAACATTTTTGCCTTTTGAGCGACGTAATAATATGTCTTCGTAGATTTTCAAAGTCGTTTGAGTAAGGGTGATCGCCCTGTATTTGTCAGGGTCATCTTTTCGCTTTCTCCCACCTTTATGTAATACTGTTATAATCCCTTTATTCATATCAGAAGGAATGTAGCTTAGGCGTAACATAGCTGAATATAGATTAGCTAAAAGGTTACTTATTACTATCCCGCCATATATGTAATGTTCATAATAAACATTGTCCAGGCCACAGGCTTTACCACGCTTGCACACATTCAGCGACATATTTACTTCTTCAGGAGTTACGTTAATGACGACATGTGTGTGAGTAGATGCTAAAATATTATTTACTCTAACATCAACAGATTTTTTCCAAGCATCATCATACATCGCGTTTGAGCACGGAGTATATAACTTTGTAAAATACTGTTTCCATTGATCAGTTATATTATTTATGTCTCGATAAACAACCCCATTAAATTTAATTTCGGCCCCTGCTTTCGAATTGGATCGTTTTCTGCGAGAACGCACAAGTTTCCAAAAGTCAGTTTTGTTCATTTCTGCCGTTTTATCTATTTCTTCATTTAACTGGCTTAAATATAGTTGAACATAAAACCTATGTTTTTTCCTAAACTTCGATTTAGCTACTTTATATGATTCAAATGAATTCACGGATCTATCCCTTGGACGACCGTCAAAAAGCCACGCATTGCGTCTATCAGTCATAAGTTTGTGTAATTCAGTTAGCTGCGGGTTCCAATATGGTTTGAGAAATGGTTTAAATTTTGATTTGGGAAAACACTTTTCAGATGCCCCACCTACTGTATGTGTGATTATATTGTATGCATGATCAACTTCAGTGTATTCGCTTAAATACGCACCCTGTAGATTGTGTAGCTCGAATGTATTTTTGAGCATTTCCTGATAACTTTGTATATCCCTTGGAATTACCTTCCGCCAATTGACACTATACGTTGTAGACAAATCATTTTTATTTGAGTAATAATTTACATCAAAAACAGGTACATTTATACTACATATAATTGGCCTATGCCTCGATACATTCAAACAATGGTCATCTACAATTTCGCACTGATGTATGCAGTCAATTTTTTTTAACGGCAGCATAATATAATCAATGATTGATTCACAGCTTTCATCGTACGATACAAAGGTAGATTTTGCACCAGTGCATAAATCTAAGCTATTCGCAGCGATCAAGTTAGTGTCAAATAAAAATTGTTTCAAGTACGGCTCCCTACTATTACCAGTTTTACTACCCAAGCAGTTAGCATTAAAGTCACCTGTGAAAATCGCACATCCATTATCTGAGTAAAGACTCCACAGGTTATATAATTTATCAACATAATTTCTATAGTGTTCAATAGGATGATTGCTGCAGGGTAAATACACTTGAAAAATAAACACAAACTGTTGGGGTGTAATCTGTAATTGTATGCCTACTATTCTGTCGTCGTCAATTGTTAAAGGGATCACGTATCTATCATGTCTAATGTGCCACATAAGGGCGACTCCCCCTTTACCAATTCGCATATTCGTAGCACTTTGAAAGCTACGATCTGATACAGCATGTGTTTTATAGTTATTATCTATGATATCTATAAAGTGTAAATTTTTATTGGATAGCCAGTGCTCGGACAATCCACATATATCTATATCCTTTGAGTAAAGAGAATCGCATAGGTATGTGCTACTTGACATTATACCTGTCACATTCCATGACATAATTTTGAAAGGGCGAATAACGGTCATTTCTAACTTGAGTAAAGATGCACATTACATCGGTATGCATTGATCTAATTGACACTAGTATTCAATTGAGAATACACATTGTAAGTCTCATACTCGATAGGTCCACCATCTGCATTATATCTATACCCATCCTTAACCACACGCTGCGAACGACCGTATGAATTGCGGCTGTTTGCTAGTCTGCCTTTAGAAAGCCAAGGTTTGCATACGACATCGCGGGGCCAAAAGCCGCTTTTATCGAGTTTCGCACTTTGACTGTTGGCCTCAACATTGAGTTGTATAACAACGTCGTCATTTGAGCGTTTAGAAGGAAAAATTCTAACTGCAGTTACTTTGGGGCCACGGCGCTTTACGTAAGACGCTATTTTACTTTCAGTAATTGTATTGGTAAATCCGCCTACATAGAAACGGAGTGTATGCTTTTTAACATAAACGCTATAATCTTCTTCGCTTTCAATGTCGTCGCGATGCGTTATTCGTACCGGAATTCCATTCTTACGCGGAACGCTTGGAGTTCCTATATTATGAATGATACTCTTGAACGTGACCTGTCTATTACCAGGCTGTTTGTTAACGTCGCGACGGCCACTTTTATCTGCGTCTTTCTTAATCGCATTTGAATAAGATATGTCCTTTTGCTGATACACTGCCGCATTACCGTTTCTAACCGGAAGCGTCGATACTTCCGTAGGGAAAGAACCAGGTTGAGCACTAGATACAAAGCCAGACAGAAAGTCGGCAATTTCGCTAAGATTCGCATCATTAGATTTAGGATTATTTAGCGTTGGCATAGTAGTGTTACCAAAACTGTCACACGGTTCCATCTCTTCTGATTCGCCTACGCCGCCGGGTGGAAAAATAACAACACCCAGAGAGGGAGCTGAATCAGTACAAGTCAATGAGTTTAAACTCTTATCACCTGAGAGGTTATATTCCATATTCTCTAACTCACCTACGCCGCCAGTGGGAATTTCATCCACCAGAGACGAAGGAGAGTAAATATACCAGTTATTATGATATATAATATATGTACGAATTATTAAAATTGTTCATGCTAATGCTGAATGCTGAAAACCCTTTGGCTGAAACAAGCGCCCTGGACGATAAATGATACAATTATCCCTGAAAACTAGAGAAACCCTTACTTCGTTATATCACTGAACTACAACTGATTCCAATCTGACTTAAACAAATAACCTGTTTTCTTTTAAGGTATTTTTAAGGACAACTCCTACAGTGTTTTCAATCGCTACAGTGCTGTTTTGCTCACCTTCTTCGCGCATAAAGATCTATGTAGTAAAAGCGACCGATGACCGAACAGATGCTGGACCTTATGATGACGTCTACCTAAATCCTCAAAGGACGGCCGCGTTTGTCTTAAATCGTGTATTGTCTTACCCTTTAATGGCTTGTTCTCTTGTTGCTCTAGGCTCTGCAAGGTCACTGAGTATTTACACTGTGGCTTCCTAGGCTTTTTGATACATATATACATGATCATCTAAGTGTTAATCTTACATTGCCTATTAATGCTTCCTTTTTTGTTAGAGAATATTATCTTGCGGGGATTTATTTATCTACACTCCCCCGTTTTTTTGGGATAATAATAAGGTAAGAGTGAGGTTTGATGCACCCTAGAACATGGTTTAAGCCACCAGCGGTAATTGGGTAGCCATATTGTCATACATTTTGAGTTTTGTGTTGTCACATGCCTTGCTCATATTAGCATTGTAATTGTTATTTATTTTTAAGTGTATTTTTGATTGACTGTGTTCTGTGAAAACTGCATTCCTGTTCGACATTTTATACCTATCTATACTATAGGAAAACGATCCATCACAACTAGATAAACGTCTTCTTGACTTTCTGGACACTCTTATCACCGCAAAGGACGAACATGGTGTTGGATTGACCAATCTGGAGATACGAGATGAAGTAGATACATTCATGTTTGAAGGTAGGTACAGTCTTACTCTTCTTAAAGCTAATACATTCGCGGATATTGACAAAATACTTAAGAGCAACACCAGAACAGAAACTTCTGTTTTCAAAACTAATTCACACAGTTGTATACTTCGTGTAAATAATCTTCGACGAATTTTATTCTATAGCGATTTAAAAATGTAAATGTTCAATTATTTAAAACAAACATATATATTTTAGCTATTGCTATCGGGCATGTGTTATGCTATAAGCGTTTAATAATGACTAGTCTCCAATCATTGAGGCTATAAAGTGGAATACTGCTAAAGTCTGTGCTAGTAACAGTGAGTGGGTTTGCCTAATATATTGCTTCTAATGAACAGACTCGATGCAACGATCTGGTATGTTGTTTGTGTTCGCTGGTCACGACAGATTCCTTTTTCTGTATGTTTTGACAAGGTTGTTACATGTGATACTCAGGCTTCATAACCTCTGCTCTAATGTTTATTTTGGAATGAAAATATTGCATTGAATGTTCCATGTTTACCGTCATATGCATACCATCTTTGGGATGGCAAACAATTTCGTACTATTGACATTTTAAATAATGAGTTCTGCTCAATCTGTTGCTAGAGAAAGTCAACGGTTGCTACCATTTTCATTACCGTTCATGAGTCTCATTCAAACCGAATGATGTCCAAATTTCTCTTTCATTCCCTTTTATATTGGTTCATAGTACACGTCGATCACTTCAAAGTAAACAAACGTATGTAAGTCATGTAAAAGTTGTATTCACCGAACGCTCAAACGATAAATGCTACATGTTAATGTACATACATTCCTTGGAACAGGAAAGAAAACATAATTTTAAGACCCGAAAAAAGCTTTAAAAGTAAAAACTTGCATATTGTATTAGTGATGTCATACAGTACCACTCAATAAGGAGTTACGTTCGTACTTGGTATAATAATATGGTAAATAGCATTAGGTAATTGTGTTTGACCTTTCTCATATATGATATAAATGAATTATATTGTCTGGATAAAATCTAAATTATCTGCATATCTTATTTAAAAAAACAACAACAGAAAAACATTTTAATAATTTACAACGTAGCTGCATCATGACGGGGATTTCTTTATTTATCGTGTTCCGTTGTTCAGGGATGACATTTGGGTAATTATGGTACGTTGAAGGTTTGCTGCACCTTAACATTTGGTTTGAACTCTCAGCGGCCTTTATGCAACTGTCCGTTTTAATGCTGTATCCATATTGTCACAACTCTTTTGTGCTTTATTTCTAAATGATGTTTAAATATCGATGGTACATTTTCAAATGTTTAGGTTTTCTTACTTAAATTTTGATTCGATGGTTCCACTACTCCGGCCGACAATGACTCTGGGTATTCTTTAACCAACCATATATATGCTGTCTGCTTTTTTAATTTGGTATTTCGACTGTTACTTGTGATGCGCAGGCTTCATAATCGCTGCTTCCAACTAAATTCCATTTTCTTTATTTCTCGCTCTTCGGGGCATAGTATTTCGTTAGATACTGGGATCATACGCCGCTCGACATTGCATTATGACAGTAAAATTAGCATGCCCACCGCCATATGCATGCCATCTTCGAGATGGTTAAAATTATGTACTATTGATTTTATGAATATTGAGTTCTGCTCAACTTGGGGCTAGGGGACATAAACGGTAGCAAGCATATTTCACTACCGTTCATGAACAATCAATCAAACCGAGACTGCAATATATCGTATTTATCGTGTTCGGCCGTTTCCAAATGTACACTATCATACTATCTTTGTCATGTTAATGTTGTTTGTTTTAAATGCGTGTTTTAGCTCGAAAATTCGAAGAATAAGAGAGCTTATGTACTCGACCCGGCGTCGGCGTCCAACATCAAGGTTTGCGTGTAAGCTGTGTTTACAAGTCTATCTCTCTTACATTTCTTATCCTAGCACAACCAAATTTGGCCATGGGCTGCATACGTAATTTTGATTCCTGTAACCCATGGGCTCCCATGAAACTCAAATTATGAGAGACCTTAAAATGTGTTCCATTTCACATCACATGTTGCGTGTGAGTTGTGTTTACAGGTTTATATCCCTTACATTTCTTGTCCAAACTCAACTAAATGTGGAAATTGGTTTGTTTATAGCATGTTGTAAAGCGTTGCATCAGTCATTTTGTCTTCTACGAATTCTGGACTCCCAGCGAACCCAAATTGTGATGGCCCATAAAATGTGCAATAAAGGCAGATCAAGGTTTGCATGTAAGTTGTTGTATATATCTACCTCTCTTAAAACAGGAGTATGATAATGGACCTTTGGAAACGGCCGACCACGACACATACGACATATTGCAGTCTCGGTTTGATTGAGACTGTTCATGAGCGGTAGTGAAATATGCTAGCTTCCGCTCACGCCCTCTAGCCCCGGGTTGAGCAAAACTCAATATTCATAAAATCAATAGTACACAATTTTAACCATCCCGAAGATGGCATGCATACGGCGGTGGACATGGAGTTATATGCTTCCCCGTGTCGTACGGCGTATGGTCCCAGTATCTAATAAAATTAAATGCCCCAAAGAGCGAAATAAACATAATGGAATTTAGTTGGGAGCAGCGGTTATAAAGCCAGCGTATCACAAGTAACAGCCAAAAGACTAAATTAAAAAGCAGACAACATATCCTATAAGTGGTTAAACAATACCCAGAGCCTTTTATCGGCCGGTGTAGTGGAACCACCGAATCAAAAATTAAGTAAGGAAACAAAAGAAATTGAAAATGTACCACCGATAACTAAAAATAAGTATCGGGCTCGGCGGTGGACATGGAGTTATATGCTTCCCCATGTCGTACGGCGTATGGTCCCAGTATCTAATAAAATTAAATGCCCCGAAGAGCGAAACAAACATAATGGAATTTAGTTGGGAGCAGCAGCAGCTATGAAGCCTGCGTATCACAAGCAACAGCCAAAAGACTAAATTAAAAAGCAGACAACATATCCTATAAGTGGTTAAACAATACCCAGAGCCTTTTATCGGCCGGAGTACTGGAACCACCGAATCAAAAATTAAGTAAGAAAACAAAAGAAATTGAAAATGTACCACCGATAACTAAATATAAATATCGGGCTCAGCGATCTCCAAAGATCGAATGAATAACAGTACTGATTGCAAACGCGGGGAGACGTAATAACATAGTTTTCGTATGTCGCCCAAATTGGTTTGGGATCTCTTATAACATTATTCAGCTTATTCATACTTCACCCATATTGGGACATGGGATCCCTCTAACCACCCCCTCCAACCCAACCCGAAACCTATTTTTTTATATAATTATTCTGTGTTCTTTTGGTCAATTCTTACACATAGCCATGCTGCGCCCTATCCGCCTTGCCCGCCCGCCCCACGCCCGCGCCTCACGCCCCCGCCCCCACTCGTAACCTGATTTTTTGTACATATTTCTGTGTTGATTTAGTCAATTAGTACACTCTTACACATACAACTATCTTATACTCTCGCCCACCGCCTTACACCCCGTCCCCCACTTGAAACTGTTTTTGTTACCTATTTCTGCGTTGTTTTAGTCAATTCTTACATTTTTACCCATATTCCATCCGATCATTACCCACTACCTCACCCCATCCCACCCCACGCCCCACCTGAAACACGATTGTTTTTACATATTTCTATGTTGTTTTGATTTATCAATTCCCATCTTCACAATCATCCCCAACCACATCATCACCAAAATGTTTTTGTTTTTTTTGTTTTCATTTTATCTTCCATTAGTTGGATATTAAAATTTAAATTTGAACGCAATCATTTACATATAAAACAATTTCAATTACATTCAGATGAAATATCAATAAAACAAACTAAAATAAGGCTACAATAAAAATGCTAGATTATCATGCCCTCCCTCCCCGAGTTTCCTAAATTTAGACCATACATTTCTTTAAAATGACACCAATTTCGGATTAAAAATGATACAAATTTCACAAATTGTACTATAACTTGTATGATATTCTAACATTAATTTTATATCAGCCCGAGTTCCTATACTTGCCCCGCCTTGGCCAACCCCACGCCCACACTATTTTAGCCCTGTTTTCTGATGGTAAATACAGACTATATATTATTATTCTCTAAACAATCTAATAGACGAGCTCCGACAGCTCTTGTTTGTTAGATGCGTTCTGTGAACGTTTTAGTTTCTGTTCGAATTCTTTATCTACTTAAACTGTGTGAACAAATGAATATTGACTGTATCTAGGAAATAACAGCATATGGCAATCGGGTCATATTCATTAACTACATTTAAAACAGAACAGAACAGAACAGACAATATATTAAGACTTATACATAAGTACATCGTCTAAATACATGTATGTATCAATAAATTCATGTCACGTATCCAAGCATACACTATATTTTCTATATATTTTTAACATAGTTAATAGAAATGTATTAACAAAGGCAGTAAGGAAAATCAGCATAATTGCATTAGGTCTCAATATTAATAATTGAATTCCGTATAGCTAAAGCTTCTTTCCATGTGGACCACATTCAGAAGTAGATTAACTAAACATGTTCTAAAATGTCAGTGTAAATCCCGCCATTACCAGTGATTACAGCAAACATCCTAGCAGATGATATGTATCAATCTTGAACTGAATCATCATTATTTACATTCTAGGTCATGACACTACAGCTTCTGCAGTTAGCTGGGCTATAAACTCCCTAGCAAAATACCCTGACATACAGGAGAAGGTCCGACTGGAAGTAGAATGTCTGCTAAACGGGCGTAGTGGATTATCAGGGTATGTGTAGATTACATTGACTTGAATTCAATTGTTCATATTATATTGCACGACGGTCTTTCAGTTGTAATATTAAAGCGCAATATCGTTTTAAATGTATGCACGGTTTTTATCGATGACACCAATTTCGGATTACATTTGATAAAAAATGTATTTTTACGTTATGTTTTCAGTTATTTTTTATTAACGTACATGTAGTACTCCAGTGTTTCTTTACACTATTTTAGGAACATAGCCGATACCATCACACTTAGGAATGTTTGCGCGATTTTTCATTAATAAAATTGAGAACAAATACAGTATAACATTCAGTTCAATCATTGTATCTGTAATACTGTTTACAATTCGTTTACAGTTCACTGTAATAAAATGATGACATTTCAAAGAGCTATTTCTCTTTGCCGTATGGTTTTAAACGAGTATTGTTTTAAATGAGAATTTTGTTCTCAAAATTTGAAAACATGTTTGTTTTGCGATTTAGAATATGACCTTATAACGGCTATAAAACAGCCAAACATGACAAACTCTACACATGTATGCGTTGGTTTTCAAAACGATATACATTTTTTATGTCCATCAATAGATCAGTACTAAATAAATATTTCCTTGATTACCTTTGCATTTATTTCAGTAATGATTTGCCAAAGCTTTCCTATACTACTTGCTTTATCAAGGAAGTGTTAATAATGTATACACCCGTTCCGGGATTTCCTCGGACAATAGCAGAGCCACTTACTATGGAGGGGACCACCTTTCTGGATGGTCAGAATATGGATATGCATCCACATCTGTTGCATCACCACCCCAATGTTTGGCCCAATCACAATGCAAGAGTTGTTAAGTGTTAATACTAATATGACCTGAAAGCGACATGCACATTTTGTGAATTATATTTTCGCTATGTTTGTTTTAAAGTTCAGTCTGATAAATCTGTTTTACAAATCATAATGTCTCTGTTCCAATTTACTATTTCCAGTAAGGGAAATAACTCGCTCAAATAAATATGTTGAATATCTTATTAATATAAATGCAGATTTGTGGTGTGTTTGTTTCCTCAAATATAGCTTGATGTATTTAATTTAAATATACGTTATTTAATCTCAGGAGTCCCTTATGGGGATTTCTTTATTTACACTGTCCGGTTTTGCTGGGATGACAGTAGAGTAAGGATGAGGCTTGGTGCAACATACAACCTGTTTTAACACCCCCCCAAACGGCCTGTTTGCCACTGTCCCCGTTTGAATACGGCAGCCCCATTGTTAACCCATTTGTGTTTGTGATGCGTTTTTTCTTGTTTATATTGTAATTATTTTTTTGTTTCAGTGCGTGTTTTTGGTAGTTTGTTTTCTGTGAAAGCTGCATTTCCTGTTCTACTTTATAGTATTACCTTTTTTTCAAATTAAACAAATTACTTACATAGCATTAAATGATATGGTCTTTAATTTTCATTGTAACTGTATGTAACCATTCTTGGTTTTAAAACATGGTACAGTGAAAATAGTTCCCTATGTCCCGTTATGTGATACTACTATTTAAACAAAGCGGGTATTTTTCAATATAGAATAATATGCAATATATTAATTAATAGAGTACTTTACACTTTTCTGAATTCGCTAATTTTATAACTGAAGCAAATTGTCTGATGACTAAACTCTTTAAATTCCTTAAATTATAGAATAATTATTATAAAACAAATAGCCTGTCGCATGTACAATTTTCAGGAGTTTCGTCCAGATAGATTCTTTCCAGAGAATATGGAAGGCAGGGATCCATTTGCATTCCTTCCTTTCTCTGCAGGACAAAGGTATTTACGTTGTTTGCTTTAGTAAAAACGATACATAGCAAGTATACTGAAAGGGAAAACAACCGCGACACGGGAATTTCCGCTATATATTGTATGTGCAATATGTTGTTGTTACTCGAATGGTTCATGGCTACGTAAGATCTTTCATTTCGAAAAAATAGACTAAAACAACATGTAAACCAGCAAATAGTATTCCTGCAAAGTTTCATTATTGACAGAGTACGCGTTAGACGCAAACTTAGGATGCATATTTTTGAAAACTCTTTACGTTAAATTCAGTACTGAACTGGCTCAATTTTTCAAAGAGGAACTTCAACATTTTTGAATTTCTTGTTACAACGTGTACTGTGATTAAGACGTGTATAACATCACAGTTGTGTCCTTTCTCTAAGTGCAACTTTTGTTTTACAAAACATCTTGGGATTTCCTTGTAATATATATGAATTAAGAGTGCAGTATACATAATATATAGCGGAATTTCCCGTGTCGCGTTTCTTTTTCCTTTCAGTATATATAGTCATGTTTGCTGGATTGTTTTACAACAGATAGGTTAAGTGTTTTTATTACTCTCTAAAAGAATATTGCACTTTGGGCAATGTCACTACTTTATTCGTCCGTAAGTCAATAAGGAAGGAAGGAAGGAATGAGGGAAAGGATTGGAAGGGAAGGAAGGAAGGATGGAAGGAAGGAAGGAAGAAGAAAGGAAAGAGAAGGAAGGAAGGAAGGAAGGAAGGAAGGAAGGAAGGAAGGAAGGAAGGATGGAAGGAAGGAAGAAAGGAAGGAAGGAAGGAAGGAAGGAAGGAAGGAAGGAAGGAATCATGCAACGAAGAAAGGAAGAAAGCAAGCAAACAAGCAAGCAAGCAACGAAGGAAGGAAGAAAGCAAGCAAACAAGCAAGCAAGCAATGAATGAAGGAAGCAAGCAAGCACATATTTTACTAAAGTGACACATGCATATACAATTGAAAAATAAACATATATGAAATAATAATAATAAGCACGCTGTGGAATGAGGCTAAAATCACTTTCTATAAATACGAGTATACGCGTATACTAAATAATGTAATTATTTTGAACATTGTATATTTACCGTAACAATAATGTATGTACTGTGATTATTACGATACAGTTACAGTGTGACGTTGAATGTTTAGTTATGTGTGTTCTGTGTATAATTAGTTATGTGTGTTCTGTGTATAGTCAGTTATGTCTGTTCTGTGTATAACAAGTTTATATGATTTGCGTTTAATAAACACATACACACATAAGAAGTGGCTTAAATATAAGTCTGCATTAACATGTTTGAACGAGTCATGAAGGTTTCTATATATTAAATTGATACTTGTTTACTATCTTACAGAAACTGCATCGGCCAGCATTTTGCAATGAATGAAATTAAAATATTCGTGTCCAAGGTTGCAACCAAGTAAGACACGCTTTATACTTTACATTCTACTCGTAAACAGTCATTTTGCCACTGACCGTTCCAAGGCGGCAGCCCAATTGTCAATCACGTTATGTTTGTAATGGTACTTACCTTACCCTTTACACATCGTTGTTATTTATTGTTGTACTGTGCGTGTTTGTGGTTGACTGTGTTCCTTGACGAATGCTACATTTCCTGTTTGACTTTTATATCTACGTTTGTAAACAGCCTATAGTTTGACTATTTGTAACAGTGCATTAACTTGTAATATAATATATAATATGAACTTTCTTTTCAATAGGCAATACATCCTTTCTAATGACGAGCTTTATTATTCAGCGTAATTGTTTCGATTTGTTTTTCTCAAGACAGTTATTTTGTCCCTTACGAACTTCGAGTAATTGAAGATAAACATGTTAAAAGTAACGGTCGCAAATAATGATTCTTTCGCACTCTATCATGTTTACGTTTTGTACTAAGGTCGGTTCAATTGCCTTTGATGAATGCATAGCATGAAATCGGTTAATTCTGGATAACCAAAGGGCCAAAATACCATAATCTGACTTCCAATAAATGGAAGTTAGAGTACTGACAGGGTCGCATAGTACGTTATAATGCAAAACAGAGTCTGCTTCAGCTCGATGGTTATTATGTAATCAACGAGCTGAGACTAGACACTATCACATATCGTGTGAGAATTTGTGTTCAATTTGATTGTTATAATGGAAACAAACACTCATACATTAAACACGTGTCTATAGTAAATACATGTGTTCATAACATTCTTGCAGATACACAGTTATCGTGGATTCTAAACGGGAGGCTGTTCCTTTCCCTGAACTTGTGATGCGAGCAAAAGACTGCATATACTTGCACTTCGAAGAGAGATACTCCACGTGACAGTGAAACGCTTATTTGAATATAATAGCAGTTGTTTGGTAACTGCTTAGATGTGTCTAATACGAAGTAGTTGTTAACATACCTCTTCAATGACTGCAGTGACAATTTGCTTTATTTCATGCATTTTGTTGAAAAAGGTTTTTATGAAAAACGAATTTTAATACAATTCAAATTTATTTCCAAGACTTTCAAGTCGTGTTGTTTTCGACCTTTAACTAAGGTTTTCTCGATCGGGCTATGTCCTCAACAACGTATTACTGAACACAAAATAAGAATTGCGCTTCAGCATTTTTAGGATGTTCAGTGTATTAGAAAACTAATCTGAATCTTTGGAAATGTTGGCTGTAATGTCCTAAATGACCAGTAATTTATAGCACCACTGATTTGTGGTCGGGCGATATTTTATAGCCTCCGCAAAGAAATGATTGAAAGCATGTGTGAATGTCAATGGATAACATGTTGAGCTACATTTGTTCATGCATGTTTATGTTTTATATCATGATTGAATTTCAAATTAAGTATTTTTAAATCTTAAGCTGTATCGTCTGCATTCTGTTTTGATGAATATAATGAAAACCAGCGTCTCTTGATTTGTAATTGAGACAAGCTACTGTTTCATTTGAATTAGTTGCTGTACTAAGCGTGATATGGAGCTGACTCTACGGAATACTTGGACACATATTTAATTTATTTGTTTATTCTGACAAGAGTTAGACACTGTTGAATCCAAAATTCAACTAACTTTATTAGCTCGACTATTCGAAGAATAAGAACTCTTTATGTCATCATCCCGGCTATCAAGTCTTCGTCAAATTGTCATAGTCAAGGTTTGACGTATAGGAACATGATTGTATACAAATTACAAGTCTAAACTGCTTGGAACTGTTCAATGCAACTCAATAACAAGGTTTATTTTTGTTTGGCCTTTTTGTCATTTTTAGTTTTGTGATGTTTCACCACTCGCAATCGTGGATAATTCCCGCTGTTGCTAAGAATAGACCGACTTTATGGAAACTTCAAAACACATCTCCCCAACAACAGTGGATTGCAACACAGGCAATGAAATGACACCTGCACGCTCTTGACATGTATAAAATGATTGATTTGCAGAGTCATAATATTTTCCCGCGTAGTATATATAGAAAAATGCATAAACAAGTATTAATCCTCTAAATCTGTTGTTCATATGTCAATGAAATTAAACAAAAATATTCTTAGATAGTACCTTGTTCGATTTATGTTTCACGTAGAACCTCGTCATCCATCCAACATATGGTCATCTTTATAAAAGAAGGAGACAAAAAAAACGTATGTCCTTAGTGCACTCAATGAAACCAAAAGCGTTAAACTATTGTGTCTAACGTTGCCTCATCATCACTGCAATAGCTCTTCAAATATATGAGATATGTTGCATATGCTTGTGTCCCCTTAAGCAATTCAACGTGTATACATATTAATTGAAAATATCGTTTGAATAGTTCCTAGATATTTAGTTCTCAAATTTACGTCAGATTTAATTACATAAATACAACAAAAACTTGATATATTAGTGAATAAGGCAGTGCACTTTGTAGCCACATATCTTTTCCCGGCGTGGGTTCGCTTCTTGCAGACGCTATCATCATTCATCATATCTCCCTGTGCGGTTGTTGCCCAATGAAACATAACATGATGTGTTGACTGGATGCAAAACCACATTTCGTTTCCTCCTAATCTATTTTTTTGTCAAAAGTTTTTGAAACAAATGTCAAAATAATACTCTCGAGAGCTTTCTATCATTCGAATAGCTTGCAATTCAATAACGATAGTTTGTAGGCCAAAGATGATCCCTCCAACTTCCTGTCCGTCGTACATGTCTGTTGATGCGTAATGTGAGTTCATAAAAATACACCGAACATTCGTGTGCATTGCATTACGGTGTTCGTATTCCGGATCTAGATACCAAGAACCGAAGCTGTCTTTCATTCTAGAGATGATATCGCAAATACAGATATGTTTGTCAATGTCATTTCTACACACTGCTGCAAGTCCCCACACATGTCTTGGTTACGTGTGACGAAAATACTTTTAAGTTTATTCTTATCATGAGACTGTATTTCAATAATTTGTAGCACTTTTTATGATACTCTGGCATGCGTCTTACCAGCTTAACTTCAGTGATATTGAACGTAAACGTAAAGCATTTATGGACAAGTTTTCCAGGAATGAACAAAATGCATTATCTGCTACTAGTTGATCGTTGTAAGACTGTAACGTGTCATCTAGGTTAGCCAAGTGTATTCATTGTACCTCTATAGCTGGAACAAGATCGACAGACATCTTTAATAAGGTCGATTCTTTAACTTATTTTGGCGTCCACAACAACTCAAATGTGGATGCACTGCCTTCCGTTGCGGCTTTGGCATAATTTGTTGATAGCTTGCCATACTGTTTGTCTACAGGATTCTGTGATTCAATCTCTGATATTACGTTTTTATTAAAACGTATATTGAGTAGGAAGTTACCGAGGTAGCTGTCATCTAGGCAGAATCCATACATTTTACTCAGATGAGCATTTCTTATTTGGATGTGCGCATGCTTATATACTGTATAACCTCCCTGTTTGGACGCAGGAAATACTTCGTGACATGATCGAAAAACCAACCGCCGTCTTCCGTCATGACTGGCTCTAGCTCTATTGCATATGGCGTTGATAAATGCTTTAAAACCAGCAAGACATCACACTCCGTTGGTTCGTAATTGCTTGCACCTTCTGCCATACTTCCGGCTAAGTACTTTTGCGATATTTCAAACGCTGGCTCAAACTGTCCAATTGTAGTACCAATTAGCACACGAAATGAAGCTTTAATGTCAGCGACCTGTGCCTCAAATCGTTTATATTTCAGTACTCGTTCATGGAGCTTGCGCAGGAATCGACTCATATTTATTGTTTGTCTAGTTGGCTGCACTGTTGTTGAAAGAATTGCGTAGTCGTACATTCATATGAATAAATCAATGTTATCTACCTAAGTGCATATTTTGTGACGTCCAAACAAAATGCATAAGATACCATATTATATTGAATATTGCCAAACCAATAGAAGAAAGAGTATGATAATGGACCTTTGGAAACGGCCGAGCACGACACATACGAAATATTGCAGTCTCGGTTTGATTGAGACTGTTCATGAGCGGTAGTGAAATATGCTAGCTACCGCTCACGCCCTCTAGCCCCGGGTTGAGCAGAATTCAATATTCATAAAATCAATAGTACAAACTTTTAACCTACCCGAAGATGGCATGCATATGGAGGTGGACATGGAGTTTACTACTTCACCATGTCGTACGGCGTATGGTCCCAGTATCTAATAAAATTAAATGCCCCGAAGAACGAAATAAACATAATGGAATTTAGTTGGGAGCAGCGGATATGAAGCCTGCCTATCACAAGTAACAGCCAAAAAACTAAATTAAAAAGCAGATAACATATCCTATGAGTGGTTAAACAATACCCAGAGCCTTTTATCGGCCGGAGTAGTGGAACCACCGAATCAAAAATTAAGTAAGAAAACAAAAGAAATTGAAAATGTACCACCGATAACTAAATATAAACATCGGGCTCAGCGATCTCCAAAGATCGAATGAATAACAGTACTGATTGCAAGGTTAAGTTATGGATGTCAAACTAAATTGGAAAACAGTCAAGCCCGCAACCTCACGTGAACCTTAACCAGATGTTAGCCACAGACAAAATTTCTGTCACTTGATACGTATCTGAAATTGCGTTTCAGTGAAATAGGGCTTGTTGGAGTTTATTTGCGATACGTAATATTTGATACGTAATATGTGATAAGTAATATGTGATACGTAATAGAAACTGTCGGATTAGTATTAACACAGTATTCTCTTACAGGCGTTATAACAATATAAATTCTAGTACTGTATCTACTCTTAGTATAATTACTTAAAACAATCCGATTTGAGAATATTGTCTTATGTCTTAATTGGCGGCGCGCCAGAAGCGATATTGTGATTGCTTTTTTATGCTGCATATGGAGGAGCACGTGACTTGTTGTTGTTGTTGTTATTGTTGTTGTTGTAATAACAGACTTGCCAACATGTTGGGGGTAAAATACTTCCCTTAAGAACGTGTTGTATTGAAATAGCTGTTTTGAAATTGGCGCTATGTCATATAACAGCTACAACTTTGAAACTATACAGTTGTTCTACATCATAACATGACCCAGCATATCAGGTTTCATAACTCTGTGCTGCTTTCTGCAATAGTTATGCCCCTTTTTGAACTTAGTATATTGGTTAAGTTTTCCGTTAAAGTCCACTTTTTAACCAGTATGTTTTTGGAAAAAATAAGACTTATTGTCATCCCTTGACCGGCGTCTGCGTATTTGGTTAAGTTTTATGTTAAGGTGCACTTCTTTCAGTAACTTTAACAGATACAGCTTTGAAACTATGCATGAGCATGCTATTTCATGAGGCAGGCCATGCAATGCTGGTTTCCACTCAGGAAAATCTCATGATCAGCCCTACGTGGCACACACATATGACAAATATTAGTTTCAAACATTCAAAAACCTGAACTGTATGATATCTTACCACTACAAACCACATCTTCCGAATACATGTCCACATACCCCAGCCATTTGTCACATGTCACTGATCATATCAGCTTTTTTATGTTTTTCCTTACTTAATTCAAACTACCTCAATATTCTAAACATCTTCATAACATTCTAGAAATATATATCATCAGCAATAAATGCAAACACTTAAAGTATGTGCCTTTGTTCTCAAGTTACTATTGCTTACTGTTGCCATATAAGTTTTTATACTTTTTAAAATATATCTACATTTTTGTTATATAATAAAAAATTTCCTTTTGAAAACAGTCTGCGCCGCCCTGATGCCTTTGCATCCGTTTCTTCTTGTACGTTATATTATTAACGTAGTAAGACAATAAACAAGCGTTATAAAACAGATAAAAACATTAGATAACACACATTTTCAGACGTATATAGTGATATATTTAATGGTATTATAAGTAAAGTAAGTATTTTTCTAATAAAAATAATGCACGTTGATAAATAAAATAGTTATACTCACCTGATTTTTTTACAATAACCCTCCGATTAACAATACAATGTGATTAAATGATCTGGAATTAAACCATGCAATATAACTAACCATGTAAAAACACTCTTCCATAATAAAGGACGTGCACCAAAGCGATCAGGAAGAGTTATATTGAATCGATAGGTAATGTTTACTTAAGATGCTTAAAAGATAAAACATTTAAGTATTTTACGGATTGCTCAGTCAGAACACACACTTCATACCCTTACACATTCAGGTCAAAGTACGCAATACAATAAGATAAAGGATCAGTAAGTAATAACAAAGATTTGTAGTCGGGGCGAATTTTTACAGCCGCCGTACAGCACTAAACAAACGCTAGTGCGAACGTCAATAAATACTGAAAATGGGATCCTTTGGAAGCAACAAACACAAACAAGAGATAAAAGTAGAATACTCGGTTTTATATTACTTTATTATATGCATATACGAGTCAAATGTATATACCACAACTTTAAAATCGAATATACACAAGTAATTATGTTATAATATTATAGACAATAATTGAGAGATACTGTTAATGTCGGATATTCGAAATGAATTTTGTGACAAGGAATATCAAAGCAATTTTTTATGGAAATATGATCAATAACATTCGGAAATTAATACAGTATGATGAGTTTCCTGACAACTTTACACATTTAATTAGAAAATTCATCGGAAATGATTACGGTTCTCAAACATTGCAACGCACTTCATGTTCAGTGATTGACCCCTCTACAATCTGTCATTACGCTTCACTTCTCTCTTGTGCGATGCTTGATATATATGATGACACCTACTGAAAACGTTTAAAGGGAAGTTAGCTACTGTAACATGACTTTACCTCTCATATGTTTTTGTTCGTCCCCTTATTTGTTTCCCTTTGGCTACAACTGCTGCGATTGTTCAATACAATTCTGGGTACTCCCTAATATGTTTCGAATCATGTATTTTATATATTTTTACATTTACTTAAGTGTATTGTTTGCTAATTTCTCTGGATGTGGAATTTAATATTACAGATTTCCTAGATTCGATGGTATTTACTTTTATTTACACTGTCTTGCTAAGTAATCCGCTAAAGAGAGTACAATAGGAAGTTTGTGTGCACAAATAGATATAACAGTCGAAGAGGAAATGCATTATTCAAGGACCACAGCCAATCACAAAAACACGCACATAAACAAACAACAATCTCAAAGATGAATAAAAGACAAGATATGACATCACACGCGTAAAAAGACAAGATATGACATCACACGCGTAAAAAGGGTTGACCATATGGCCACCACAGACAGTGGCAAAACAGGCCGCTGGGGCTGAAACTACGTACTAGGGCGCACCAAGCCTCATTCTTACCCTATTGTCATTCCAATAAAACGGGCCAGTGCAAAAAGAGACACCAGGTTATATTATGTTATTCAGACAAGGCTGCATTAACAGGCAATGTAAGCAAAGTAAATGATCACGTGTATGTGAATATAAAAAAGAGAAAGAAAAGAAAGATGCAAAAGAAGTACTTAGTGACTTGGCAGAAGCCAGAGCAACACGATACAAAGCCATTAAGGGTACGACAATATAAGATTTAAGACAAACATCAAACACTACCGTCGTTTGAGAATTTAGGTAGAATCGCTTTAAAATCGATTTAAGCTAACACATAAAATTGACTACCGTTCCAAGTCGTAAAAGATATATAGAAAAGTCCAACCAAGCAAAACCACGCCTACAAAACAAACGACAGTTACAAGGAAATGACAAAGTATGCGACAAACACAAACATAAAAGGGTTGACAAAAGTGCCCAAAAGGCCGCTGTCAGTTTAAACCAGGTTCTAGGAAAGGAACTCTATAAGCAGCTGCTTTCGTTCCAATCCTTTTTCACATTTTGTATTATGTACATTTTCACCGATTGTATCAATATTGGAAATAAAATAAGTTTAAACCAAATCAGGTTCTAAACTTCATCTTAACCCTATTGTCATCCAAATAAAACGGGAAAGTATTAATAACGTCTCCGCCAGGTTGAATCCTTTAACAAAGAGGGCAGCATGAATAGGACACATATTAGTATAACACAGGTTTGGTTTGGTTTACCCTAGGACTTCGTTGTAACCTCCAGTGACTTTTTTGCCACTGACCCTTCCAAGGTGGTAGCCATATTGTTGACATTGTTTGATGTCATATACATTGTCTTTTATTTGTTTTTATTCATTCTTGTAATTGTTGTTTGTTCCTTTGCGTGTGTTTCGTTGACCGCGTTCCTTGAATGTCACATTTCCTGTTTACTTGTATATCTGCGTTCATACATGTATGATACTGTATTGCGTTATATAAAGCAAACGTGTTTTGCAATACTAGATACTTCATAGAAGATCATACCTGGGTGCCTTCGATTCGAGTTAGACAAAGGGATGATGCGAGTCTTCGCCTTGCATCGTATGCATTTAATCCAGTGAGTTTAACATGTTCGATATGAACATGACACTATATATTTCACATAAATCCAAAAGGTCATATGACGGACATTTAATTGATAAATGTAGCTTTCTATATATACTGTTGTCGTATGATGACGTCGCTTGTTGTTTATGTATTATCCTTGTCAGGCCGAATACTCGAAACCTTCTCGATCACACATAGATCAATAGAAAAGATCGAGCAATGTTTCGACCTGATTTTATTTATTATTTATTTTGTCATTACTTTCTGACACCCACAAAACGCAAGTTATGTTACAAATCATATTGTTCTATACAAACAAATTATTTATTGTATTTACATAACGTGCTGTAAGGCAGTCGTCGCCACGTTTATCTCATCAGACGCAACACTTGGATAATTTAAAAGTTTCATATGACCATTTTGTCATATTACCGAATTGATTATGGATCTTAAACACCTTAACAATAACCAACCTCTAAGTTAGCTTGCGTTTATCTTAAGACATCATGAGTTTGTCGGGGTATCTTCATTTGCATATTACTCAGTTTATATTAAAAACACGCGGTTGGTTAAATATGATCCACTGCGCCTGGCTTTATAAGAACAAAACGCAGCAGCATCCGCTACATCTCATACGCCGCTTCGCAGCATTACGCAAATGTAAATCGAAGGTCTTCGCGTCTTAGATGTCCGCCAAAACAAATTTTCATTCGAAATCAAAGTTATCATCCATATTTTGCAATGTCATTTAGCCGATCATTAGGTGTTCCCGACTTTCCATTAAGCGATGGGAAAGCTTAACAGGATTTTATAACGGATATTGCGACAATAAAACGCGTTAAAACCATTTTTACTGAAAAAATGCGATAACTTGTTTAAAAGTACCTATTAAATGTTTAAATTTTACAATATGCAAACAATTTAAGCCGAATTTAAGGTTTTATTTCAAACCCAAACCAACCCGTTTTCACTTCTTGGAGAAGGGGTTGGATGCAGTATGAAAGTTAATACTCGTACCACGTAATAGATTGCTCTATCAAAAGTTTATTTACATGAAAGCAGTGATAAAACCTTCACCTGCATTGTGAAATACAAATATGCAATGCAAATTATACATCAGCACGTGTGGCTAACGGGCATATTGGTTACAAAGCAACCAGCTAAGCAACAGGCACTATTATTGTTGCTGCCTTCCGATTAAAATGTTAAGATGTTGAACATACCGGTGCCTCGACATACACACGAGGCGTGATCAGGACGAATGACAGGATTGCCCGAGTTTTTACGATTGCAAGCAGCATTTGCAAACAAAGAGCAACATTAGTGTTAGTGGTTAATATACATTCCTATTTTCTTGCTTGCTGATCCTGGTTCAACTGTGTCTAATTAGTTCAGAATACAATAGGGACTTCTTTAATGACATTGTTTCATTTAAACGTGTTTCTTTTTTTAATATTAACAACATGTAGGCCAGGTCTATCTTAAATATTCATTCTTATCAGTTACGCTATGCTGTTTTAAAGTGTCTGATGTTTGCAATTGATGATTAAGGACTATTGGTCAGCCATCTTTGAAAAGAAAATCCAAAATGGATGGGGTATGTTTAATTGAAATGTTCATCCAAATGCATATTATAGACATGAACAATGTCAGTGATACAATAGATGACAGTAATTCAACACTATTGATGTGAACATAACATCAGAAACAATATTTATTTGGCAGAAATAGCTTTATATTCGAAAAGTTTAGTACAATTTGTCTCGAAGATGTTTTCGTTTTATGTTAAATAAATGTGTCCATAGCATTGTCCATTTATCTAAAAATGGCACACGAGACATCATTTCTAAATAAAGTAAGCCATGTTATCACATCATCCAAAATTCGAAGTTCACCATTGTTAAAAATGAAGATTTCTTTTGTTTTGTTTTTAGAATGATTGACTTTGAAATTTGGATAATTTGAGAAAATTTTAATTAACCATACCCCATCCATTTTGGATTTTCTTTTCAAAGATGGCTGACCATTAGTCCTTAAGAATGCTGCAACAAACACATTGTAAACTGCCGCAATCCTTGGTTGGCAATGACGTGATAATTGTCAGTGGCAATGTCGGTTTATTTATAATATCTGATAACAACGATTGGTTTTTTTAACAGCATACACAAACAGCTTAAGATTAAACGTATACTGTGTTTTGTATATATATATATATAACGGTGTATACGATTCCAGAGTGTGTCTTATCCTACATGTAAAATAGAGCAGAGATTTTACATATGAATATTATGAAATATTTGTACCATTACTAACTAAAAGGCTGTTTCACGTTGAGGAGGTTTCCAAGCGTCTGGTCACAACAGAGGGCCCAAATGACCTGAAAGGGATCCGCCTCCCTAGTTGACGAGATCCCACTGGGGAATCCTTACCCCGAGTGATTTTATGCATGTTACAGTATATTCTAACGGACTATTATGTATATATCCGTAATACTGTACTCACAACAAGCTCACACTCGAGTAGGTGATTCTCTATAAACAATGTATAGTGTACTCAGTTATATTATGTGTAACACTAATGTGTAAGCTGTACCTGTATTAACCATACAGAATAACCTCCCCTTGATTTAATCACGGAGGCAGTATAATACTTTAGATAAAAGTATGTTAAAATCTCTTACAAAGTATTTTATCCATGACAACAATGTCTACTTTACCAGGAAAACAATAACCTGTATGCAAAAGATCATTCGGAATAAAAATTCCGTCGTCAGCGGCCATAAAGGGGCAACGTAGTGTTAATTATATATTTCGCTTTTTAGCCCATATACACGTATATCCATTATTGTGCATGTTTACCTGTGTAAAAGTTAACATTGTCTTGGAATATTTTACAGCGAAACCCGCCACCATACCTATCCTCCCCCACCATTTAGCTTTTAATGTATTTTAAGTTGTTAAAGGATGTTCATTTCTGGAGAAAAGTTTTAAATTTTATTTTGTTTATTTCGCCTATTGTTTTCGTTTAGAGCAACGCGTTTTGTTAGAAACTGGGACCATACGTCTCTGGCTATGGAATGGTGAGAAAATACCGCACTGAAGGTTCCATGTTCCATGTTCACCGTCATATGCATACGATCTTCGGGATCTTCGGGATGGCTCAAATTGATGTACTATTGACATTTTACATATTGAGTTCTGCTCAACCCGGGGCTAGAGAGCGCGAACGGTAGCCAGCACTTTTCACTACATTTAAACCGAGACTGCAATAGGTTTTGTATTTATCGTGTTAGACGATTCCCAAATGTCTCCTTTCATACCTTTGTAGGTCCAGAACTGCAGTGCCTTCAAGCATCTACGTCACCGGACTCGGGTATATTTGTGAACGGTTATATTAGTGAGCGGTTATATTAGTGAGCGGTTATCAGCGGTTATATAATGCTTGTATCACCTCTCATTCCACCTAGAACTGCCATCAGCTGTAGTCTATTGTAAATCCACACATATTGGTCTCGAGTAACGTTATGTGTTCATGTCTGTTTAAGATTGTATAATGTTATTTATTAGGTAAATGGTTTTGGTTGACGTATGAATAGACTGCCTGTGAAAATAAAACAGCTTCTATTAGTGAATGTCGTGTTAAAATGTATTTGCAACTTAGTTTATTATCTTTAAAATACGTATCGCGCTTGAAGAATGACTTTAAACTTTAAAGTACACCTCCAACTTCGAGGATTTTACTCACGATCATCCCGACCGGAAGTGTTAAATTCCCTATACACAAATAATAGAAACGTATTTAAGCATACACCATTTCCTAAATATTTATGTAACTTAACAATGTGATAAGCTTTGCAATATATGGACCAATTGTTGTGTAAATAATGCGATTTGTGTGTGTATTAACTGTAATTGTTCTATTTACGAAAAATAGAGTTAGCATATCGAGTCTTGCTGTAAATTATAGCGTGGGCTTATGAATAGGGATAATGCGTGGTTTGTAGATTAAAATACAGTTTTGTTCCGTGTTCTGTCACGGGATTTGTATAGTTAACACATTTTCTGGAACAATTTTTATTTTTTTTTAAATATCGCAATCGACTGTTCGTTGACATCTATTAACTCAATTTGATAATTGTCTTCAAATGTGCAAGCTAATTTGCTGTGATAACGTAACACATATTGTAGTCCTATGTCGTAATTAAGTGGTATCGATATAATCGGGTTTCTCGTGTGATAAACAGTGTTTGTAGTAAAGATTTTAAAAGTGTGCTTATTAAAATGATCAAGCATAAATATTTAAGACACATTTATTTAGAATGCGTGCTCATGCACTGTATTTACTCTTAGTAGCTTTTGTATCCTAAATATGTATAATGTAACGTTGTATATTCCACTGAGCAGAAACACACTTATTATAACATTTTGTTTGTATTTGTCTTCTGAATACTTTTAGCGGTTCTTCAATTCAAATGATCTAACATAAATCGGTATCAAACCTGAAGTGTATTTCTTTTTACGCATTTTTACTATAAATAATTATAGCAGAAAACCACCGAGTCGAAAAACACTTCTTTGTGTGTGTTTTGCTCTTTTTTTTCTAGTTGTTCTTTCCATTACTTCTAATGGTTACTTGTTTTTGTAAGGTTCTTTCAATTTTCTTCTTTCTTCGTTCTCTCGCTCTCTATATACTGTCCCCTCTCTCACTCACCCCAATTCAATATTTCCATCAGAGTATTTTGCACCATCACGGCCCAGTGCGTGTAGGCGTATATTGTGTAACGGTCTTGTACCCTCATAGGTAATTATATAGGTTCTTGGCGTGCACGCATTGAGTTGTTATGCTGCAATATTAGAGGTGCTTTGTTTGATCACTATATGCACATGTGTTTGCTTTTCACTTTATCAATATTGTTCAAGCGTAAACGATACCACTGTACTGTATATTGTAGTTGTTTAGTGTTAATTATGTCGAATTGCGGTCGGAGAGCATGGGAGAGAGACACTGTGGTTTCTTTTTTTTCTTTTTTTTTTTTCTTTTTTTTTTTTTTTTTTTTTCGAGTCGCCGGTGGCCATTCACCATATATATTATATTTGTGTTGTAAAACATAATGGGTATTGATGTGAGTTGCTGGAGAATGGCCATAGGCACATTCAATAACAAATTTAACCCGGTCGCAAAGAGAATGTGTTTTCTCTGTAAACCATTCAAGTTTTTAAGTTGCTTACTTAAAGGTATATTGAAATTGTTTCGATATATAATAGCTATTATTGCAGGCGTTTCTAAATCGCTCTCAAACCTGGAAATTTCTATTGTAATTTTATTATTAGTTATTATGTCGGGCGACGTTGAAATGAACCCAGGTCCTGAAAATGCGATCGATAAGCATAGCCTTTCTATAGTTCACTTAAATATTCGTAGCATACGTAACAAAATGGAATATATTTAGGACCATTTATTAGATTATGATATCTTGTGCTTTACAGAGACTCACCTATCGGAGAACATTCCCAATGATGACATATACATAGAAGGTTATAACAATATTTTTCGAAAAGATACATCTGCATATTCTAGCGGACTATTAATGTATACTGCGAATAACATTATTTCAAGACGTGTATTAGAACTAGAATTCTTACTACCATGCTCACTCTGGATTGAAATTAAAGATAAAACCGAACATTTTTTAATATGTACAGTCTATCGAAAACCAAATTCGAGTAATATTTTTTGGGATAACTTAAACATAAGCTTAGAAAAAGCATACGAATTATGGAATAATATCATTTTAGTTGGTGATATCAACGAGAACCAACTAGACACTGATAACCATTTTTTAAAGGACATAATGCAGCTTAATAATATGACTAACATTATAACTGAACCAACTCGAGTAACAAATCTTTCTTCTACGTTGATAGACCCCATTGTTATCTCTGATTCTCTTAAACCTTTAGATTCCGGAATTTTAAACATACCCCGTGATATAAGCGACCACCGTGGTGCATACTTAATGTTTCAGTATAGTTACAATGTTCGACCAACTTATACCCGAAGGGTCTGGAATTATAAGAAAGCCGATTTCATAAAACTCAACGATAAAATTCAACAAAAAGACTGGTCTTTCTTACAAAACGATTCGCTCAGTGTTGCGTGTGAAAATTTTACGAAATCCTTTTTTGAATTGATTAATGTGTGTATTCCATCGAAAAATGTAACAATTCGACCAAATGATAAACCGTGGTATGATTCCGAAATAAGACGTGTATCAAGACAGCGTGACCGTCATAAAGTTAAAGCAACGCGTACTCAATCACTGGCTGATATAGCTGTATACAAAAGGCTACGAAACAAAGTTAATAATCTAAAAAGCCACGCTAAAGAACGTTTATTTGATAATGTTGAACATATAATTACTGAAACAAATATCAACGACAGACGCCAGTATTGGAAACTTTTAAAATACTTCATCAAGTCAAACAAAAACTCGGAAACTATCCCACCTTTAAAAACAGACTTACCTAATGGCGAAACGTCATACTCAATAACTGATCGAGAAAAAGCGAAATGTTTGAATGATTACTTTGTTTCAATATCATCAGTTGATGATTCTAATGTTGAATTACCTATTTTTCGTTCAAAATCCAATAATAAATTAGAAAATATTTATATAGAAGAATCCGAAATTGTTGACATTATCAAGATTTTAAACATAAATAAAGCATGTGGGGAGGATGACATAAGCCACAGGATGTTAAAGGAAACTGCAAATACGATTTCAAAACCTCTACATATTCTTTTTAACAGATCATTAAACGAGTGCGTTTTCCCTGATTTATGGAAATGTGCTATGGTCATGGCACTTTTCAAAAAGTCAGACCCAAGTATCCCTACAAATTATAGACCAATAGCTTTATTAAGTTGTGTTGGTAAAGTAATGGAAAGAATAGTATTTAAACATGTGTATAATTTTCTACTTATGTTTGATCTTATCTTTAGGAATCAATCAGGTTTTCTCCCTGGTCATTCTACTACATATCAACTTG
Source organism: Cyrtodaria siliqua (assembly GCA_037043455.1). Classification (NCBI taxonomy): domain Eukaryota; kingdom Metazoa; phylum Mollusca; class Bivalvia; order Adapedonta; family Hiatellidae; genus Cyrtodaria; species Cyrtodaria siliqua. The sequence goes on along the minus strand of JAWPHD010000773.1, from coordinate 271,285 downwards.
TTGACATGTACCATCATATATGTCAGGCATTCGATGCTAAACAATTTACATGCATTGTTTTTAATGATATATCTAAAGCGTTTGATCGTGTTTGGCACAAAGGTCTTTTGTTTAAGCTAAAACAATATGGTATTGATGGCAAGCTTTTAGCTTGGATATCTGATTATCTCTCAAACAGATCTCAAAGAGTCCGCGTCGGATCTGCAACCTCCGAATCAAAAACACTAACTGCTGGAGTTCCTCAAGGCTCTGTCTTGGGTCCTCTTTTATTTTTGATATATGTAAATGATATTGCCGAAAATATGCTGAGTATAACTCGTCTGTTTGCTGATGACAGTTCGTTATCAGTTTCAACATCTAGTATAAACGACATGGAAGGAATCCTTAATCATGACCTGCTCATGATTACGGAATGGTCAAAGCAATGGCTTGTGCAATTTAATCCTGCCAAAACAGAAGTAATATTCTTTTCCTTAAGCAATAATGATCGTCTTCCATCTTTATATCTAGACAATGTCCTGCTAACCTTTGTTGATAATCATAAACATTTAGGAGTAACACTGAGTAATAACGGTAAATGGCACGAACACATTAAAAATATTGTTGCTTCTGCGTCAAAGGTGCTTGGATTAATGAGAATGCTTAAATACAAAGTAGCGCGTAAAACACTTAATCAAATATATTTGTCTTATATGCGCCCAATATTGGAATATGCATCCATTACATGGGATGGATGTACTTCACTAGAAAAAGATAGCTTGGAAAAGTTACAATACGAGGCAGCTCGTATTGTGACGGGTCTAACCCGATCTGTATCCATACATCGCTATATATCCGAAATAGGATGGGTTTCACTTTCTGATAGAAGGCAAATGCAAAAACTTATTTCAGTTTATAATGTTAAAAATGGAACCGTTCCGAATTACATTTCAAACATTTTCCCACAGCTAGTTGGAGATGCCAGCGCATACAATCTCAGAAATAACGATAACTACGCCACTATTGCTAGGAGAACTGAAATATACAATAAATCGTTTGTTCCTTCCTCTCTTAAACTATGGAATGACTTGCCAATAGAAATACGAAACTCTGAAAGTATCGCAATTTTTAAGAGAAGACTATTAACATCTGTATTTGTTAGTACAAAAGTTCCACCATACTACTTATGTGGACAAAGATTATTTGCCGTTTTACATGCCAGAATGAGGAATTTTTGTAGCAATCTCAATAATGATTTATACCTTAACCATTTACGTGATTCACCGACTTGCGAGTGCGGCTGTGAAGTAGAAGATGCTGAACACTATTTTTTCCATTGTAACAAATTTACAGCATATCGGCTTCATCTGTTTCAGTCTACTCGCCATTTTCACCCGTTAAATGTAAGCACACTCCTTTATGGCCGTGAACAGATAACTGACAGGGAAAATAAATCCCTGTTCGAAGCAGTTCAAACATATATACAAGAAACACATAGGTTTACATAAGTGTCTGATTCTCCGACGCATTTCGACACTCTACACGCATACCATTGCAGTGTTTGTTGTTGTTGTTATTATATATCTCAAGGTCATACAGCTATATCAGTTGATGTAATGTGAAAGCGTTGATGTTTTCGAACTGATTGGAACTTAAAGATTGGGAAACTCTCTCTCTCTCTCTCTCTCTCTCTCACTCTCTCTCTCTCTCTCTCTCTCTTATATATGTTGTGTTTACTATTCATCATTCTCTCTCTTAATGTATTATTTGCCATTGTAATTTATTTCACTCAGCCATACTCATTTGTAATTTCAAGATGTTAACTGGGAAGGGTTTAAACTAATGTTGGTAGAACTTGTTACCCGACCCATTTGTCATTATAATATTTCTATTGTATATATGTGGATATTATTCTGTCTGTAAAATATTGGCAATAAAATATGTTTAAATCTAAATATTTTTTTCTTTACTATCACCTTTTTACCTAAGGAAGACACTAACAATACATTTATGAGCGGTGTCCATGCTTGATTATGATGTTGTGGATGATGATGATCCTTGTGAGGATAAAGTAGCCTCGGTCAACGAAACTTTCTAAAAAGCATGTTTTTAAGATAATTAAATAATAATTTCTTGTTTTTAACTTATAAGAAGCAGCAAGTAATGTTAACAAGTTTAACTGATGGATCAACAATTGACGTTGTACGTTTATTTACAACATGACTTCACGCAAACGTCGACTTTATGCGCTTGAAAAAAAAACGAGCGAATTACTTGTGCTAATCGCTAGTGGGCGCTCTAATGGGCCTTACCTACTCAGACTGATATCTGCAAGTAGGACATATGAATGATACGGTCTAGCTGGCCGAGACTAAGGAAAAATATAATGACAAAAACGAGAATGATTCTGATGACTGCGTATATGAGGATGTTGATTGTGATTATCATTGGGGTAACATGCGAACACATTGTTTTTTATACTGGTAGGTGGAAACAAGCAATGTCCTACTGAACTTTATCTAACCTAAGTGGTGTTTTGTGATAATTATAATAATTATTTGCGCAACGTTTACTCACACGATACTCTTTTGTTATTCTCTAAGTTAAGCATTTACTGCATATTAAACAGCCGCCGGTGTTTTTTTGCCGCGCCGGTTTTTGGCAAAAACAGCAAGTAATTCCAAATGAGCTAGGGCGCTTTCGACTATATCATATGAAAGCATATATCAAATGATTGTAAAATTATATTCTATTTCATCGGTGACACTTAAATTTTTCCGAGAAATTTGACGCGAAGTTGACCTTTCCTATGGGAAAAGCCTATTTTCCCATGGGAAAACATATTTTCCCATGGGAAAGACCCTTTCCCATGGGAAAATATATTCCCATGGGAAATGGTTTGGGCAGTTTTCCCATGGGAAAAATAAAAAGTATTTATCTTTCAATATAATGTCAAAATAGTATGCGGCTTTCATATTTAGGGTCTATGACAAAGTTTTACAGCGATACGAGCACTTTGATATTTTCCCATGGGAAAATTTTCCCAATATTGTAATTTGGGAAAATTTTCCCATGGGAAAATGAGTTATTTCTTAATAGCTAAAACAACATTTCAAAGCCTGCAAACATCTTCCATTGCAGTGTTGACAATTAAATATGCCCTTATGTTTGTAATTTAATGAAATAAAAACTTTCCCAAAATAAAATGGGAAAATTCTCCCAAATTGTTATTGGGAAAATTTTCCCAAAATAAAATGGGAAAATTCTCCCAAATTGTTTTGGGAAAATTCTCCCATTTTTTGACTGGGAAAATTCTTTAAATATTTTTTAAGGAAATGAAAAAAAAAGTCTTCCAATTTGAAATAAGTATAAGTCAAAATATCAAACCAACAAAAAAAAAAATCAACCAGTTTAAGATTGAATGTTTTAACTCAGATCTGAAATTAACTCAGAATGATTCAGATTGAGTATAATATGATGTGTTGCATTGCAATTGGATCTTAACATAGTAATGTGACTTGTGCAAGCATAGAAATGTGACCTGTGCATAGCATGATAGTTATTGGTACTGCACCGTTTTTTCCCATGGATCCCTGTTTTCCCACATTGTTTAGGAAAAATATTTCATTCGTTTTCTTTCATTTTATATCCTTACAGTATAATGCGTTTATCAAGACAATGTCAGTAAATGTGGCCATTTTGGAAGTCCGATTGACCTTAGCTTTTCTTCTGTCTTGTCTACTCTCAATCAGAAGCGGCAATGGGAAATGTAAAATTTACCAATTGGTATTAGATAAAAAGCTGCTTAACAGGATGCAGCTGGAAGAAACCCTATATCACATAAGCCATTAGCTTCAAATGACTGAGCATAACAAGCAGACAATATCCTTATAAATGTGTTTCACCTTTGAAACGCATGCCAAGGCTTGTAATGGTCCTTAAATGTTGTTGCATATACACATTTTAAGGTGTTGTCACATTTTCACAATTATTTATGGCGCTACTACTACAGTACTATGCTGTCATAAAAATATATTTACCTAATGCATTTGAAAATTATTCTTGGTTAACTAAACAATTTGTGGTTGTGGTCGGGTCTATATGTCATTTGAAAAACACAGATTGACTTCATGTATCGGAAACATATGATCATGTCTCTGTGCTGGTGACTTATTTTAAGTCTCTGTTGTTGGAATATCTCTCATCTCCATGTGGGTGGAATGTGGTTTGAATATCTATATCCATGTGGTTGGAATACAACAGCTCTATAAGTGGTTCGAATAACACAGACTGTATCTATGTATTGGAAATATATTATCATGTCGCTATGCTGCTGGCTTATCTCATGTCTCTGTGGTTTAAATATCTCTGGTCTCCAATGTGGTTGGAATATGTGGTTGCAATACATGTCTCCATGTGGCTGTTAATACATTGGGTTTCTATGTGGTTCGATTAACCCATATTGTCTCGTTGTAATGGAAATATATTATCATGCTAGTGGCTTAGTGGTTGGAATATTTTTTTCTTGTCTCCATGTGGTTGTATTATATCAGAACTCTATGCGGTTCAAATAACTCTTGCCTTCATGCAACATAATTGTATTATCATGTCTCTATATAGTTGGCTTATCACAGATCTGTATGTAGTTGGAACATATCTTGTCTATATGCGGTTGGAATATATCAGGCATCTATGTGGTTGGAATATCTGTTCTCTTGTGGCACGACTATCATTTTTTGCTATATTGCTGGAATTAATACATCATGTGCCTAGTCTATGTGCTTGGAATACCACACTATGATGCTGGAATAGCACATATGTATATTCAACATTGTCATCACAAGTCTCCAAAGGTTGAAACATCAAATGTATCTATGTGGTTGGAATATGTCAGGTCTCTACATGGTTGGACTATATCACATCTCCATGTGGTTATCCTACATCTCCATGCCGTCTCTCTGTTGCTAGAATATCACACGCTACTGTAATTATGTGGTTTGAATATGTTTTGTGGTTGAAATATCTCTGTAGTAAGAATATCTTCATTCTTAAAGTATGTGGTTGGAAATATCTTGTGTGCTTTTACGTGGGAATATATCTCATAAAATCTCCATAGCTTAATATTGTGTGTGTCTCTATGTGGTTGGAATACCTCATGTGTCCATGTGGTTGGAATATATTGCCTCTGTAGATTTTTTTGGACTATCTGTCACTGGAGAACATGGAGCAAACCTAAAATACAATAAATTTATTATATTTTGAATTCTTTGTAAACTGATCTTATGTTCATGAACAGTCTGTAAGCAAAGTAAAACAGGAAATGTAGCATTCAAGGACCACAGTTAAAGTCAGAATATGCTTATTGTTAACCTTAACAGAGATGATAGAGACTTTGTGTCAAGTATTTGTGTATAATATTACCGTCAAATTTGCATTAAATCCCAATATGAATCCAGCTGTAAAACTACTTTCAACTATTGTGTTTACATAAACATTACCTGTGCTATAAACCATTTGGATCTGCACACTTCCTGTGTTGTGCTTAGCATCGGCGCAGCATGTAGGGGATACAGCGTAATAAGTGCGCACATATTTATTACTGTGTACAGTTTAATTTTAGTCATTTTATTTGTTAGCGTAATTCTCCAAGTTGTAACGCTTCTGAGTGCTTTGTCAGATGTTTCAGTTTATGTGTAAATAAGCATATTCTGTCTTTAACCAAATACAATCCCAAACTTGCCTTTCATATAAACTACAGTACAGATCAGGCAAAACCCACACTTTACTCGATTCACCGAGTTTGGTCGTATCGAGTGCCGCGCAGATCTACGCGGACGAGGAGTGACTGTTTGGACTCGGTAAATCCTCTCAGCGAAAGAACGCCATTGTCAAGTCATTTGCACTCCCAAGTTACGTAGAATCCAATTAACCATGAGTGCTCACCTGTGGTGGTTTATTATTTATTAAAGCCAATCGCAAGAAAAAGTACAAACAATGAGACGCCGAGTGCATATTTTCTGTGCAAGACTGATAAATACACTGAATAAATTTCGAAACAAATACGTATTTCAAAATTTTAATGCATTTAATCACAAGTTTTGTTCGTTTCTGTTGTCCAAAAGTCACATTTCTTCAACCGAAATAAGTACCCATAATTCTTGGCCATGTATGTACCTTTTAACAAGGCGGCACTAACAACGGGTTTATGACCCGGAATTCTTTACAATTTTTTCTGATTATTTCTGACTAAAGAACCTGTCAACAAAATAATAAACAGCAGAAAAAATTTGTTACAAATAACGATTAATTAAAAATACAATTATAATTTCCAGTATAATAATTACTAATTGAATTTTATGTTCAGTCGTCGCGAAGCCAGTAATAGGAACCGCCATATAACTATCGTGACCCAGTATACATAATCCGGACATTCAAATTTTTCCACATCCGCTTTTCCAAAACAGAAGTAAAATTGTCTTCTGCTTCGATTTTTTTGAAGTTATTGAATAATAATGCATTAAAATGACTGCAATTAGAAAAAGTTGCACCCTTTACCTGGGCAGTATCGACTCGGCAAACTCCCAAATGTATCTACGCAAAGTATCACGGCATAAGTACGCCGAGAGCTTTTCGCGTAGGTGATTCCCACTCTGAGTAGTTTTATCCTCAAAACTCTGCGTAATTACGCGATTTGTAATTTCTCAATCGGCGTCAAAGAGTAAAGTGTGGGTTTCGCGTGAGCTGTACTGTACCAACATACCAAGTTTCTTCTATTTTTAGTAACAGTTTCCTTGACTACAGTGATCCCAATCCCAGGCTTTATGTTCATATTTATAAGCTACCTACTCATACAAATGCATTCAAATATCTCATTCCTAACTAAAGGTATTGTGCGGAAACCATTTTGTGCGGAAACCATTTTCTATATTTTTTGAGTAATTTTTACAATTTCTGTTGCCATAGCAACCACAATTTACTTATTAATAAAAAAAAAGAACTCCCTCTTACCTACACACAATTTTTTATTAAATTATCTTTTAAAGCATTTCTTTTGTTATCAAAGGATACATGTATTTTGTGTATTTTTACTATATCCATTGCCATAGTAACCATATACTTGTCAGATCAACAAAATAAAAAATAAAAATATGGGTATAATCCCTTCATTGCCCTCTAGCAACATGTCAAGTTTCATAAAAATATCTTAAATACTTTTCAGGATCCATATTTGTGGGACAGACTGAAAGACTGACTGACTGACTGACTGATTGGAGGCAAACCTCTAGTCCCCTCCGGCGACAAACCGGTAGAGTACTAACAAAAAAATATAATTTCTACAATTATCTGCGAGGTTATTTTTGTCAATAAGAGCAAGGTTATGCTTATCTGTGTATCGTTATCATATCACGATACAGACCCCACAATACCATACGTGTGAGAGAAAGTCGCGCTATAATCATATCACGATTAATCATTGCACCCCTAGTTATTGGGGTACTACGTATATGTACGTGAAGTTACTACGTATGTATGTGAAGTTTCATAAACATAGGTCAAAAGAAATATTTCTTATGGCCACTTATGAGCTTGCCTATATAGGTTATTGAATACTACATTACTTGAGGTAAAATGATCAAGGCATGTTGTAGTCTTATAAACATAGGCCAAATACTTGTCAATAAATACTGATAAAGGTGATCCTTTGTGAGCAACAAACACAATTAAGAGAATAAAGCAGCAGACTCGGTTTTATTGAGTCTGTTCATGAGAAGTACTGAAAGAAGCAACACCTCTCAAGCCTCCTAGCACCGGCTTAAGCAGTATTCAACTTCAAAGCCACCTATATTGGGCTCGTTGGTCCCAAAGGACCAGTAAAAATAACACTACTGATTCGTAGCACGGGGAGACTTTTTACAGCCGCCATACTGCACTAAACGAACGCTAGTGTGAATGTTAATCAAGATATGACCAAGCTTAGGTTGCAGGTTGAAGTGTGAAGACGATGCACAACGATGACAAAATATAATTTGGCAAAATATTCGAGAATTTGTCTGTTATGTATGGAGCCTCAGGTTTACCCAAAGTGTCTGGTATGTGTTGATTCTCTTTCTACTGTACATATAAAACAAGAGGCCAAAGAGGGCCTTTATCGCTCTACTGGCTACCCACTGGGCAAGGCCAAATTTGACCCCAGGTTCATCATTTGAAGAAACTTGGTAGAGGATCCAAAAGATGATAATAAATAAAAAATATTAAACCTGTTATCTTTTGTAGTTTCAGAGAAGATTTTTAAAATTCTTCCCTAAACCGATCCAACAAGGGTCCCTAAGCTCTCAATACCAAGGTTTCTTATGAGAATTTTTTTTTTTTTTATTAAACAAGAAATGTTACAGTTAGTGACAAATGCTCCCGAAGTGACAGATATATTTAAAAATAATTTTAAAAAAAAAATTATTAAAAAAAATATATATTTAAAATAAACAAAAAAAAAATATTAAAAAAACAAAAAAAAAATCAATTAAATAAAATTTAAAAAAAAATAAAAAAAAAATGAAATCAAATAAAAAAAAAAAAAAAAAATTAAATCAAATTTAAAAAAACAAACACAAAAAATAAAATTTAAAAAAGGAAAAAAAAATGAAAAAAAAAAAAGAAAAAATTTAAAAAAAAAATCACAAAAAAAAAAATCATGAAAAAATTAAAAAATAAATGAAAAAAAAATTAATGAAATTTTTTTTTTTTTTAATTAAAAGAAGTCATTTCAAAAGTTATTGTCTCACACAATTTGACCTATGACCTCTAAGTGTGACCTTGACCTTGGGGCCACAGACCTGGATTTGTACTTGACACATCGTCTTATTGTGGTGAGCAATTGTGTCAAGTAATTTGAAAATCCGTCTTAACGAGGCAAAATATAGCATTTTAAACTAAATCAAGGGCCATAACTCTGCTGTTATTTGTTCGATCTGGCTGATTTTCGAACTTGTCCGAGCTTTTATTGATATTAACAATCTGGTAAAGTTTCGTAAAGACCGGATGAAAAATGAAGGCCCTATCGTCTTAACGAGGCAAAATATAGCATTTTTAATTAAATCAAGGGCCATAACTCCGCTGTTACTGGTCCGATCTGGATGGTTTTCGTACTTGTCCGAGATTTCACCAATATTAACAATCTGGTAAAGTTTGGTAAATATCGGATGAAAAATAAAGGCCCTGTCGTCTTACGAGGCAAAATATACAATTTTTAACTAAATCAAGGGCCATAACTCCGCAGTTACTTGTACGATCTGGTTGGTTTTCGAACTTGTATGAGCTTTCATCAATATTAACAATCTGGCAAAGTTTGGTAAAGATTGGATGAAGAATTAATGCCCTATCGTCTTAACGAGGCAAAATATGGCATTTTTAACTAAATCAAGGGCCATAACTCCGCTGTTACTGGTCCGATCTGGCTGGTTTTCAAACTTGTCCAAGCTTTCATTGATATTAACAATCTGGTACAGTTTGGTAAAGATCGGATGAAAAATGAAGGCCCTTTTGTCTTAATAAGTTAACAACAGACGGACAACGGACGGACGAGCTACCAGTTTATCATGCAGATATGCACTTTTCTGCCTAATAAAGGGGTGACCTATTAAATTTTGCTTTAATTAGGCACTGGCCAATAAAGCAAATCAATGTGGAATCTCTCGGCGTTTATTGTACGTAACATTTGCCTGACGTCATAAAACAAACAAAAAACAACAACATGGCGACGTCCTCGATAAGCGTACCATTCTGAGAAATAGGTAATAATAGTAATTCATACAGAAAATATGGATAATCTACATGATAAATAGAATATTATGTCAGTGCCTTTTACTATCAAGTTTATTAGGCTTAAAATCCTACAATTTTTTTTCTTTTTTTTTTTTCTGAGAGCCAAAAATACAAAGGAAATTACCCCACTAAGACTGTATAATGGACTATCCTTTTTTGAATTTGGACCAGTCCATTTATAATACAAAGGGATGTTTCAGTCAAATGACTGATGAGCACCCACCGACAGTGTAAACCCTGATCAGCCTGCAAGATGTTGTGCCAGTCATTTTGGTAAAGGTTCCAATTCATATCACTTACGTTTTTTGAGAAGTAGTCACCACAGTCACATTTTCTAAATCTATTTTAAGCAGTGGTGGCCATCTTGAATTTCATACCGACCTGAATTTTTGCTAGGATCAACTAGACATCAAGAGCAACTGCAACATTCCTGTCAAGTTCCATAAAATTTCATAAAGTTGTTTCAGAAGAGTAGTCGCCACAATTTTTTCCTATATAACTCTATGTAAACAAATATGGCCGCTGGCGGCCACATTTGACATCCAATCAAAATGAACTTTGGTTAGGACCAATTACATGTCGTAGCAGTCATTTTGGTAAAGGTTTCAAATCAATATCCCTTTCATTTTTTGAAAAGTAGATGTCACAAAGTCACATTTTTAGAATCTATTTTTAGCAGTGGTGGCCATCTTGAATATCCTACCGACCTGAACTTTTGCTAGGATCAACTAGACATTAAGATATTTTTGAGAAGTAGTCGCGTCAAAATCCAATTTTTAAAATCTATTTATAGCCCTGGCAGCCATCTTGAATTTTCTGCCAACCTGAAGTTTTGCTAAGATCAACTAGACATCAAGAGCAACATTCCTGTAAAGTTTCATGACAATCCGTCAAGTAATTTCAGAGGAGTAGTTGCAACAAGTTTTTCATATTATAATTCTATGTAAACAAAGATGATCGCTGGTGGCCATGTTTGACATCAAATCAAAATGAATCTTGGTTTGGATCAATTAAGTACATGTCACACCAGTCATTCTGGTAAAGGTTCCAATTCAATATCCCTTACATTTTTTGAAAAGTAGATGTCACAAAGTCACATTTTTAGAATCTATTTTTAGCAGTGGTGGCCATCTTGAATATCCTACCGACCTGAACTTCTGCTAGGATCAACTAGACATTAAGATCTACATTCCTGTCAAGTTTTATGAAATTCCATCAGGTAGTTTCAGAGAAGTAGTCGCCACAAGTTTTTCCTATATAACCAGGGCTTTTTTTTCTTCATAAACAGAGGCCGGGGCCGATATTCGGCCCCATTTTTCCCCTCTTTGGCTGAAAAACTTCCCCTAAGAAAAATAATAATAGATATATTTATTTGTTTGACTTAACATTATTTCCCCCTCTAACTTTCGAAACATTATTATGTTTGGGATACATTTCTAGAAGACAGTTTATCTAAAAATGTACCTCTTTTGCATACATGCACACCCAAATCTTCAATTTCTGCCTAATACACTGTTCCCCCCTATTGCATTATTCTTTCCGCATTAACTCAGACTTTTTTTCCCTTATTGAAGGGCCTGGGCCTTTTTCCCTTTTTCCGAAAAAAAGCCGTGATAACTCTGTGTAAACAAAGATGGCCGCTGGTGGCCATGTTTGACATCCAATCAAAATTAACTTTGGTTAGGACGAACAACATATCCTGCCAGTCATTTTGGTAAAGGTTCCAATCAATATCACTTACAGTTTTTGGGAAGTAGTCGCCACAAAATCAAATTTTTTAAATCTATTTTTAGCCATGGTGGCCATCTTGAATTTCCGGCCAACCGTAAATTTTGGTAGGATCAACTAGACATCAAGAGCAACATTCCTGTGAAGTTCCATGAAAATCTGTCAAGCAGTTTCAAAGGAGTAGTCGCCACAAAAAAAAGTTTAAACGCTATGTGAGCTATGTTATCCTCTTATATGTTGTCTTGTTCTATCTGAATAGCGGGTTATGAATACAAAATTAAACAACATTATTTAAACAGGATTCTCATAATATTATCAATCTCAATAAACAATAGATGACCGCATACAGAGGTGGTATGTAAGGTCAGTGTGTACGTTGCGTCTTATCCTACTGTGATTGTGTGTAAGAAATATTTACACGAAAGTTGAATGCATTAGTTATCTAACCATATAAAATTATATCAACAAACAAATTACAACAGTAAGACGTTAAAGGTTACATGAACCTGTTTGTTTCACCTGAACTACATTTAATAGTATGTCAAGCTTTTGTTACCTTTGCGTGTTCTGTGTTTCTAAATTGGATTAGATTGCATTTTCTATTGAGATCATTCTGAATATTCTTTGCATGGCTACTTTGACTTATATTTCAGCGAATTATGCAATGCTGTTTGAAGGACATGATCAGCTTGTCACTACTGCATACGTGTTTCCATACAAACTTAGGAGAATCTCTTATAATCCGTATGACGAGACCAGCAGGTAAGTTTTGACTTTTCTGTGTCGAGTTCATAAGCTTACAACTAATATACAGAGTCTGGTCTCAGCGAGTTTGCTTATTTAAACACCGAGACAGACCCTATCTTTTTTGTAGAATGGTGTACTTCGTAACACTGTGACGTCAGAGTGACCGTACTCTAACTTCCTATAGCTGGTAGTTGGAGTACGGTTTAGCCACGCCCCTTTAGTTACCCTAAATTAAACGATTTAATGTTGTGCATTCATCAAAGGAAATGTTTAGTTTAAACATATTTATTTTACATCGATTGCGAAACAAGTTATTGCAACTTAGATTAATCACTCTGGATGGCTTCCTGCATAGAACCAGTACTAAGCAATGTGGATTAATTATCTTGCTCAAGGATAAAAAACGTGGCAACGGCGAGGATCGAACCCACGACCTCTCGATCTGGAGTTCGGCGCTCTACCACTGGACCACGAAGGAAATGTCACAGACCATGCTACAAAACATCCATAATTTAATATGCAAGAGTATATATGTATCAGCTTGTAGGTTTTGTTCAAATTGCAGTTTTGTATTTCAGTGAGGAAAGTGTGTTTAAACAAAGGACTATATCATGCGTTGTGTGTTTAAGTACTGTACACTGCAACCTTCATCCGCAAGAACATTACTCCATTGACTTCCAAACAGCGTGCAGGTTTTGTTATGTCTGGAGTTGTGTGGATTATCATTTTGTCATGCATTACCTCATGCCCACTATTATAACTTACTATTTGATTATATCCCCGTTGATTGTATACTTACATGTAATGAGTGCATAGTACACGGTTGCCCCGCTTTAACTTTGTTGGCCGCATAATAATGTTCAATAAAGTGTGTAAATACGACTTACTGCCTTGCAGTTTGTAAGAACATGTTGCAGTCATCATGGTCATGATAATGTTATGAAGTGAGATATCAACAAAATTATGAAAGGCAGGTAGCTCGGGTTCATTATTATCAATCATTATTTTGCTTAAAACAGGTGTTGCTGACATATATCCGCTACTACATGCATTATGAGCCTTCCTCGGACCACTCGTCCAGCGGAGCCCACCGGGTTTTTGCATGTTACAACCAGATTGGGCTGCTTTCTAGCTTCTCCGCGAAGTGCACATGACAGAGTTGTTCATTGTGTCTGCCTGGTGTACACATTCTGTACAACTCCATACAATATATCCCTGAAAGGCAACGGACATACCTCGTCTTCTTCTACAGGCTGTGATGATGACGATGATGATGATGATGATGATGATGATTATGATGATGATGATGATGATGATGATGATGATGATAATGTTGATGATGATGATGATGATGATGATGATGATGATGATGATGATGATGATGATGATGATGATGATGATGATGATGATGATGATGATGATGATGATAAAGATACTGATGATGAATATACTGATGATGATTATGATGATGATGATTATGATGATGATGATGATGATGATGATGGCGAATCTTATTAAACATAGCAGTCACCACCAGTCACCGGTCACCGTTAAACCAAAGTGTCGCATAAAAAAAAATACAAGGATTAACAACAGGTAGGGTATAATACATCACGAACATATACAATTTACATACACTTCTTTATTAATATATGAACACAAAGCATCAATCGTTTTCTCATTCATTGCACTGTACCATTCTGTAGGGGTCTAACTGCTCCTGAAACATAGGCATAACATAAATGTATTCTAAGTAAATAGTATAACTGATTTTATATCTATAACATGGATCAATTGTTCTTACTGATGTAAAGTATACTGAGCCAAAAAAAGGAAACGTCTCTCAATGTTTAAGTTAAATTGCTTAAGATATCCACCGTTTTCAGTACAAAACCTATACAGAAAATTAAGTTCGTTTATCTGTGGACAACATTTAGTTGTCAAAAGTATGCTACAATCTAAAGTTGTGGTTTCGCACGCTAGCAAAGTCATTGACAATCTCAGCAAACAAAATGTATCAGTTAGTAATATTTAAAGTGTAAGGTTTAACTAAACATTTCTCAGCAGGATAACATAAATTAATAGCGTGTGTGACCACCATTTGCACGAATGCAGGCCATAATAATTATGCGGCGCAATGACGCGACGTAGCGCGCAATAAGTGCGTGGGGCAGGTTAAATGTACGCCATTCGTGCCGTATCCCATCTTGAAGTGTGTCGATTTGGTGATTAGATACTACCCAATAGAGCATATCCGGGATGAGCTGGAAGAGCGAGATGAAATCGCCAAATCGACGCACTTCAACGTGGAGGGATGTTTTTTTTGCTCAGTATATTTTAGTGCTCAATTCACGGAAACGTATTCTACTGTTAAAGTCTTGTTCATGTAGCTAGGGGCCATTTTTCTAGTAATAAATGATTCTATACCAAAGGCGTATAACGTGTAGATCCGGTATTATTCGCGAGAGTTTTATTTTCGCTGATATTCGCGAATCCACTGTTTGGTGAAATCAAGAACTCGCGGATAATAAATTCAAAGCAGTATCCGAAAGCTCAACAATCCGAAAGTTTGTAGATTTATATGATAACATGATCGGTAAGTATATATACGTGCACAAGAAGGACGTTGTATCGCAAAGAGTTGTCTACCAATACAACTTATTAGTTTACCTTGATTTGATTTAAAGTAGAAATTAGTTAAATAGTTGTATAATACTTTTTAGAATTATTAATGTTTCAAATATGTTGAATAGAGGCTTAGTTCAAAGTGCGGTGTTTACATTTACACGTATCCTGTTTAGCTATACGGGGAATGTATTAAAGTGAAATGTTCCTTCAAACAAGTATTATTGTTAGTATATAGTTTCATTGAAAGCAAACATAAATCTAGAAATAATTACGAAATCGCACAATTTCAAATGCAAAAGTTGTTATGAAATGTTTAATTTAATAAGTTAATCAAGTTAAAGATTAATATCTAGACAATCAGACACTGTTAAACATTAGATGTTGCAATTAGTCCGTACTTCAACATTGTTTATGTTTTGATTTCATCGTGAAATCAGTAAAGTTAATTTGTCTATGTACAACACAGTCTAATTATAGAGTCCCCGTACACTATTTATCCCATAACTTGGGATAATAATAAAACCATGATATAGATATAATAAAACACTAACCGAAATCAAGTTAGAATCTGTATAAAAGCAAGGTAATACAACCATATGAACTTAAACAAAGGCACAACAAAACGAATTTGTTTAAGCCAACATAATTTTAAATTACATGTAGATACAGGATCTAGGCTGTACACAACAGCTAGCTACGTTCAACTTAAGTTTAAACTTTAAACATGTTAAAGGGGCAACATTCCCTACACTAGTAGGGAGGGATTGGAGATGTGTCTTATCAATTACACCAGTTATACAGGCCTGTCATTTACAGTGAATGACTCTAAAAATAGCACATGTAAACAACTTTCACTGGATGCAGAGTTAGCAGACGACAGGAAAATGTACTTATTCATGTTTTACCCTATGGTTACTCTTTTCTGTTCATCTAATATCTACTGCACTGTGTATAATATAAAAAAGAGTAGCTATGAAATTGTGCGCCAAAAAATAAATGCAATCTGATGATTAAACAGAACTTCACACTGCCAGCAAATAATCCATGACATAAGTAACCAATGTTAAATGAAAATTAATTGCCAATTATAGCTGATCTGGAGAAACAGCGTATATACACTACAGTACACAAGATATGCGTATAATTTTGACATCTCTGTTAGGATGATATTGTGTTGGGAATAAAGATTAAAAAACAAAGCATAACTGTACAAACTATTGTTAGGAATGGCTGGACATGATGGAGATAATAATATAAGGAATCACATCGTATATAGTCATGACTAAGGTACATACATCACTGAGCCTGAGGATGGAATATTCAATGTTCATGGGTGAGATATAGAAGTACATGATGATGTTTCTGATTTCTGATGTGAAAATGGTAGGGATGATTTGTTATTTGAAACACATGAATAGTCACAGATACAAGCATCCCATCTCAAAGTACTGCTACGTAGGTTTACACACAAGTATAGGCTGAGCGTTGTCTGCTGTAAACACTACCACGTGTAATTGTGTACACTTTCCAGTTCATAACCCCACATGTTCCTCCCCTATATTTCCAAATTTCTGTCAGTTGGGTTTAAACAACAAATGAATCTAGGAATAAGAAATACTTTTTCATAAATATGTGTTTACCAAAACACTTGTTTAAAGTCAGTTTACTTCTGTGCCACATATTGATTTTTTTATGAAGTGGAATTTTCAATATTTTAAAAAAGGTCTCCCTGATTTAACCATGTATAAATTTAAATGAAAAACCTGCCCCAGATCCATCTAGTGGCTTTTGTACGGCAGTGGTGCTTTAAAATAATATGTATGAACGTCAAATAAGCTATGGTTTACAGTATAAATATTTTACAATTAAACATTTACGGTTTGCCGACAGTTATAGTACAATCAAAGACTATACCCTTAGACTGTAGGTTAGTTAAAAAACCTTTGAACTTTCTCTTTACATATACTTACTCATCCCAGGTACTGCATATTTCTGTGTAATCATCTTGTTCAACGCCCAAATGCCCAAAAGTGCGATAAAGAACTGAAATGATAAAGAACCAACATCAAACTGATGAACAGCATGGAATTAAAAGGTAGCAGGAAAACTACTTCAATTCAAGAATGGAAATAATTAAAGCATATATTAAATGTACCCATATAGATATCTGAGTGCTGGTCGTTGTATACATAAACTCTCTCAAAATATTAAAACGTATTAACAGATTATAAATTCACAGCGTTGTATATCATTCTTTATGACTGTATACATACGCATTTTTATATTGACCCTCGAACTATTACTACAGTTAACTGTGTCACCTTACTACGAACTACAACTGAATCTGTTGGACAAATAATCTATTCGTTTTTGCACAATAAGTGCTACCGCTAGAATATACTATGCCACATTCATTTGTCACATGTACGGTATATGAATTTAACTTTGAATAACAACCTATATATGGAGGATCTTGCATTATTTGTGAATTTATTGAACTAGTTGGATACAGTTATATGGTGTAAGCCTGTGCCGAGCATAATATCATTTTTATCCAACGGGTGTAATAAATTCAATAGTAAATAGGCAAATATATTAGATTATAGTATCACATAACTGTAAAAAGCAGTAAACGTTGATATACGATGTCGCCGTATGTTTGTATGATGAAGTCGTATGTTTGTATGATGACGTCGTTAGTTTATATGATGATGTCGTATGTTTGTATGATGACGTCGTACGTTTGTATGATGACGTCCTATGTTTGTATGATGACGTCGTATAATAAGTGTAATATGATAAATATGTCATGGCTTTGTTTTTAAAATGTATGTGATAAATAAGCTTTCGGTCCAAAGTGACTGCATGCAGTTTACATCACATAAAATAATATACTCTATTAACAAAGCCCTGACATTTGGCAGGTGGGGGTTATTCATCGCGTAGTCATATTTATTGCGTCATCAACCCTTATAGAAGGCTTTTGATGACAATCACCGATCATTGGAGTCGCGCATTATATTCATGAGCGTCGTGCATCAGTCTTTGTAACGTGTGTGATCATCAACATTGTTGTAATTTCAACACCACTTTCGTGTCATATATATATAGTCAGTCGACACATTCAGTATTTGTGATAATATTACGAATGTCTAAAACTTTCATGAGAACAGTCTTTACATATTTCATCTGTGTATTCGCTTGTTTTTCTTGACAATTGTATTTATATTTAACATATTTTAAAAGTTACATCAAACTTATGTAAATGCAGTCACCGACATTGATTCTTTCCGGAGTTAGTCCCACCCACTAGGGTCATCTTGAGACAACCCTGTTGTCAATCCTTATATGTGTGTGGTGTCGTATAGTTGGCTTCAGTCTGTTATTCCTTGTTATATTTTTTGTTTTGTATGCGTGTTTAGGTAGACTATTTTCTGTGAATGCTGCATGTCCTGTTCCACTTTCTGTACAAAACCTATACAGAAAATTAAGTTCGTGAGGGGCTCAATAATAAAAAAAATTCTCAAACAAATGTCAAATGTAATTAAAACGCTTGCGTCTATTTAGAATGTTTATACTGAATTTGAGATGCATTGATTATATATACGGAGGAGGTTAACTCCCATCATATAAGGTAGGAAATACTTTTTAATAATTTCGATATCCATTTCAGTATGTTGATACTTTACCTATATGTATATTGTCCAAGGTCTTATCTTCTTTAACCTTTCTCCAGAATATAATTATTTTTGTTTATTTGAAGTTATGTGATATTGTCGTTGTACCGTATGAACCATTCGATCATACTTAATTATTTTAACAGAAGTCAAATTTTCATCTGAACAACTGAGGAATTCACTTTGTTTATTACCAATTCCAAAAACACATCTCAAAATCAATCAGTTCTCATTCATTCAATGCAAGAAAACAAAACTTTAACTCTGAAGAAACACTAAGATGCGCTGCTTGTCAACCAATCAGTCTACTCAGAGTCAATATATTCAAATTTAGCTTGTTGTGACACACATTTAAGCGACATAATGTCTATAACCTCTCTATAATGGCTTTCCCACGTTCATACTCTTTTAATACAGATCTTATCTGCCTTAAACAATGCCATGTGAATGTATATAGTAAATGCTTTAATATTGAATTAGTTTAATAAACCCGTTTAATATGTTTCTATACCTACATGTCACAGTAGCACCACTCTCCTAGGTAACAGTAACCAAACGCGAATATATCAAATGCGGTCTTACACCCTTGATCACACGTGTCAGTGATGCAAGTCCTCTTGGCAGCTATAATACACAGCAAAAGTTGGATCAATTCTATTCGAAGAGTTTATTTGATTCTGAAAAGTGTATCGTTGGAACTTTAACATAATATTATTTTTGTAATTGACAACACTCAAAACACATTTATCATGAAAGATTTGAGCACTAGATAATGAGACATAATGAACATGTTTTAATGTTTGCATCTGTGCTGTATAATGATGATAATGTTATAATATGAATATGATAGGCATCTGAACTATTATGTGTAATGGATCACTAAATTGTTTCATGATTAGAATGTGATCAATTGGGACAATAAGTATAAAAGTCGAACTTGAAAACCAGCTTTCGCAGAACACAGTAAGCTCAAACACACGCAAAAGGACAAACGTGAATGGCAATGTTAACAAAGAATAAAGGCATATTACGCCACAAATACAAAAAAGGGTTGACATTAGGGCTACTGCCTTGGAACGGTCAGTGGCAAAAAAGGCCGCTGGGTTTTAAATCAGGTTCTAGGGTCCACCAAATTTCACATTTACCCTAATGTCATCCCAATAAAACTGGACAATGTAGATAAAGAAATCCCCGCCATGAACTATTCTCTAACCAACAAGGCAGTATTATTAGGCAATATAAGCAAAACACAAAGATGCTCGTGTATATGTAAATGCAAAAGACAATAGCCTAGAAAGCCACAAAGAAGATACTCAATGACCTCGCAGAAGCCAGAGCAACAAGAGAATAAATCATTGAGGGCACGACAAGACAATATTGCAGACAAACATCAAACTTCACCGTCCTTTTGAGCTTAGACGTCATCATAGTGTCCACAGCTTGTTCGTTCATCGCAAAATTTAAATGGGTCCACCATCAAGCATGCAGTGCGTTGCAATATGATAGGGTCATAACATCTTTTGATAAACCTTTTTAACACGTTTATCAAAGACAGTAAGAAAGTGATCATGACCAAAGATCTTACGAAGTTTGTAAATCACATCACCATAGAAGTCAGGTTGTCGCAGAAGAGTTCTTAAATTACTTTATATTTGGAAAGAAGATCAGAGTTACGATAATAAACGTTTGCAAAGATTTTAGGATATATATTATTAACTATAGTAGAAAAGAAAGGGTTGTCAATGTTCAATATAGTCATCTAGATATCGAGAGGTGTCATTAAAGGCTTCAATAACATCTTCCTGGGTATCGAGTGAAAGACACAACATAAAATCTCTTTCATAGCAATATAAAAACAAATCTGCGACAAGGGGGGCACGGTTCATATACAGTTCATTCACAGTGTACATAGGGATACCAACAATTTGTCTATAAACAGTAGTTCAATAACTGACGAAACTACTATCTAATAGTAAAAAAAGTGATTAACGAACTTTATGGCAAGTCCACATAGTGTAATTGTCAAATATCAAAGTTAAAATAGATATATTATCATAGTTATAAACTAATAGAAAAGTTAATGATACTTTAATAGCAATTGGATTGAAAGAAGGTTTTCTCAGTTTTTAGCAATGTACATTTACATTAGAAGAAATATTTTCATGTTAGATGTTTTTTATTATTGAAATCGGATGGTAGTTCATGAGAATAAGTAGCAGTGGAGCAGACCTATTCAAACTCTTCAGAAGTTGCTTAAGTTAAACGTTCATCAACTATGTTTAATGATTGATGAGGTGTTGTTTATTTTAAAATCAGACAGCACCAACAAGAGATACATATATAGCAGTACACACAAACAGATAGTAATATTCAATCACAATTTCCTTTATATTATTCTTATAATGAATATTAATTATTGAACAAATGCAAGATATGCAGAAAAACTAACAAGACGCCGCGAGCTTTTGTCACTTTATTAAAGTCTAACATCAATCACAATAATCAGTGACGATATCGATTTGGAAGAAGCCTTATTATTATGCTAATAACAGATGTATATACTGTATCCTGCAATTTACATATAATTCTTGTAGTAAAAACCAGTTAGAACCAGTTCTACGCGCATGCGCAGATCATAATTTGTAGACTTTATCGATAAAATTGATACGTAATTCAAGTAGTGAGAGACCCATAGAATGCCTGTATACCAATTTGACTGCGTCCCGGTATTCTTTCCAAAATACAGTTGTTTTATGAATAGTAAAATGACGATGATACACAGTCCAACATCCATATCAGCTTTCTGAGTCCGGGTTAAATAATCAATAGTGTGAATGGTTCAACGCAGATTGTTTTTACATTATTACAACTTGTTAATTATATTATACCAATCATTCCAATACTATTTATAAAGATAAAGCTAAGGTAACATAGCTACGGAGAAGAAATTAATACAGTTATTTCCGAATGAATTGTTATTTCTTTTTATTTAATAGTATGAACGCAGCTTATTTGAAATCACAATAATACTGGAGGTGCTGCTTTTAATGTTTGATAAATACACAAATGTGCCGTGTGTCCCTTTATAAGAAACGTAAACCTTTTATTTACATATATAAAATGAAATATATTTAAGAAACATTATATTTTCAGCAGGATTTATATTGTACCAGATCAATACCTTGTGAGTGGGATTGGAAAATCATCAACAGTATTTGTCATAGGCCCGCGTTTCATGTTTTTGCCAGACTAGATCTGCTTACAGTATAAACCCGTTAAACTAGTTTATCCTTATCTGACATGGATTTTATACACATACTGCAAACATTGTGAGAGGTTGATAGTAATACAAACAAATTATCACAACTAACATTATATGCACAGCTCTTAAACTATAACGAAGAAAATATATATGCAAATTTATCTTGATTTTAGAAATATTTTTTTCGTGTTGTGTGACATTATTTTCCATGATATAAGATCATCAACAATTCGTTTTTAATGTGCACCTTTCTGGCGCTTAATATAAGGCATTTCTTTAGAACTGTAATAGTTCCTCAATAACCAATCAGCGTTGAGGTTTTCAATAAATAATGTTAGAAATCGGATATATGTATTAAGGAGAAGGACGATACAATGGATCTATATTGATTCACGTTTTTTTTAGTCATTTGTTTTTGTCAATACGCGCACAAAATACATTGTTTCCTGTTGCTCTATCTGTAAAGGCAAATTATGTTGCATAATTAGTTTTCTGAGTACTTTTAATGTGTTGTGAGCTAAGATGTATCATTTCTTATTTGTTGCCGTTCCGCATTCCGGCGAAGCGGTTAGATGAATTTGAGAAGATCATTTGACAGGGGAAACAAACGTGAGAGAATCGCAGAAACGTGTCACAAATGTTTACGGGTCTGGATAATAGTTAGCGTCCATTTCGTCCGGTCCATCTACATAGTGACAAGTACGTCTCCTGCACTAAGAATCGTTGCAATCCAAACAGTTAGTTTTTAACCGGCGATCAACAGAACAAGTTCCTCGCATTTCTAGAAACTAAGATTAGAAATATAGACCTTGAAGTATATTTTAAAGTGTTAGAATATAATTTGTAATGCAGTTGAAATTTATTTTCATATATAACTTACAATATTCCCTCAGAAAATCTGCCGAATCAAAAAGCTGATATAACGATGCTACATCTGTAGTAAACATTGTCATTATATCTAAACAAGTTATATTTTATTGTAATCAGTATGTGTACTTAAAGCAGAAGACAACATTATTTCACGTATAAATACTTAGTGAGAGTGGTATTAAATTCGATAAAATTCATTCCTTAAAATAATGCCTTGCCGAAGCCGTAAATCTTTACATTGAATCCTGACACACGTACGATCGCACGCAAAAACAGAAGTAAAGTTACTTACGTAAAGCTGAGGCGTCAGAGCTCACCAAGGCGACCGCTAGAATAGTCAGACAAACCTTTGCAATCATGATGAAATCTGGATTTAAATATAAATGTTGTGGTTTACTTAGAATTATTAATTAACTGGCATATATTACCCGTTTTACAAGAAGATAATTGTTGTGGTTAGTATTATTAATTAACTAACATATATCAGCCGTGTTGTGCTACAAACTCTTCACATAATGTGATGCAAACTCATTATTAATAAGGCGAATCGGGAATCGGCCAATATGAAAAACCAACAAGGCCAATATCAAGGAACTCGGCAATACAAGCTTTAAATAACGTCATTCACGTATTTTAACTGGCGTCATTCTGACGTAATTACACTAGAAATGAAATTAACTCTACTATAAACATGATAAATAAATGCATTTCATGTCAAAATAATTGTATTACAATAAAACACTACTGAAGTTGAAGTTAATTAATACAATTGCCATTAAGTGTTTTCATATTGTCAGAGTTATTGGTCTTCGGACTGTCATAATGACCTTAAGCCAATATGACCATTGGACCGATAACTGAGCCAACATAAAATCAATTAATTCATTAAAAACGTCATTCTAATATTATGATATTTTTATATGGAGAAGTAAGTACCCGATTTGGATAATGTAATCTACTTGTCTGTGTAGTTGGTGTGTTTTTGTTTCTTTACTCTAAAGCTGATTGTTTTTACCTAAGTCATCTTTCTTCATCGAGTGTCATACACCAGCTGCAATGAGTTATACAGAGAAAGAGTGTCGTGCCCTCAATGGTGTGTTCCCTTGTTGCTCTGGCAAGGTCATTGAGTACCTTCTTCCTTCTTTGTGGCTTACTAGGTTATTTGTTTGTATTTATATATACACGATCAGCTTTGTGTTTTACTTATATTGCCTATTAATGCTACCTTGTTGGTTATAGAATAGTTCATGGCGGGGATTTCTTTATTTACAATGTCCCGTTTTATTGGGATGACAGTAGAGTAAGTTGGAGGTATGGTGCACATAGAACCTGGTTTAAACCACCGCGGCCTTTTTTGCCACTAACTGTTACAAAGCGGTAGCCCTAATAACAACCTTTGTGTGTTTGTGATGTCTTATTGTGCCTTTTATTCATTGTTATATCTCGTTGTTCTTTGTTTGGAAAGAAGAGCAGGGTTACGATAATAAAATTGTGCAAAGGTTTTACGTAGTTTATTGTAACGATAACCCTGATGGAGTAGTTTTTTAATTATACAAAGATTACGAATATCAAAGTCCTCAACTCGAGTACAAGCTCTAGAAAAACAAATAAGTTGAGACACATAGACATGATAGACCCGGTCATGAATTTTCCCATTTGATTTTGTTGATCAAAATCCTGAAAACGACTATCACGTTATTTTTTGTCTCTAATCTTGCATTGTCGTACCCTTATTTTCGTGTTGTTCTTGCTTCTTCCATATTCATGGTTAATTTGTCCTTTAAGGATGTGTATAGTCAAAGTAAATATATTTATAAATTGTTTAAAGTCATGCTTGCTGCACTTAACTTAATATATGATTCATGCCTGGTTTGTTATAGAATATATAGTGTTGCGGGAAGTTATTTACTTACACTGACTGGTTTCGTTGGAGTGATAATATGGTAAAGAAGAGGTTTGAACCTTTCTTGGACCTGTTGATGACAATGGCCGTACCGAGGATTTATCAATGTTGTATCACTTTTGTTCATACTTTACTTCTTAATTATTATGTATACCTGCAATTGTTGTTTGTAAAAAGGACCTTGTCTGGTCAAGTTTTGATATATTCAACGAAAAGGTTATAAGTCCAACAAGAACTGTAGCATTCACAGAATACAGTAACTCTACCAAGTATTGTAGCGCAAAGGAGATTAAAAACTCATTCAGTAAAAAAGCACATCACAAACATATAAGAGTTGCCAACATGGGTACTGCCTTGAAACGGTCAGTGGCAAAAGGGACCACCGGGCAGTTTAAACCGGTTCAAGGGTGCATCAAGTCTCAGAATTTTATTTTTTAAATCATAGCTTTTTTTGACCACATAATGGTTTCATTGTTTTCATTTTAGTAAATATAGATATAACGTAGGCTTTTACACTGTAATATAACCAATTATAAGCAAACACTTTTCTTCGCATTTTTTTTTTGTGATTTGTGATCATTTTTGTTTTCAACACAATTTGGGGTATGGTCATGATGGTTGGTCTGAATATAAATTATACTTTTCAGACTTCGTATTTTTCAGTAGTAGAATACATATATAAAAGTAGATACTCAGCTAATTTTATATTCGATCTCCATGTCAAAAATATGTGTGTACAGTATTTTACATTTTACATGTCAAAATAACTCCAAAATGTGTATAATTTAAAGACATTTTAATAAAAAATCGTAAGAAGCCTGAAGACCTAAATATTTATTTACTTCTTTTTGAAGAAATTTCATAGGACCTCGTCTTATATAAGTTTCAAAAAAAGTTGAGTATTAGAACATACTTTATTTTTATCTTGAATAAATTCTATTTTGAAACAATGGGTGGGGTACGGTCCATATATGTTTACTTTTTTAAAGTAAAACGACGAAAGACGATTACAATTGTTTGAGTATGTTTTGAAATATAGGCATGTATAAATCGAAAATTAATGGCTGTTTCTCAATAAATGTAAGGTGATGAAAAAAAAAAAATGTTCAATGACTCTTTTTTCCACCTCTTTTTAGTGAAATTTTGGAGTTAGAAATAATTATGTGTTTCGTTCAAAGACGTCTATTGGGGAAACAAATATGAAGACCTACGCGTTTTAGATAATTTTGTATCTAAAAGATAGCAAAGAAGCTTTGAATATAAATTAATAGAACTTTCAGCACTAGTCCTTTCCCAGCAAACGTCTATAAATGCGTATTTTTGTTTCGCTGCGTTTTGTTCTCAACATTACGTGGTCCGAGTAATAACTTTCATAACATATCCAACATCTTCACAAAGAAGCAAAAACGGGATTGGCATGGGTATGTATGAAATACAACTTTAATTGTGGCTTTAAAGGTTTGCATATTGTAAAATTAAAACATTTAATAGGTAATTTTAAACAGGTTATCGATATTTTTTTCAGTAAAATATGTTTTTAAACGTGTTTTATAGTCGAAATATCCGTGAAAAAACCCTGATAATATAAGCTTTCCCATCGCTTAATGGAATTAAGGCGTGACCACATAAAGACTTATAATAAATATACATAACACGATTACTAATTGCTCATTTGTGTATCCTAACTCTTATTTTAAATATGTTTTAGAATAGTTGTGTGATAAGTATTTTGTTTTGACCCACTGTTTTTAAAATATTCATTTTTCGTTTAAAGTGTTAAATGTTTGAGAGTTACACTCCCTTTATATGAAAAGATGAAATATGCGGAAAAACACATTACATGAATCGAAGTCCGCTTGAATATATAAACTTCTTCAAATTGGTATGATATGATATATAATCAAAACATGTACCCAGTTGATGCAGATTCTCCGTTTATAAGAAAATGAAGCATGGATAATCCTAACATTGAATATTTCGAAAATGTCTTTTGCAAACGCATTTGCAGTGGTAATATTAGTATAACGTGATGTCAAAATAATTTTAGTTTGCATATTTTAGAATTAGGAACATCGAAAGCAGCAATAATATGAAGTACATAACACAATCCTTTATACCCAGTTGTATGAGTGTTACAACACATTTCTAAGAAAACATATCGACTTAAAATATGCTCATGCGATTGAGAAGACGATTTACATTCTTTGACATATTCTTTGGTGGGTACTTTGGAATTTTGACTAGTATATATTTATGCTTAATGTTCAGATAAGAAAGTAAATTCTGCATCTATAGAGAGTGACTCAATTGCCAATCGTCATTCAGGCCTGCAATAAAACCTATTTGAAGTCATAGAGCCACGTGTACAATATCAGACTGTATGTTATAGAACAACTTCGCCGTTGCATATTTGAATTAATACATGCACAGACATTTTCTATAAGTCAGGTTGTGTTTTATTGTAAACTGTTTAAACATGAGAACGTTTTGAACCAGGAAGATATATATGCAGTTTGTCCACTAGGTGAAACTTTTTCTGCGACAGATAGTGTACACTGATCCTAAACACGAGTATTATAATGGACCTTTGGAAACGGCCGAGCACGACACATACGAAATATTGCAGTCTCGGTTTGATTGAGACTGTTCATGAGCGGTAGTGATATAATGCAGCTACCGCTCACGCCCTCTAGCCCCGGGTTGAGCAGAACTCAATATTCATAAATTAATAGTACACAACTTAATTTACGGAATAAGATAGTTTTCCTTTGAATAGTTCAGTTTTTTTTTGTTATCATAACATAATTAATTGATTTTAAAGAGAATGGTGCCTTGTGAATAATGCATTTAGAATTATGCCTTGTGAATAATGTCTTGTGAATGATGGCATGTGTTCATTATTTACTCTCATATCAAACTTGTCATTTTAATCGAAAACCTTGTTTACATAACTAAGTATTTATGTTTAAATGCACATAATAAATGCAAATGTTTAATTATCAGTATACATCGGTGTTCATTGTACGTACTATCGAGCACCATCTACTACTGTATATGTGTATAGAATAGGTTAAAACAAGTAATGTTTAAAAAGAAATTGAAAATGGAACTTACTTTGCGCCAACGTCAGTACAGGAGTTGCACTATATGTTTGTTCCTTTAGTTGATATACTGGATTAAATGTTATTGAAATGTCTATATGTTACTATAACAAATGGAAATTATGACTCTTTTATGTATTTATTTACTTTTGGAAAATACAGATGTTCTGGTTAATTAAATATTACAGACAGATTTAATTCATCAAATATCATTAAACTATGCTTGAATATGTAATTAGGAGAAGTGATATGAGACAGTGCGTCATACTCAATCAATAAAATTGACTTGTTGGTATGCACGTGTGGATTTATATATTTAAGTAATGTATGTGTTAGAATATCTGGTGTAACAAAATACCTCCTAGACCGAACGTTACTTCGTTACGCGCGGTTTATGATTATACTCTCTTTTCGCCTTAAATAAAGAAAATGAATCAATGATTTTTAAAACGTATTTTCCTATCATAATGGATACAAGTCGGGTATAGTTTCAAATCGGTTCCGATTTAAACGCGTTAACGCAACGGTAGGTATTTTGTTTTACTTATAGCCATACATAATGAATGATATTACAAACTCTTAGTATGATAGGATATTCAGATATGTATTTTAGTCCATATTAGTGGGAAATGTATGAGCTATTATGTGTAAACTTACGAAGGTTTACACAAAAAGCAAAATGTACACACTTTCAAGCCTAAATCCGCCCCTTTGCACATAGTTCTGTTTTCTTTCACTATACCGATTACATCTGTAACCACTGGAAAGTACAGGTGTGATATTTCAGAGTTTTCCACCCAATAGAAAAGGAGATATTAACATTCCTTGGAACGCGCTGAATGAAATTTGGCAGTTGTTGCAGTCGATAAGTATTGGAAATAGAAAAAAAAAATCATTTTAATGCGTGGTATTATATTTCTAAATTAGTGTAACCAAATGGTAACACATCTTGAAATGATTAGTAAACGGAATACTAAATAGTGTTTCACATTGTAGCACTTATTTGAGTTCTACAAAATCCATATAGTTACGTTGTATTAACATGCAGGATTGAAATATATTCAAAGAAGTATTGTCCAGGCTACATAACGGTAGTGAATCCAGATAATAAATGTAAAAGTCAATAACACAGTAAACGCATACATATACGTACTATGCTATTCAATAATCAGTTTCATTTTGTCTAGATCTTATTCTGTAAAGACAACAACTTTCGATATAGTTATCTTACCATGCTTCAAGGCACTACGATAGGTCGATATACAGAGCGACTATCGTTCATTAAGGACATTAGTTTTTTTAAGTATCCTGAGGGTATATGATCAATTTAGTCTCCATCTGTGTGTTTGTCCGTCCGTCCACAAAATGCTATAGAATATGATAACAGATTAACAATTCAATGTTCAACCGATCCCTGACAATGAATGGCTCAAACCCGAGTCGTATTTTAGCGACGACCGACAATGGCCTTTTCAAAGTGGCTTACAGCTGTCTTTTCCCCATTGGTACAAAACATACTGAATCTTCTTTATCTAATAGCGCTCGCTAGTTGATCAGAGTGTAAAGTTTAAAGGAACACACGGCAATTTTGAAGCTGTATCAAGCATTGAAATAAGCATCTCGATATATATGTCGGGCATCATTTTGATTTTAAACCTGCTTCCATAATTAAATAACATGTTGAGATTTGAGTTGTTCTACAATAGTATTGATGCAATATAATAAACATTTAGTAAAATGCAAACACAATTGTGTTTGAACATTTCTAAATATTTACAAAAACATGAGTGTGCCAATTTGCATAACATTTAGAGTTCCTGGACATTTAGATCCTTGAAAAGACGGATTTGCTCTATTAATTATATTGTGAAATTAATGTAAAATCGGTAGGGGATAAAAGTTAATATAAAGTCGGTAGGGGATAAAAGTTAATGTAAAGTCGGTAGGGATAAAAGTTAATGTAAAGTCGTTAGGGATAAAAGTTAATGTAAAGTCGGTAGGGGATAAAAGTTAATGTAAAGTCGGTAAGGGAAAAACGTTAATGGAAAGTCGGTAGGGGATAAAAAAGAGTATGATAATGGACCTTTGGAAACGGCCGAGCACAAAACACATACGAACTATTGCAGTCTCGGTTTGATTGAGACAGTTCATGAGCGGTAGTGAAATACTGTACACCTCCCGCCATCCGTAAGGTCGACACTTCCTCACTTACAAGTAGAGCTCCAAGTGGGTATCGAACCCGCAGCGGTGAGATGCGAAGGTTTACAACGCAACGTTAACCATTCGGCCATGGAGACGCTTGCTTTATGTTGAAAATGACGTCAGAAAAAAGCATGGCACACTAAAATGTTAATAAAAACATTAAATAATAATTATTAACATTTAATAAAACGAAATAGTTAATACAAAAAAAGAAATACAACACGAGGTCAATGACATTCCGGTGAAGTCTCATGAAAATCCGTCCAGTACTTTCAGAGGAGTAGTCGCTACAAGTTGTTACTATATAACTCTATGTAAACAAAGATTATAACGATGAAAATGTTTATGCTTATGAAACATTTAAGTAAAATATCTGGATCACTTCTAAAACATTCCAGATTTAAAACAAATTTGCAGCACTTCTCAAAAAGGCTTATATGTAAAAATTACCTGAAAAATAACGAATACAATACAATATACGAAACCTTAAAATTACTAGAAACATAAACTTTACACAACACAAACTATGGCTTAATACTTCTAATCACTCACAACCAGCACAAATTAGTAAACAGTGGACTATCGACCAAAAAAACACACACACACAAAAAAAAAAATGTAGCTGCAAAAAATGCATTTGGATCTTTAAACAACACAATATCCTTAAATGTAATGATTAGGAGTCGAGTTCGAACGTGAAAACAGCTAAACGGCCCAAATGGGCGCCGACAATGTTACAATATATAAGATAATCTATATGCTCTTGGTATTACAATATATAAAACAATCTATATGCTCTTGGTATTAAAACCTCAAGGGTTAGGACAAGCTAATTGTCTTCTTTATCCTGAACAATCAAGAAAAAACATCTATAACTTCAGACATAGGACTCCTATGTCTGAAGGAGTCACAACAAGAAATTGAAGCGTGTTCTGTAATCAGTCACAAATCTACAAACACAGTGTCGTCAGAACGCGGAGTTTATTTACTCGAAACACTCGTTTGAAACTCCATAATCGTGCAACGACTTCAAACAGTATTTAAAGATAAATGGCCAACCTTTTTGTAGTATTATCAATTAACAACTTTAACTCTTAAACATCATATGAAGATTTCTTGATAGTCCCGGAGAGAAACATATATTTAAAACCGCTACTAAGTTGTATGTACAAATCAGTATTATTTGCATGACGTAGATACTACTTTTACCACTGCGTGACTGCACGGGGAAATGAGGTAAATCTGAATTGTATAGCTGCACAACTATTGCCAGATAATTGATAAATGCATTCCCTGTGGATTAATTTACATTGTCAACGTTTTCTACGTCATCAAATAAAATCTTATTCTCGCTTTTCACAGATATTGCAATGTCTGAATTGTAAATATATATTGTTGTGTATTGACTTCAATTTAAATAAACATGTTCATGAAACAAAACAATGTCGGAGTACTTTAATGCTCCCTTTAACAGAACTTTCAGATACAGTATTACCAATTTATAGATATGAAAACTACAGAAACTGTGATTCGAAGTTAACTCAATAAATCGAATACTTATCATATATACTGGATATTTTTGACTCATCTAACTGGATTGTTTGTTGACTCGCTTTTATGTTGCATCTGTGTGTCTTACTTCAACTGAGTTAACCATTTGTCTGTCTCCGATGCAGAATTTATTGTCGAAGTATTCAGATATTATATCCTGGTGAACGAACGAGCTTTCTACAATCGTTATTATATCAATACACACATAATTACTCTGCCTGAATACAAAACCTCAGGGGACCAGACCAATAGCCCGCAACAGAATATATGTACAACAAACGCGCCACTACGGAATACCCGAATAGCATGAGAAAACTAACCGAGCACAAAATCGAATGACGACACTATGACTTACATGCTGTTTCGATACGAATTAATTTCATACTTATGCATTCGACATTGCCAATGCAACCAACAGGATCCGGTGCCAACAGCAATGTACAAATAACTAAAAGTTTCTGGCAATCGGTGGAAATTATTATATATCAAATAAGTCAGATAGATGTAGTGGCTCAAAATAAATAATTCCATACATGTACATACCAAATGCCAATAGTGGTCTCCGCTTTTGAAAAAAAAATGTTTGTATTCGTTTCAAATATATTATGACACGTCGATTATAAACAGTGCGCCTTCTTTTACAAACGAAACACCCTTTTTACAACATCTTTTAATTAATTCAAAGACATTCTTTGGGGTGTAACGTCATTTTTCGGCAAAGTTTAGGTTATGTATGACGGTCGATATTTTGTGGTGGAGGTAGACCACCCATTTATTCCTGTGTAGAACCAGTACTGTATATCACCCACCATCCGTAAGAATCTACATGTTTTCACTTACAAGTTGAGCTCCCAGTGGGACTCAATCCAGTAGGGTGAGAGGCGAGAAAGTTAACACCACAACGTCGTTAACCCCTCGACCACGGAGGAATTAATCACACAAATGTATCTACATTTTAACACCACGTCCACTATGTTCTGTGTTTATAAGGCCTGGGTCCTTTACATGAGCAACCAGGATCAAGGTAACGCAGCCAGGGTCAGTTACATCTATCCACCGTAATTCATTAAATCTTCAAATGAACAGAAATCAATGTTAATGTTAAAATCAGTCGAACAGTGACCTAACAGAGTACATTTGTCCCAAGGTAATGTAGGCACATTTTTGATGGCGACTGTGTGTGCACTGTGCATACTGTGCAAAATGTATGCCCGCATTCAAAATCAAAGTTATCATCTAACTTTTGCAATGTCATTTAGCCGATCATTACGTGGTCCCAACTTAATTCCATTTCAAGAAGAGAAAGCTTATATTCGCAGTATTGTATAACTGATATTTCGACAATAAAACACGTTTATTTATAATAAACACATTTTTTACTGAAGAAATGCGATAACCTGTTTAAAATTACTTATGAAATGTTTTAATTTTACAATATGCAAAATAATTAAGCCGAATTTAAGGTTGTTATTTCATACCCAAACCCAACACCGTTTTTACTTTTCGGCGAAGGGGTTGGAAGCTGTATGAAACTTAATGCTCGGACCACGTAATGGATTACTCTATCAAACGTTTATTTACATGAAAGCAGTGATGTAGCCTTCACCTGCATTGTAAAATACAAACATGCATCGCAAATTATACACCAAGACGTGTGGCTAACGGCTATATTGTTTACATAGCAACCAGCTAAGCAACAGTGCAATATCGTATGTGTCGACAGACTTATGGCGATAAAAATGTTAAGATCTTGAACATACCAAAGCGTTGCACGAGTTTTCACGATTGCAAGCAGCATTTGGGAACAACGAGCAACTCTAGTGTTAGTGGTTTATGTACATTCGCATCCACTTGCTGATTCTGGTTTGTGTTGAATGTTAATTACATGTAGGACAGGTATATCTTGACATATTCATTATTTTCAGTTGCACTATGCTGTTTTAAAGTGTCTGATGGTTGCAATTGAGGTTTAATAATGCTGCAATAAATAACGCTATGTTAACTATTGCAATCCTTAACAAGAACGTCACGATTGTCAGTCGCTGTTAGTGATTGTTTTATTTATAACATCGGATAACAACGTACATCAAAAGATTAAGATTAAACGTATACTGTGTCGTGTATATATAACTATATAACTGTTTATAAGATTCTAGAGTGGGCCTTATCGTAAAGGTTCAATAGTATACATTTCACATATGAATAGTATGATCGTAATTAACTAAAAGATTGTTTCATGGAACACTTGTGTCACGTGCCACGGGCAATCACTATACTGTAGTTTGGAGAGAACTATTTCTGAATAATATATTAAAAAATATTTTTTCTTAATATAAAAACATATTTATTATAACAAAGATGAGAAAATGGAAAACCAGAAAAATAAAATTTAAAAGCACTAAAAACATTTGCCAATTTCTCAAAGTTGGATGTGACGAGCTTTGTAAAAACAAAACAACAAAATATTCAAACTATTGCAGTTTACATAAATATAGATTAAAGCAAAGTAAAGTTTTACCGTGTCTAAAATGTGGACAAGGTACATATGCAAAATATTAAATATGTGTTGGTTGTGGTGCTCATATGTTTAGATTAAAACATAGACACTGGGAAGTAATGTCTATTTCGCGTTCATTCGTTGATTTGTGTGTAAATTTAATAACAAATCAACTTTTATTAAAAAATCTCAGAATATAACTCTCAACCGGCTTATTTCAGCACCTTGTGCTAGAAGTTTTTCATATGTATTTTGGGGTTGTTGGATCAAATCATGTGCGAAGCCGAAACATTACAGTCGTACACCCAAGTTTCATATATATAGGGCCTTCAAAAATTAAAAAAAAAACAGTTATAGTTAAACAATATTCTGAGGGCCGTCTCAAAATGATAAATCTGAAAGCTTTCATATTAAGTCTTAAATCAACCTGGTTAAGAAGACTCATAACTAACGAGGGGACTTGGAAGCAGCTTCTTGAAAACCTAACAATTAAAAATTAATATCTTTCGGTAAAGATTACTGTGAAATGTTAATAAAAAAAATGAAAAACAGTTTCTTGATTGATGTGCTAAATTCATATGCTAAACTTATTGAGTACAGTATGCCTAACTCACCAAAAGAATTTGGGTCAACCCCACTATTCTATAATAATAATAATAATATTTTGATTGGCTATAAGCCTTTCTTTAATAAAATATGTTTCTTTAATAAAATATGGTATATGAATGGCATCAGGTTTATAAATGACCTTATCAAGGAAAATGGTGATTCTTACTCTTCAGCTGAGCTTGAAGAAAATACTGGTATTAAAACATTTTTTCTAATTTATGAAGGCGTAGTAGCTGCCATTAAAACATTTTACAAACAGGTTACACAATTTTACAATTAGAAAAATAAAAAACCCAATTCTACCTGCGAATATGAAACCACTCATCAAAAACAAGAAAGGTTCCACTGATATGTACTTTATTTTTAACAGAAATAATGAAAGTCCAACATCAAAAGCTAAATGGGAACAGATTTTTGATATTAATACGGAAGCATGGAAAAACACTTATTCATCCCCTTTCAAAATAACTACTAGCACAATACTATAATGGTTTCAAACAAGGATTAATCATCGGCTTCTTTCAACACAGCATTATCTGCACAAAATAAAAAAGCAGAAACCCTTATTGTCATTACTGCGACCAGGACGAGACTATTGTTCATATTTTGTGGACATGCCCTTCAACTCAGACCTTTTAAACACAGATACATACACTCTGCTTATCAACAAATATAAATCTGAAGCTATCAGCGCATGCATTTATTTTTAACATAGGTAAATAACAATCAACTGTAGAGCTACAACTTATCTTAGAAATTAAATATTACATATTTTCTTCAAAACGACTGAAAACAACACTTTCTGTTACTCAAATGATATACAGACATCGTTATCTATACGAAACGCATAAACAAATCGCAATCAGAAACAATCAACTAGCAAGTTTTGAAAATGCATGGAGCAATTTTAAAACCATTTTAAATTAATCTAGCCTACCTTTTTTTCCATCCACCCCTATGAATTCTTACAATGAATCAAGACACTGACAGTTGTGTATATATGTGTATATATGCATATATATGTGTGTGTGTATGTGTATGTATGTATGTACATACATGTATATATTAACTATATAATTAGCTTTCATTAAACAGTAATTTATACAACTTTATAATTAGATGGGCTAGTGGACGGCAATCAAAATGTAGTTTAATTTAAAGAGTTTTTCTCTTCTTTTTTTAACATCTCCCCTGCCTCCACCATCTAATACATGTATCTATTCTGTATTACTCTAATATCATTTTATGAGGTTGAATTGTAAATATATGTTTGTGTTTAGTAAATGAATATTACATGCTGTAAAATAGTGTAAGGTCTCGCAGGGGATGGTCCTCCCCGACCCTTGCTTCACCTATTGACGGGGAGATTAAACGGGTCGTCAACAGAAATCGACCAACAGACAGTAGCATAAGTCAGGCAGCAGAGAACTCGGACAGCGCTACTGCCGACCATGGTCGCTTTACTGCCGTGCGATGGAAAAGGGTTTCGACATTTTTTCTTGGTAATTTTGAAACAGACGTAACTGCAGGTGACTTCTACGATTGTCCTGAAACCAAGGGTATGAAAATAACTCATCTGAAACGGTTTTATAATACCTTTAGCACATCTGCCAGAATTAATATCCAAAGTAAGTACGACGAAATTGTATTGGGTGAAAGTTTTTGGCCGAATGATATTATAGTGAGACGTTGGTCCGAGTGGATGAAGGATAGGGACGACAAAAGACGGAATACAGGCGGTAATGACAGGGAGAGCTATAAAAGACCCCGACGACGCCGCAAAAACTTGAACGGTGATAATTATACACAGAGGGCTCATGAAATACCTAATTATGTATACAGACGAAACTACCAAGACGATAGTGATTATAAGCATAGGTCGCGCGACTCCTATGGACATAACCCTCGTGACAATCGGTATTATGAGGATGACAGTTTAGACGTACATAACGACAGCAACAGCGAGACAATTGCACACAATGCACATGGTTACTGGTCGGACAAGTTGAAACGTGACAAACTTGATCACTGCACGTGGCCTGATGGTCACGATTATTGAATTGTATAATATTATTAGTGCACACTAAAGACGTGTATACCAAATGCTTCACAGTATGCGGTCATTGTATATATATTACTTAGTTATGTTACTGTCATTATTGTGTTGGAATGTATGTGGTATTATGTCTTCAGCGTATCCACTTTATTGCATGTTGCAAGACTACAGCATTGATATTGCTCTAATATGTGAACACAAATTGTTCTAACACTCTAAAGACTTCTTAAACAGTATTCATCAAGATTATTTTGCGCTATCCATTGAGACAAACCCTCAGTCGTGCAACATGTTGGCAAGGAGGTGCAGCTGTATAAATCTAACCTTCAACCATATATATCAAGAATCGATGATATTGAAAGCGAACGCATTATCGGCATTCGGGTGAACATTCACAACAGCAATCCGTTGTATATATTGTGTTCATATTTGCCCGCTGATAGTGCAAGTATACCTTTTCAAGAAGCACTTAGTGAGTTAAATGCCATTATCTCGTTCTATTCCTCACAAGGTAACGTTATAGTTGCTGGCGATTTTAACGCACAAATCATTAATGACACGTTCTCTGTACCATTAGGATCGCTTGCGAAATCAAGGTTATTCTCAAACTTTGTAAACGAAAATAGCCTCATTCCGATAAATGTAAAAGAGATGGCCCTGACTACAGCTTTATTCCTACGAAAGCAATGGTCGACCATGTTCTCGCTGACCAAAATACGCTACCATGGTTTAAAAAGTTTACCATACTGGACGAAACTACAGTAGTTTCCTCCGACCATTTGCCGTTTATAACTACTCTTGATGTGCCTATATATACCGCAAATAAGTTTTCAGACCCGCGTGTTTGTATAACATGGAACAAAATAACGGAAATCATATAGCTGATTATCAATGCGAAATACCACTACAACTACAGTGCACAGAAACGCAGTATGATTCCCTAACAGTTGACACTATTTCGACCGCTATTGTAGTAGCGCTCCATTTTGCAGCCATTAAACCACTCCCAAAGAGCAAGTTTAACAAGCATGCTAAGCCTTACTGGACTCTAGATGTAAAAGAGTCTCACACTGTAGCTAGACACTTCCGATGCATCTGGCTATCTCAGGGTTAACCTCCTGATAATTTTAACGAATCATATCGTGATTATAAATTCGTAGAATCCAGCGAATAGACTCTGAGAAATTTCAAGATCAAATGTACGGCGAATTAGATGAAGCGGCAGAACTTGATTATAGATTATTCTGGAAATTGCTTCGCAAACACAACAGAACCAGTCTAGTCACATGCCGTGAGCTAATAGTTGATGGAGTAATATATAGCCCGGAAAGCGCTCCAATATCAACCATGACGACATCACGAAAATTGTGAAGAACTTTATGAGGCGCAAAGCTTGAGGTATCGATAACATTCAGAATGAGCATGTAATATACGGTGGTAACGTAATCGTTCGTTATATAGTCATGCTATTCAATAAAATAATGGACACCGAATCCACTCCCGTTTCATGGCAAACGAGTATAGTCATTCCAATCTTCAAAGGCGGTGACAAATCTAAGTCCGATCCCGGCAATTATCGGTCAAGAGCTTTGTTACCGTGTTTCGCTAAAATGTTCGAAACCTTGATACGCGTGCGAGCTAACTCTTACCTGAAAATGAAACCCGCCAAATTCTCAACAACATGGGTTCCAGGAGAATCTAAGCTGCATTACAACCGGCTTCAATATGACCGAGACATTGTTTTACCTACAGACCCAGTTGCGTGCAAGTACCGCAAATAAATGCAGAACGAACGCTGAACGAACGGAAAATGAACGCAGAATGAACGCAAAACGAACGCAGAATGAATGTTGCACGATCTATATTTTAAAAATGCATTTCGTTCATTGCGCTCGTTTTGCTCGTTTTCAGCGTTCAACGTTTTAAAAAACGAACGATGAATGCATTTTTTAAAAGGCTAAACGCTGAAAACGAAAGGAACGAACGAAACGAACGAAACGAAATGAACGAAACGAATGCAAATGCATTTCGCTATTTCGGATGACTTTCAATATTATCCCTTTGAGTATATAATTGAAGTCCCGATTTAAACGAAGTGCGTTTTGCTGTTTTTTAATATAAAGACATACACTGAGTAAATGGTGTTTTTAAGGCACACTTTCATTTTTACAAATTTAAAATTGGAAATGTATTTATTGTGTAGCACAAACTTTATATTATTTCATTATAAATCTGAAATAATTTTGGTAAAATCAAATGGCATATTTTTATATGTCAAGTATGTTAATTTGTTGCTGAAAATGACAAAAACCCGGAAGAAAACAGAATAATCATCAATGTGCACCACCAAATAATGTCAACCAAAGGACACATTCTTCAATATGATCACAAACATTAGTCAACGACTCGTGGTAAGAATCGCATGACTCGATATCATGCGTCGTTTAATCGTCAGAAATGTTGCAATTGGTAAACGCTGAACGAACGAATGCAAATGCATCTTCTCCGTTTGTGCATTTAAACGCACACATTACGTTGCGTTCGTTCCGTGCATTTAAATGAGCGCATAGTTTCGTTTATAAACGCTGAATGCATTCAAAAACGCACATGATTTGCATTTTAAAAAATTCACTCATAAAAATGAATGCAAACGGTATGCAAATGGAGCGCAAACGGAACGCAAACAAAACGCAAACGGAATACATTTATGGGGTACTTGAACGCAACTGGGTGTGTAATTGATATAATAGCGAAGTATGCGTTGCTTTCCTCGACATAAAAGGCGCGTTTGATACACTCTGGCATGATGGACTGATTCTGAAAATTAGAGAACTCGGTATTACAGGAAAGTTATGGCGTATCATCAGAAACTCTTATAAATCCCTAAATTGAACCTAAATGGATGTACGTCACAGTCCGTACCAATCAAACGTGGAGTCCTTCAGGGGGTGTAATGTAAAATTTCCTGGACTTAGTATTCATTAATGATCTCCTCCTGCAGCTAGAAGAATCAATATATAGTGCAAATATGTTTAGAGTTAAAGCTAGTAATCCAACCCTCGCCGACGACATTTCTCTAATTGCAAATAGTCCTCATAACCTCGAAAAGCTTTTGGACATTGTATACGTGTACGCCAAAACATGGAAATTTGAGATGAAAGCTTCTAAATCGTTTGTAATGACATTTGGTTCCAAGAAACATGTTCCAAGACTGTTATATGGCGATTGCTATCTCGAAAATGTCAAGTCTGTTGTCCACTTAGGTATTCTCAAGGACATGTTTCTCAAAAGTAATGACCGTACGGCCGAACGATGTCAAAAGGCCAGTAATGCATTTCACGCCATGATAGGTCTCGTGGTTTGTCCGACCGGCTTAAATCTGCTGACCTCAGTTAGCCTTTACAAAAAGATAGTTATCCCCATTGCGCTTTATGGATGCGAGCTCTGGAATAATCTCACTAATACGGAGTTGGACATGTTAAACAGATTACAACACTATGTAGTCAAACGGATACAAGGGTTCTCGGTAAGGACAAGGTCCGATATATGCCGATATGTCCGACATATGCGAGTCAATGCTTGGTCTGAAACGCTTAACTTCGGAGATAGACCAACGCTAATTAATGTTCCTCCTTAACGTTGTCTCCGGATACATTGTGCCATACCATTTTTATTCGCCGTTATGTACAATTCATTACTTCAGCGAGCACGGTACAGAAGGGTTTCATTCCAACTCCTCTACAAATATAACTTGCAATATTTTGTAAATGACTTTATCAAAGATCCCCAGTCATTGCATTGTATATAAGTAAAATAATATGGCGGAATCAAGTGAAACATTCTATCCAAACGATGGAATCGCACTCGTGGCTATATAGGGTTAACAGCGACCCGGATTTTACGATGTTCAGGAGGATTCATTAGAAAATAAAACCTGCCTTACTCTGAACAATACCGTCCAACAGAACTGATCTTGCAATAGCAAATAAAATAGCCCGCCTATGGGTTGGGACGCCTTTAAGACAGGCATCATATTGTCCAGTGTGTCAAACAACCTTCAAATAAGAACGGTTCATATTATTTCAGAATGTACATATACACTTAATATGAGAATTAAATTCTTACATGACGTTGATAAGGACGTAAGCCCTAATCTAAGATATGAGTTAGATACGTCCGAGCCATTATCGTTCACATGTAAAGTCCTCGGCGAGCCACCTCGGACTGATATTGACAATGAATCGTACAATCAGTTCTATCATCTCGCATCAAGATTTTCGAGTGTCTGTATTGGCAAATGTATATTCTTCACACAGAATATGTAATATGTTGTCATCTAAAAACAAAAGTTAAGCGAAATTCGAAATATGCCAAGACTTATTGCTAGTGTTAAATTAGTTTGCATATGGGCTCAGTGCAGAGCGCACGATTGGTCTCTCTCTCTCTCTCTCTCTCTCTCATATGATATTTTGTCATGATTATGTTGTTCTTATTGTATTTCATAATCTCCTGAATGGAGGAAATAAAGATATTGAATTGAATTGAATTGAGTATGCGTCTATTTCAAATGTTTATAGTCCTTCCGCATCCCCAAAGTGTGACATTATGGGTGGATCATTTTGGGTGCGTTGTTTGTGATACATTGATTATATGCGCGAAGGAGTTAACCCCCATCATGTAAGGTAGGACATACTTTTTAATAATTTCGATATCCATTTTAGTATCTTGATACTTTACCTATATCAATATTGTCCAATGTTTTCTAGTCTTTAACTTTTCTCCAGCATATTTTATTGTGAGTTATGTGTTATTGTCGTTATTGTCGTTGTACTGTATAGACCGTTCGACTAAACTTAATAAGTTTAATAGGAGTCAAATTTATATCTGAACAGCTGGTTCCGTATTCATAAAGCTGCTTAGCAAAATCTTAACTTAAGTAAAATTGTATCAATTGTTTAAACACCTTTTTATCGATTTAAGATGTTTTCTTAATATTTTCAATAAGGTTATGGATAAATAAAACCAACAGGTAAATATGTGTCTTAAAATAGATGATATGTAAAGTCCTTGGGAAGTTTATAAGGATATTTAAAAATATGCAAGAAAATCTTAATTGACTCAATAAATATTTCCCACTGAAGTTGCTTTATGAATACGGGCCATGGTGAATTACCTTTGTTTATTACCAATTCCAAACCCATCTCAAAATCAATCATTTCTCATTCCTTGAATGCAAGAAAACAAAGTTCTAACTCGAAACAAGCACTAAGATGCGCCGCTTGTAAACAAATCAGTCTACTCAATCTAATGAAATCTAACATGTTGCGACACACATTTACGCGATTTATAACACCTATGTTTAACTTTCCCCCCTTTCAAACTCGTGTAATACCCGTTGTAAAATGAGCCTGTATGGTAAATACGTTACGACTGAATTGTTTAATAAACCAATTTAATATATAAATATACTTACCCGTGATACTGGCAGGCTACACTGTAAAATTCACCATACTCACGTCCGTATGCGTTCGAGCACATCTGATCACATATGCCATTGTCGCAAGACCTTCTGTCAGCTAAAATACACAGCAAAAGTTGGACTAATTTTATTCGAAGAGTTCATTTGATTCTGAAAAGAAATATAGAAAATGGGATCCCTTGGAACCAACATACACAAACAAAATATAAAAGTAGCCCACTCGGTTTTATTGAGTCTGTTCATGAGAGGTAATGTATAATGAAACACCTCTCATGCCTCTTAGAACCGGCTTAAGCGATATCGTTCGGACAGTAACCACCACAATATATAAAACCATAGTAAATGGCACTATATTACACTAGTCCATCATTCTACTCACGATAGGAGGTTATAATGTCGAAATACATTTTGAAAGCTGAAACATATAGTATTAGCTTTTCCGGAGAGATCATGAAATACTGAAAACAATATGACATAAACATAAACAAGGAAGAAACGGCGGACTGGAATGTATTGAGTCTGTTCATTTGAGTGTAGGTTAGATGCACCACACAAAGGGGACACATGGCTATCCTGATGTTCTTAAACACATCGAAACTCGCCATATCCAGATAGGCTTTCCTACATAGCTTGCATTTATTTGCAAAACTTGTTCCTAATTATCAATAACGTGAACAGTTTAAAGCAAATTGTTTTGTGTTTACGTTATTGCAACTTGTTAATTATATTGCACAAATACTATATATACAGCTAAAGTTAAGGTAGTATAACTAAGGAAAAGAAATACATTTATTTCCGAATGTATATATAGAGGACATTTGTTGGATTGGAGTGAATATAGGATTTATTTTCATCGAGAAATAATCCTGGGGGTGCCGATTATAATAGTTTATAAATACTACAAATGTGCCGTGTGTCCCTTTATAACAAACGTAAACCTTGTATTGAATTATCATATATATACGCATTTTTGGCCAGCAATATGTACAAAATTACCCTACAATAAAGCTCTCGAGAAATGAGCCGTATCAGAAATGCGGTCAGATACGCCAAATTTAGGTCATGTGACCGGGCCGAAAATGCATATCTATTTTGGCCCGGTCACCTGACCGGGCCAATAACCGGTCACATGATCGTTACGAGTATTGGCGATTGCTTTCTATAGAAATATAAATTAGGGGAAAAATTGGAACGGTACCGGCTTCCGACCTTCCCCCTGCTTGCGCCCCTGATTTTCTTTCCTGTTTACGATGATGTAACGAACGTTACATGACGTCACTTTTTTAAACCATAACGTCACAACGAATGTAAATAAACAGCGGATTTATACAGATACTCAGTAAAGGTAAACACTTTATCTTAATATTGCAATCGTAACGCTTGATTATGTGTACAGTATTTCATATTATTTTAAAAAGCTTAATCATTAAGAATAACCGATATTTAAACCTTTTGCGCTGGTAAAATGGTGCACTCTGACGAGTTCTGGGAGACACTTTTGAGGATAAAAATAGCATAGCCAATCAGGAAAAAGGTTTTCGGTCGGGGTTTGCAGTGCCTAAAAGCAGCTACGCCACTAGAAACATTTTTTTTTTAGAAAACGTAAAAATCTAGGCCTATATCTATTTGAAAATGTGTGATTTGGCTCATCGGTTCAACTGAAATTAATTTAATTCACATTAGGCCTATATATTGTATATGATAAAAATAACATTGTAATGGTTTAATAAAGAGAAAATTCGTATATATATATGAAAAAATGCGTATATATATGATAAAAATATTAAAACATGGGTGATGCGTTATTGCCCGTCATATCGGCCCTCGACCAATATCGGCCCTCAGGCTAAAAAAACGTGTAACGCATGTTTACGGATCTGGGTAATATGAAGCGTCTAGTTAGTCCGGTCCATCTACTTATTGATTAGTACTACTCATGCACTAAGAATCTTAAGAATATAAACAATAGAAGATTAACCGACGATCAACAGAACGGAAAGTTCCTCGTAATACTAGTAACTAGGATTAGAAATATAGACCTTGAAGTATATTTTAAAGAGTTAGAATATAATTCGTAATGCAGTTGAAATTTATTTTCATATTTGGATTACCATATTTCCGCAGAATAACTACCGATTCAAACATTTTATGTCAGGAAGATACATAATTTATGTAGTTAATTGTGTGATTATATTTAGATAAGTTTTATTTCATTGTTATAGTAGTCAATATAGGTACTTTCTAGTAGAATACAATATATAGTTTCAGACATGAACATTTTATGAGAGAGGTATTAAAATTGAAAAAAAAATCATGAAATTCATTCTTTTAACGTAACATAAAGACGTGCCAAAGCCGTACACATTTTAATTGAGTCCTGACACACGCACGCACGCAAGAAAAGATGCACACAGAAGTATGATTACTTACGTAAAGCTGAGGCGTCATAGCTCACCAAGACGATCGCTAGAATAGCCAAAGAAACCTTTGCAATCATGATGCAATCTGGATTTAAAAATAATTGTTGTGGTTAGTAGTTTTAATTAACTAACATATATTAGCCGTGTTTCCTAAAAGCTCTACACATAATTCGACACAAACTTGGCCAATGAGAATCGGAAGTTGGTCAATATGAAAAAAGGCCAA
Source organism: Cyrtodaria siliqua (assembly GCA_037043455.1). Taxonomy (NCBI): domain Eukaryota; kingdom Metazoa; phylum Mollusca; class Bivalvia; order Adapedonta; family Hiatellidae; genus Cyrtodaria; species Cyrtodaria siliqua. The sequence goes on along the minus strand of JAWPHD010000773.1, from coordinate 226,531 downwards.
TATGAAGGATCTCGCAAATTACGTCATTCATGTGTTTAAAATGACGTCATTCACATAAAATAACACTATGAAATTATCGCTACTATTAATAAATTCATTTTAGGTCAAAATAGATTTATTAAAATAAAAACTACTGAAGTGGTAATTAAATAATACGATTGTCATTAAACAATTGTTTTCTTATTGTCTAAGTTATTGGTCTCTGTCCTTAGATAGTCATTGGACCAGTAACTGAGCCAATATGAAATCAATTAATTAAAAACATTATAATACTGTTATGATACTGTTATATGGAAAAGTAAGCGCCCGATTTGGGCATGGTAATAGTGTACTTGTACCCGTAGCTTTTGCTGGTTGTGTCCTAGAACTGAGTCTTTTTACATCTTATGACGATAGGCGTTAAAACGGGTAAGTTATTTTCAATTGGTAGAATCAATTGTTTTTGACATAAAAATAGGTTTTCTTGATAAACAGTTCATTTTGAAATTCGGAACTGCTTTGTCAATTTTTATTGGGCAGTTGGATTGTATTTGTTTGAGCTCGGATATAATATAAAGATTCCATATAATGTTCATTTAATTCTTAACACTTATTAGGCGGAGAAACAAATGAAGTACAAACCGCCATAGTTGAGGCCGCATCCAGGAATCGTGGATTTCCAGCTACTATGCCCCTCCAGACTAAATGTAATACCAATATATTGTATAGATTCCTATGCCTTAAATATGTGTATGAAAGACAGTGTTCAGGGTTTATTTATATTGTAGAAAACTTCTATTCTGGACTGGTATCTCATTTTAGAAAGGTACAATAAGCATCTTAGATATGAAAGATTATTGCAATGTTGATACCGTTATTTGGAAATGCTCTCCAATCAACATATGTATGTTTATAAATATCACAATAACAAATCAATCAGGGCTACAGCTACCATAAACTTTGAATAACCCTTTCAAACGTGTATTATTGTAACCCTAATTCTATTTTAAAATATAAACTGTTCTGCAGTACCTGACTTACATAGTTACGTGATTTAGTTAGTATTATTATACAATGTCAGACCTGTTAGGAAAGGTTTAAAAGCGGTAATGACCCTATTATAACCTGCACATTTAGTAATTGAAAAATGTACAGTGTGCCACTGTTTTTTCTTTTTTCGTTGTAAGATGACCGGTCATGGATTTGCCCATTTGATTTTGATTATCAAAATCATGAAAATAACTATCACGTTATTTGTTTGTCTTAAATCTTGTCTTATCATACCCTTATTCTAGTGCTCCTCTGGATTCTTCCATATCCATACGTAATTTGTTAATGGCCTTTTAGGATGTGTATAGTCATAGTAAATACATGCATACAATATTGATTGTCATGTTTGTTGTGTTTAGCTTAAAGTGTTAGTCATGGTCGTTAGAGAAATGCATATTGCGGGGAGTTCTTTAGTTACACTGACTGGTTTCGTTGGAATGATAATATGGTAAAGAGGAGGTTTGAATCTCACTTGAACCTGTTGTAACCCCACTGCGGCCTTTATGGCAATGGCTGTACCAAGAAGACAAACATTCACCTTTTTGTCGTTTAAATATTGATTAACTAAATCATCGGGCATAGATCGCACTACATTGCTGTAATATGTTCTTTGTTATTTATCAAACTACGCGTCCAGTGATAACTTAAACACAGTAACTCATTCGCAAGTTCTATGGCGGGAGCCAAAGCACACGGCTGGTACTGGAGCACATGGTTTCTAGGAGACAGGAACACGTGGTCTTCCAAAAAACGACAATGTAACCAGACGACTGGTTGCTGTGTCGTATTCCTGTGTCGTATTCTGTTGAACTGGTAACTGCGCCGAAGAAATAAATAACGAAGAAGCTGATTTGTATATACACAACGCGCAATTATTACAGACCTTTTGAATAAAACAGGGTATATTGAAATCGCCTCCAATTGCCCGTCTGTTCTGTTTATCCGGCCGTCTGTCCCTACGTCCGTCCGTTACCATATGTTCTCCTAAACTGATGTATGATAACGGCGTGCAAGAGCAACACTATGTTAGACTCCGCACCGAATGGGCTCTCAAAAGGCGTGGGGTGTGGGGATATGGGCTTTTGAAATACACTAAATATTTAATAAAACTGTATTTTTCGACATGTTCGCACATAACTTGATATATATGCTCTCGTCTATGAAAGTCTTTGAAAGATAACCAACATATCAACTAATTTTATTATTTCAAACATGGACGTCTGCCCTGGGCCCAGGACCAGGAGTCTGTATTTTTCCAACCAGATGAAGCTGCTGCTACTGCTATATGTTCGCCGCAAGTGCGCCCTGCCCGCCGACACTTTATGGACGGCTGTGCCTTAGTTAGCTACTGCTACAGCTGTTACTGCTGCTACTACAGAGGGTTGTGTATAAACATGAAAGTTAAACAGAGAAACTAATTGCTACTGATTCTGCTGCTACTGCTGGTAGTAGCTAATGCTGCTGCTGCTGCTGCTGGCAGTAGTTAGCAGTAGCATGTTAAACATAATGGTGGGAAGGAAAGTAGAAACAACATACCTGGGCAAAGAAAACATACTTGCGATGAGTATACCTATTAGGATGGTGCTCTGCTGCTGCTACTGCTGACAGTAGCTACTGCTACTGCTGCTACCGCTGGCAGTAGCAGTACCTACTTGGTAGTAGGTAGCAATAGCAGTAACTACTGCTACTGTTGGAAGTAGCTACTACTACTGCTACTGCTGGCAGTAGTTAGCAGTAGCAGTAGCAGTGGAAAACATATGATGGTTGCGAAAGGAGTTGTCTGTTAAACATGATCGTGGAAAAGTAGAAACAACATACTTGCGCAAAGAAAACATACTTGCGATGAGTATATCTATTGAGATGGTGCTCTACTGCTGGTAGTAGCTACTGATACTGTTGCTACTGCTGGCAGTAGTTAGTAGTAGCAGTACCTATTTGGCAGTAGGAAGAAATAGCAGTATCTACTGCTGTTACTGCTGGCAGAAGCTGCTGCTACTGCTGGCAGTAGTTAGAAGTAGCATTAGCAGTAGCAAGCATATATTGGTTGCGAAAGGGGTTGTCTGTTAAACATGATGGTGGGAAAGTAGAAACAACATACTTGTGCAAAGAAAAGATACTTGCGATGACTATACCTTTTGAGATGGTCTACTGCTGCTAATGCTGGGAGTAGCTACTACTACTGCTACTGCCAACTTCACGTTCATAAACTATCTCTGTTTTGACAACATCTAACAAATGACCCCCCTGAGACCGAACGTAACTTCGGTACGCAGGGTTTATGATTATATTTTCTTTTTCCATTAAATAAAAAAAATGAATCAATGATTTTTAAATCGTCTTGTCCTATCACGATGACTAGATGTCTCGGAAGCATGCTGCTCATAAGTACGTGACCTTGATCGTAGTTGCTCATTTATAGGACCTAGGCCGTTATAAACACAGAATTATAGCGCACCAGGTTTCTAAATATTCAAAAATAAAGATAAATCAAAGTACTAAGTAGTAGACAAATATAATTGCGACGGAACTTTTGAATTGCATACCGAAATGCTGATTCGTAAGATAGGAGAGATTTTAGGATCTTAAAATATATGCTCGAACGGCACATCTGACCGTGATATAACCAATTTTCAAACTCGAATATTGATGGCAGTGTTATAGCAACGGAAAATACGTTTACATTCTTCTATAGGCTTTCTCCTAAACATTGGAATAGAAGATTGCATTGATCCATCTTGGCCTATTTTATTGTTTTAAATGTCATCAAGTGGCTTAATTTTTTCTGTTTTATATGTACGTTACATTGTATAAGGTTTGAAGATAGAAACTGGGCTCTGAGAGAGAGAGAGAGAGCGAGAGAGAGAGAGAGAGACAGAGAGACAGAGAGAGAGAGAGAGACGAAACATACGTTCACAATAGGACAAACACAAGTCACAGTATTTCTATGTTAGGGCACACATGACCATGTGAGGACCAACTGTCCGTCCTCGAATCTACTATCGTTTAAATGATAGCCGATTTAAACATTGAGCCATGTGTTGTGAGGAAACAAAACATAGATATATATGTAAGGACATATGAGACAATGATCTCATATAGTTTGTGTTAGAATCTAATTGTCCTCACCATTTGTCCCAATTTAAGACTCATTTATCTGTTTCTTTAAACGTTCAAAATTAAAATGCACATATTGCTACAAAATTGTCAGTTGTCTATTGTTGAAGTCGTTAATATAATTTGAAAGCCACCAACCCAATGTCTATGTATAGGTCAAATGCCATTCACTAAAAGTGTCCTTTTACAAACAGGCAAATTTCTTTTTACAAGATAGCTCAAATGGTTTTGTGTAATTGAAGAATGAACATAAACATGATTTAAAACCGCAATAGCAAGTTGTTTAAATAAGATTAATATTTAAAAACGTATAATAAAGACAGGTCAGTATAGGACTAACCCCATGATATGGAAACATCTGCACATAGTCATCAAAATGTATCCTGTAAAATTAAAGATAGGGAACAAAAACTATTAATATGACCGTGACCTACTCGCATCAATACGGACTTGTTAATATAGCTGGACACAGTATCTATATGAACCAGTTTCATAGAATATTACTAAACTACGAGATGCCTATCACGTAGTTTAGTACGTACCGCATTTACATCATTTTCAAATACAAATTTAACATGCGTAAATAGTTTTACTCAAATTGGTTAAACTAGAACTTTTGATATTGTTTATGAATCACTGATAAAACGATAGTGTTGCTGAAGACGTTTGCAACGCGATCATTTAAAAAGTGTAAAAACATGAACATATAGCATCACTGGAGCATATATTGACACAATCTGCAACTTACGTAGGAACGACTGGGAATGTAATCAGGTGTATCCTTTTCAAGCTGAAGCGGACGAAGTAATGGATGTAAAGTGGTTTTATCTCGGTCAATTTAAATATATCTAATTCAAACAAATCACAGTATTCTTTTAGCTAAATATTTTAACGATGATATATTCGAAATATCAATAAGGAAGTAATCTGCACGCTGCTCATTAAAACATATACTAGAACAGCTAACGCACCAGTAGACAATACCTTTAATGTATGAACGTATTGTATGTGGACTGGTACCGTTGAAGACAGTTGATTTGAATGATTTCTTTTAAAATTAAAGTCGGTATTGACAAAATATTTGTCTCGTTCAGAAAGAAATTTGTTTTGATTTATTGATTGTTATTATTGAGATATTAAAGGGAGTACATCAGGCTTTTCAAAGTGGTCTAGGGGTCCGACTTAAAATTGACAAATAATGATATTTTTTATTTTAAAGTGACTAAACATAATGAATGATCCTAAAAATGACCCCTTAGTTACAAGGAAATTCATTCTGTACAGCAATACGTGCTATCCTAGGTTACGCACCAGGGTTAATTTCAGCATTTTATGCCCGATTCTGTCCTAGCTATATGGTGTATTCGAAGTTTAAACCTTAACAGTATGGTTCCAACATCATATATTGATGGATATAAGTGTTTTATCATGAATTGGAACATTTTTATAATTTAAGATATTTGTCGAAAAATCATGATGTACTCCCTTTAAAGGTATTGTCTACTAGATTTTGAAAAAAAAAAGAGAAAAGAGATCTCAACACACATATCCACCAATACTTGAAACGTATTGAAATGAGAGAAAAAAGGTGTAAACATTGTGTTTATAACATATTTTAACAGCATGAATGAAAATGGTTCCAATACTGGATTACATATATATGAGTGAAAGTGAATGATACTAACTACTAAATATGAGATAATGATACTGGATACATAGCACGATGGATATGATATTAAATGTAATGAGATTATTAACAATCAATGGAAACTGGTGTAAAATATGTTGCTTTATCGAGACAAAGTTATTTCATTGGTTATAGCATTTATAGTTCCAAAATTATAATCAAACCAAAAATATCCAAAGTTGACAACACCCATTCTGGACAAATACCCGAACATTCTAAGTTTAATTTTGTTTAACTAATGCATATGATGTAAGTGACTTATGTTCGTGTTTTACAGAGTGTCTACATGTCCAAATAATGTGTCGCGATTCCGTAAGTAAAATAGGAGCGATATTATGAATGTCCTTGTCTAATTTCGGCAAATAAAGAAATCTAAAAACTTTTTCACTAAGTCTGAAATTGCATTGACTAGTATTTTTTAACATTTTTAGGATAATCTGATTGGACCATTTTTACATTCTATGAACAGATGACTTACAGTTTTCTATTGATGAACAAAATGTAAATGTTTTATCTTTAGTGATATGTCTCATTGATAAATAATAATTTACATAGTTATATTACATCGTGGCCTATTTTCCAGGCAATATTTCTAACATCAGAGTCAATGCAAGATAAATATATGTTTTTAAACACCTGTTTAAAATCAACAGTACGGATTTGTTTTATAACTTTCACGGTTATATTTTCAGTAGTTAATAATAAAGTGTATAAATATTTTGTTTTAATATTTTTAAAGGAAAAACCAGGTTATGCTTCCATAACACTGTTTATAAAATGCGGGTATGCCATCGCTATGGGGGATATCATTTTTGGCTAAAGATAGGTTATGTTTTCTTAAATGAATACCTACCCAGTAACTGGCAACATATGTCCATGGTGCGTCATAGTAATGTCTAAGTTTCTGTAAGTGTGATAAATACAAGGCTGGACATTTTAAACTTATATTGGGAATATTGAGGCCACCCTCATTAAAAGTCAAATATAAAGTCTGTCTTCTAATAGGCTCGAAAGTGTAGTTCCATATAAATCGAAAATATGCTGTCTGAAATAAATTACAGTAATGCATAGGCATCAATCCTGAAGTTACATAGTATAATATCTTGCAAACAGTGACAGAGATAAGTAGAGTAGATTTGCCTTTAAAGGATACATTTCTGGTTTTCCACAAGTTAGGTTTATTATATACATTATTAAATAGGTTATTCCATATATCACCTTCAATTATATTATATCCAAAATGGTAACCTAAAAGTTTTGTTTTATCAACACAAGAAATACCAAAGGCATGATCAGATCTATTATTCCATTCACCCAAATATAATCCATTTGATTTTCGATAATTAATTTTAGACCCTTACATTTTTTGAAAAAGTTCTATCCACTGAAATGTTTAATTTTTTAATGGATAATTCTGATGAAAGTATACTAGTATTGTCATCAGAGTATACGGATAATTTGAATTCAAAGTTAGTACCTGGGGCTTTTAACCCCTTAATATCTCTATCATCTTATACTTTTTTGGCGAATGGTTCAAAACAAATATCATGTACTAATATTGACAACGAGCAGCTCTGACAGACGCCGCGATTTATATAAGACGGTTCGGATATACAATTGTTAACAATAACGGAAGATGTTATGTTGTCATGAAGTCCTTTATACATCTTATAAATCTATCATCAAAACGAAGGCTTTCAGAGTGTCCTGTAAGTAGGACCAGTCTACCCTATCAATCGTCTTTTCTTGGTCCATTGAAATGAAGACTGCACTTAATTTCTTTTGTTCTATATAATCAAAGATACATCGGTGTAAATGATCATTGTCCAACATAGATCTTCCTTTTATTGAACAAGTTTGGCTAATGCCAATACTTTTAGGTAAAATAGGACCCAAACGCGTTGTAAAGACTTTTGATAAAATTTTACGATCGTTATTAAGTAATGATATTGGTCTATGCTTTTTCATGTCAGATGCGTTATTGTCGTCTTTACGATCATATTAATGTTATATAAGACCGTTTTTGTAAGCGGACATTTCACCATTATCATATGCTATTTTAAATACTTTTTCGAGAATATCACCAAATAAATGGGAAAAATTACGATAAAAGCTGCTAGTAAGTCTATCACTTCCCGGTGATTTGCCTGCTTCCATTTGTATTAAATCAAAATCTCGTTTTGCTTAAAAGTGCATTGTCTATAAAAACCAACTTGCGGCAAATCGTTTAAAAAGGTATCATTATATGATTTGTCTACTGGTTCTTTCGAATACATGTGATGATAACAATTCCGAAAACAATTTGAAATTCCGCTAAATTCATTGTATGTAATATTATTGTCAATAATTTCAGAAACGTTTTTTAAGACTATTTGACATGTCTTTTCTCTATTAAAAATATAGCTTGATGGGTTTTCTTTAGTATCTAGAATATTACCTTTACTCCCAATTATAGCACCTGCTTGCAATTTATTTTCAATGAATCTTATTTTTGTTTATTATTTCATCCTTATATTGTAATGTATTATTGTCTGACAAGTTTATATTTTGATAATCATTTTTAAGTTGTTTTTGTAATCTCTATGTAATGCTTTGTTTTTATCTTTGCTGTATTCAATACAGAAATCTTTTATCTTAATTTTCATTAAATCCCACCATTCTAAAGTTATATTATTACCAATAATTGTAAAATAATATTCAAATTCATCAATACATTCTTGCTCCTCAAGAAAGTTATCATTGAATTTCCAATAAGATTTACCAAAAGATAATACTTTATTTGTATTTAAAGTCAGCGTTATAATGGTCTAATTGAGTACAAATTAACATTTTGGACTCAACCAAGGCATCTTCAAAAGAATGTGAGATATAAAATCTATCTAACCTACAGCCAATATAATCAAAACTATGTGATTTGCTAATCCAAGAGACGGCTCGTTTCGTAAGGTATAATGCTCTAAAACAGTCGACGAGTAAATGGTTTATGAATAATATTATTAAACATCAATCTTATTTAATTTTGTGTTCATTACAAAGTTAACATTTCCGAATATAATTTAATTTCTAGCAGTAACTAAGTGTGGTATTATTTCATTGATAAAATCATTTCCATCCTTAGAATCATTTAGTGTGTATATATTAACAAGTCTGTAATTAATAAAACCATTTACTGAAAAGTCAATATACATAGTTCTGCCCTGGAAGTCTGCGTGGAAATAAGTAACGTTAATATTTGTATTACATTTCATGATAACAACGCCTCTAGAGTCGGACGAACCGTAGCTCCAATAACATTGTTTCAATAACCCTAAACTTGTTTCAATTTTGTCTGATAAAAATTAATTATCAACAAAGGTTTATTGAACACATAATATATCTATACAATTTTGTTTAATATAGAATAAGATAAATTAAAATAGTGTTTTCTTCTGGATCTAAATCCATTAATATTTATGCTTACTATATATAAATTCATTGTGCTTTTTTTATAAACTAAAGTATAACTTGAACTCAATATGGACAACTCGAGAATAAAATAATGCGTAGGACACGCCAATAAATACAAAAGGCCGTCACATTGGCTAACGCAAGGACGAAATGACACAAGGCACATACTTATTCGCGATAGATTTAAAATGCAATAAAGGTATAACATATATAGCGCGAATAAACCTGGTAAAATAGGATTATTACTATAGTAACTAGTTCTGGAAGTTTGTATCACCTCGAGTAGGTAAATGCAAGATCAGGATCGCACGAGAGGCGTATCCTCGAGTGTGATCCTTATCTGGCATTCACCTACGAGAGGTGATACAAGCTTCAGAACAAGTTACTATAGTAATGATTCTTTTTATTATATACCTCTTTACATATCAATAAAAATAGAATACATGTATCAAAAACAACAAATTAAAACAAAATTATATAAAGTCAAATTAACTGAATTAACTAAAAACCTCCAACAGGAAAGACATGAAAACATGTACATTACATTGCAACAACACCTGTGTTCATTACACATGGGTAAACAATTCAAATTCTAGTGAATTTACCAACTCACATAATGTTAAAGTTAACCCAAAATGTTCACAAACGCACAAACAAACATACTGATAGTTCACATTTCATGCTAAAACATCCATTGTTCTTAATGTATTACTAGCTGGGCAATTCCCAACATTCCAATCTGACATTTTCCAAAATCTATTTTTAGTAGCGTACTGGTAACCTGTAGTGTGATACGGGTACTGTCCTCCTTGAATGCTACTTTCCCTGTCCGATCTTTTTATATTTCTTGTTGTATTCCATTATAAGAAAATGAAGGTACTATGTATATATTATTGATAGGTATATAATAAAAGAAATATCGATAAAGTTTTGGGAAAATATCGCTTTGAGTAAATTAGTACAGGTAATTGAAGTGTGTATTGACCAAAAAAGATAGTGTGTGTGTGTGTATCGTAAATTAACCAGTAGGGTGTACAAATAAAATACGTGTAAGCATTGTCTATCACGAAGGTTCAGCGACACTACTTAAGTATGTTAATTATTCTGATAACGGTGTGCATTTTGATTATGTCAGAGAAAGAAAAACAACTATCATCTGTTAGGCAATCTCCTTTACCCATTATATCGTTATATGTCAGTGTGTCGGCTCCTAAGCCTCATTGCACTAACCTGACTGTATAAAACTAATTCAATAAGTCGGAGAAAATAGAAGTGTTCAGAGTTTCAGAAAGGAAATAATTCGAAACCACGCAACATATCCATGGAGATAGAAAGCAACAGGAGAAGACTTGCTGAACAAACGAAGAGACAGAAGATTCTAAAAACGGTGTTTCTGGTATTAGTTTGGGTTTGCTTTGTGAGTATGTTTTAAAATGCTTAGCCTCCTTCTAACGGACTGCTTTTAATTTATTCGGTACGTAATTGTTTCAGAACCAAACCTGGGGGTAAATGCAAGTTTTAAACCGCCCACTACGTTAGGGGCGATTTTGGCGAGACTTTTGCGAGATTCTATGATACTTTCACAAAACGTTTTTTTAAGTGAATTAAATGTCAATTTCTTACATTTACCTTCTGAAAAGCAGCAAATCGTGTCACAGATTGTAACTTGTTGCTTTAACAATTCATGATGTACGTTTATTTACAACATTAAGGTATTATGAACGTGAGAAAAAAAATGCGGGAAAAACATTAACTAATCGCTAGTGGTTGCTTTATTTCGTTAATCTGCCCAGACCGACTGCAACCAATACATATGCATAACACGACTTTTGGAAGGCCAAAACTAGACATGTGTTTATCACCTTCATGCGAATACATAGATTGTAGACTAAACTATGGAAATTATATTGTAAGCATTGTTGGTATTATAGACGCGAAACTAGGGGTAAGTAAATGGGGCCGGGCCTACCACACATATCTTTTTAAATCCTATGCAGTTTTGGATATTTATTGTACACTTTAATACTGCGAATGATAAATTATACCTTTACGTGCATACAACTGAGGCGTGGGCGTTCCAGTAAATTATACCTTCAAGTACATAAAACTGAGGCGTAGGCCCTCCAGTCAATTATACTTTCGTGTGCATACAACTGTGGCGTAGGCGCTCCAGTAAATTATACCCTTGCGTACATGCAACTGAGGCGTGGGCGCACCAGTAAATTACACCTTCACATACATACAACTGTGGCGTAGGCGCTCCAGTAAATTATACCCTTGCGTAAATACAACTGAGGCGTGGGCTCTCCAGTAAATTATAATTTCACGTGCCTACAATTGACGCTTGGGCGCTCCATTAGATTATACCTTCAAGTGCATACAACTGAGGCGTGCGAGCTCTAGTAAATTATACCTTCGCGTGCATACACCTCAGGCGTGGGCGCTCCAGTAAATTATACCTTCACGTACGTACATCTGAGGCGTTTGTGCTCCGGTAAATCAACACTAACACTTCAAAAATGGATTGACAACCGATGGTCATCTCGATAACCTTATTTAATTTTAGATGGCAAAATAGAACTGTTACGTTTATTCTGCATTTTGGTAAACAATGTTTGATGTTCCTTTAAACAATTTCAATTTTTGCCAAGCAATACTATTTTAAGAATGCTATGTAAACCTTATAGAGGTTAATTTGATCATTTTTTATAATCAAAATCTGCTATCTTCCCAAGCGGTGTTGTGTTTTACTGTGATATTTTTGAAAGCAAAGTATAGAGAATATCGTCTTGGATATTGAGTTCTGCTCAACCCGGGGCTAGAGGGCGTGAGCGGTAGCTAGCATATTTCACTACCGTTCATGAGCAGTCTCAATCAGGCCGAGACTGAAATAGTTTGTATGTGTCATGTTCGGCAATTTCCAAAGGTCCATTATCATAAAAAAAATAATTGACAAATCTTGGACAAATTGAGGTAATGTTTATAGATTTTATGAGTGTTTACCAAAAATGCTTAGTTTAAGAAAAATGGGGATAACTCCCTTGTCAAAATAATCTTTAGTTTGGACTATTGGTGATGGTTGATCTAAATATTCCATATAATGCATTTATTATTTCCTGTTTCGCTGTCTATAAGGGGGAAAAAAGGGGTATTTTTATTTTTTTCTCACTATAATTTATATTAAAAGCAAGGTGATTCAGCTCGATGACCCCAAAGTATTACTATTGATTCGCAGCCCAGGTAAACTTGTTAAGGCCACCACACTACAATAAGCAAACAGTAGTGTAATGCACCTATCAATGTTTTGTTGGTTGGAACGTAAATATAATTCATGTTGTTATAAACAACTCCCTCTACCGCTATACATATATACAGAAACATTTCCGGCATCATTGACAGATATGTTTAACATCATAAGTGTAGGGTGTAAAATGTAAAGGACATTTTCGGAGCATTTTGATTTGATAAATGAATGACACGAGAGATTACGTCACATCATAATGCCATATTGGGACAATAACAGTCGAAGAAGCTGAGATGAAATATAAAGTTGCCCTTCAGACATGTCTCCACTAGTGATCGAACTCACGAGGGGCAGTGGTATGAATCTTTAAGTTGCAAGGCATATCCACTAAGCTACCAAAGCCTATCCACTCAGCTACCAATGCCTATCCATTAAGCTATCAAGGCCTATCCACTGATATATCAAGGCCTATCCACTAAGCTATCAAGGCCTATCCACTGATATATCAATGCCTATCCACTCAGCTACCAAGGCCTATCCACTAAGCTATCAAGGCCTATCCACTGATCTATCAAAGCCTATTTACTGAGCTAACCAGGCCAATTAATTGAGCTACCAAGGCATATCCACTAAACTACCAAGGTCTATCCATTGAGCTACCAATGCATATCCACTCTGCTACCAAAGCCTATCCACTGTGATACCAAGGCATATCCACTGAGCTACCAAGGCATATCCAGTGAGCTACCAAGGCCTATCCACTGAGCTGCCAATGCATATCCACTCTGCTACCAAAGCATATCCACTGTGATACCAAGGCATATCCACTGAGCTACCAATACCTATCAAATGAGATACCAAGGCCTATCCACTGAGCTATCAAGGCCTATCCACCGAGCTATCAGTTCATATCGACATGTGCTACCAAGACCTACCCACTGAACTACCAATGCCTATCCACTGAGCTACAAAGACCTACCAACTGAGCTACCAGTTCATATCCACATGTGCTACCAATGCCTATCCACTGAGCTATTAAGGCATATCCACTGAGCTACCAAGGCCTATCCTCTGTGCTACCAAGGCATATCCACTGAATTACCAAGGCATATCCACTGAATTACCAAGGCATATCCAGTGAGCTACCAAGGTCTATCCACTGAGATACAAAAGCATATCCACTGAGCTACCAAGACCTACCCACTGAATTACCAAGGCATATCCAGTGAGCTACCAATGCCTATCCACTGAGCTACCAATGACTACCCACTGAGCTACCAGTTTATATCCACATGTGCTACCAATGCCTATCCACTAAGCTATTAAGGCCTATTCTCTGCGCTACCAAGGCCGTTTCGATTGATTAAAACTTTTGAGAATGAATGATAATCAAATGGTCAGCCCATTTTGTCGAAACAGAATGTACTTTCATTCATGTCGAGTATAAACGCAACGATGAGGGCAACTGTAGGGTTTAAATGAAGGGTTCAATCAATTCAGGACAGATACTAACCGTATATGTTTTACCCTCAACAGCTTTTTCTCTTCTTGCTCTGGCTTCTGTCAGGTCAATTTGTACTTGCTTTGTGGCTTTTTTATTTTTTATTTAATATATACATGATCATTTATTTGTTTTAGTTATATTACCTATTCATGCTGCCTTGTTCGTTAGAGATTATAACCTGACGGAGATATTTGTATTTACCCTATTCCATTTATCCCTAGAACCTGGTAAAACCCACCAGCGACCGTCTTTGACAGTTACCGTTTGAAGGCGGTAGCTCAATTGTCAACCCTTTCATGTTTGTGATATCATATCTTGCTTTTTATTCATCGTTGTAGTTTTTGTATGTTCCAGTGTGTGTTTGTGCTTGACTGTGGTCCTTGAATGCTACATTTCCTTTTCGATTGTTATAGTTACTGTTATAAACGCCGACAGATATTATGTTAGATGAATTCATAATATGTTTGCATATGCATTGCCGCAACGTTCTACATTTTCAGAAAGTGTGATCTGTCGACTTCGTGCAATGTGTGTATGCCTTCGCTAAATTATTAAAATGATTAAATTAAATTATTTAAATCAAAGGATGCATACATTTAAATACATATTCAAGGCACGACGTACAATGAAATTATTATTAATTTACACGGACTGTTTAATCTATATATTTAAAAAAAAAAGGAAATGAAAAAAAAGAAAAGATAAACTTTACTTAAAGATAAATCCGATTACGATTAGTGACATAGGCAAGAGCTATCAGAAGGACAAAGCCTCGACTATTCGAAGTCAGTTACTAATAAGGCCAAAGCCACTTGCTGTCTCCACCACCTTGTTCCTGTTTTTTTGTGTTTAATAATGGGACATATTGGTGTGACATTTCATACACTTCTATTTGTTTACAAGTGTCTGTTAAGCTACTAATTTACAAGAAAATGTTAACCCAAATTTACCAAGTACAAACAAAGGAATACTTTAATTGCTCTCAACGCTTTATGTTTGAACTGTTTCTTGTTACAGTGTATTGATGTGAAACACTTGTATGAAGTTTCATTCAACTGTGTTCAGTATCTAGATACTGGCTAATTCGGAATAGGCTATCTGGTATTTTTCAAGTGCAAAAAGGTGGATAATTTCGTTAAAATTAAGCTAGATTGATGAAAATTGTGTTTGTGGTCTTGTTTGTTGATGGGACAAACTTGTGTTTTGGTTCATTCAATATAACGCAGTGTTTACTGAAATATTAAATTCCACGCACCAGGTTAGCCAACATTTTCATAAGGACAAAATGGTGAATAATTGAATTAAATACCACCTAGAGTTATGAAACTTATGTATGTGATCTCGTTTATTGACGGAGAATTTACTTTTGGCTTTCTATTCAATTTTGTTTAGTGGTTGTTGAGATATTATCTTGCACACAACATGTTTACCAAAGTATGTTGCAATCGCAATTGTCAATGCCAAAGTTTTCGTCGAGGAAAGGGTGAGTGCAAAAGCCCTAGTACATATACTTCCAAAAGTCGATCTAACAGTATACATACTATAAGAGAAGACATTACATCTAGACAATAAGCGCCTGGCCGGGATTTGCGTATTTAAACTGGCCCGCTTTATTGGGATGGAAATAGGGTAAGGTAGGGATTGAACCTGGTTCAAATGCCCCATCGGCCGTTTTTCTACTGACCGTGCCATGGCTATAGCACTATTGTCAACTATTTTATGTTTGGAATGCAATATACCTAGCCTTTTTTTAATTGTGTAACTGCAATATTATCTAAAACGCATCTGATGTTAATTTCAGTTTTTAAAGATGTTTAAAATATATATTGATCAATCTATATCGCAACACATACCTACATGTTCATAGAATGGTCATACATGTCTCGAGTAAATAAGATGTAGCTCATCATGTTACGTTTCTACAAATCTATATAGGTTTAAATTTACGTTCAAATAAAACTTAATAAGTATGTAGAAAAGTACGGTATATGCTTTATCAAGAAAACCTAAATCAAAGTCAATATATATGATGCACTTAAACGACTAACAGGACGCGATGTAAGGATATTTTAGACAAGGGCATTCATATATTTACTCAGTTACAAACCTTGTACCGTTTGATTGACAATACATTGTTGTTCCTAGACGATTAATGACAGTTGTAGATTAGTTATAGTAATGTATCACTCTCGACGCATGAACGCTTAGTTTACATTTACACTTAATTCATATATGTTCAATACCTTTTCAGGGGCAGTTCCTTGAGATAACGGGGCCAACATTGATAGATTTGAAAATTCGATCTCAGTCCGATTATGATGAAGTTGCGACAGCGGTGTCTGGCCGGTTGTTCGGCTTCTTTATAGGTGTAGCAATAGGTAATACTATGGTATAATTTAAATTTGAATATGAAATAGGCTGATCCTACGTTTTTTGTAAAATAATGATAGATCCGATGTTTGAGTGGTGGTCTTGTCTAAGGTGTATTTGCACCTAAGGAGTCGAACCTTCGTGATGTAAAGGCAAATTATAGTGCCCAGATACAAACAGTCCGTTGTAATACATGTGATACAAAATGCACACGTTTGAATCTTTATCTTCACAGTTTACATTAATCCATCCGAATGATTTGTTGGGACCATTTCTTATCATTATTTGAGTTGTTTAACGTATTATTGACAATGATAGAACAGCGAAACTGGAAATGGGTTGTAAAAAAAGTCTTTGCGTCGTTTCAATTAGGAAGTGACGTCATTTAACGTAAATATTTCTTAAAGTTTCAAAACACAAGACTTCTACTGGAATTTCGAACATAGAGCTGTATACAGTATAGAGAAATAGCGTTGAGCGACCCTCTGCGTACGGCCACTGGGAAGACCGACATATTTTGCGACACAACGGGACTGTCACTCGGTCGCTAGTCCATATTAGGGGAAAGGCTATCCAAAATCTAGTCTCGAACATGGCACATAGAGCTATATACAGTTATATAGAAGGATATAGCGTTGAACGACCTTCGACCGACTTACAGATTGGGTGACACAACGGGACTAGTTGGCAGCCGTCAGCAAAGGTCCCGGCAACGCGTGGCATTCAATCGCTAGGCTGTATCGTGGGGAGGCTATTGAAGTTCGGGTCTCGAACCTCGTAACTCACTTAGAGCTTTACACGGTATAGTTATATATGTATAGAGGGAAATAGCGTTAAGCGACCCTCGGCAGATGGCCGCTGGACCTATCCACACATTTTGTGATATAACGGGACCGGTGGCCAGCCGTCGGCAAAGGTAACCGCTATGCGTGATACTCGTTCCCTAGGCCTTATCAAGGTGAGGGCTACTCGTGTTCGAGTCACGAACATGGCACATAGAGCTATATACAGTTATATAGAGGGAAAGTGCTTTGAACGACCTTCGGCCGATAGCCGCTCGGCTGACCCACATATTTTGTGACACAACGGGACCGGTGGCCAGCCATTGGCAACGTTCCTTGCTACGCGTGCCACTCGGTCCCTAGGTCCTATCGGGGGGAAGGCTACCTGAGTTCGAGTCTCGAAAATGCCACCTAGAGCTATATATTAAATAGCTTTGCGCGACACGAAGCCGACGGCCGCTGGCACTTAGAGATATATACAGTTACATGGAAGGACAAAGCGTTGAACGACCTTCGGCCGATAGCCGCTGGACCGACCCACAAGTTTTGGGACACAACGGGAACGGTGGTCAACCGTCCGCAACAGTCCTCGTTACGCGTGGCACTCAGTCACTAGGTCGAATCAGGGGGAAGGCTTCCCGAGTTAGGGTCTCGAGCATGGCACCTAGAGCTATATACAGTATAGTTACATGTATATAGAGAGAATTAGCCTTGAGCGACCCACAGCCGACGGCCTCTGTGCCAATCCACAGGTTTTTAGCTCAACCGGAAAGGTGGCCAGCCTCGGCAAAGGACCCCGCTACGCGTGGCACTCGGTCGCTAGACCTTATCAGGGGGAGGGCTACCTGAGTTCGGGCCTCAAACATGGCACCTAGAGCTATATACAGTATAGTTATAGAGAAATAGCGTTGAGCGATCCTCGTCCGACGGCTGCTGGGCCGACCTACATATCTTGTGACACAACGGGACCATCTACGACGCCATGTTTGATTTCTTTTCATTGTGTTACAAGTAAATTTCGGCTAGTATACATACGCATATTATACACAGTCTAATTAACATTTTGATATATAGAAACCCTTACTTACATCTTTACAATGGCAGGAGGATGAGTTAACAAAGCAGTGAATTGACTAGGCATATTTCCTTTAACATAGTAGCCACTTAGGCAAAAAAAGATATTGTTTTTGGATTGGATTTAGACCTGTCTTTAATAGTGCCTGCCTAAATGGCTATTGTATTAAATCACATCATCCAGACAATTTATTATTCAACTATCATTTTCACTTTGAACCTTCTTTCATCTATTGAAAACATCGTTCTGCCTCGTTATTAGTCTATGGGTTTAAATATTTTATCGGTGCAATCAGATCAATAATTAGTACTATGCAACAACAATTTGCTTTACTAGGCAAGTTATAAAGAAAAACTAACCGGATGCCGCAAATGTTAAAGAAATCAAGATAACCGCACGTCATTTTACAATAATAAATCAAAATATTTAGTCCTGCAGTAATCCAATCCACCACACAGGCAAATTTGTATGCAAAACAACGATTCGTCTAAAAACAGTGTCACGGGCATATCGTCACGCACGGTCAGGGACACAACAACGTAACTATTAAACTGGTATAAACTGTTGTATGATAATAGCAGAAGTAGTAGCAGCAGCAGCAGCAGCAGCAGTAGTTGTTGTTGTTGAAACACAGTTCCTGCATTTTCGTAATGGATAAGAAACGTTTTACGTTTGATGTTACTAACGAGACTCGTACACCATATCTGTTAAAAAGAAGCGGAGGGATCTCGAACAAGTGTATAAAGATGCTATATTCTGTTAAAGGTCTTCTGTTTTCACATTATGTTTCACATAGCGCTACTTCTGTTTTTAGTATAATTAAACGACAACAAAAAGAAAAAGAAAAAAAATCAGTTTATGAGGAAAATGAACTTATAGCTTTTATTGTTTAAATATCATACATCGTGTCAAATGCGGAGAAATACAATAGTGTTAAACTGAACATGATATAACTCACTATTTATCCAACGTATTCTACCATATAAACACTTATGCATCTACTGTATCCTTCATGATTGGGTTTATAATATACAACCAGATGAATATAAACAAAACACGCTTCAATTAATTTTATTTATACACATTCTTTTTGCTGAATGATTTAAATCTCCATGCGAGTCTAAACCTGTTATAACCTTTACAACATCTGTTACTGCTAGCACATGTATCACATTTGTCGTATGCTTAGACAGTATTCATTCATAAACATATTTAATCAGTACGTTAACTAGTTGCGGTTAGAGATAAAATGTCAGTCATTTGTCAATTAAGAAACCCTCACATTATATTATACAGTTTAAAAGAACTTAAGGCTCATTAGCTTTTATCACGTTATTAAGTAAATTTCAATTTAATAACGTTGTCTTTGTAAAAACTAATTTGAAGAATAATTAATTTTCTTTTGAAAAGTCGCATATTAGTTTTAGTTTAAATACACGTGTTTGGCGTTTTGTCTGTGCACTATCCAACATCAGGTTGTCTTGATTCTTTTCCCTTCCAGTCATGTCGCTAATAAACATAAAATAGTTAGAAACACGTGTATCCTTCGGTATATAAAGTTTGAGACGCTAGCTTGTCCTTTTCATCAATCAGTTAACCAATCCAAATGTATATGCCGTATATGAAAACGCAATCTCCGCTCTCGCGTTAGTGAAATGAGCTAAGACGATAAAAACGCTGTTTTATATGCCCTTCTTGTCACATGAATCATCTCTATACATGTTGAAACTTGTCTCTGAAATAGAAACACGCTCCTAAAACGATAAAAACTTTGTTTTATAGGCTCTTCTTGCCACATGAATCATCTCTATGCATGTTGAAACTTGTCTCTGAAACAACAAAACATTGACGAATACGTGAGGTCATCCCATTCTTCACATTCTGATTTAATACCGTTACCCCACCCATCTTGACCCTAAATAGCCCCATATGTAGTCCAAAGTGTTAAGTCAAGTGATGCCGCTATAATTTTTCGTTTTATTAACATCTCCCTTTTAGCTCGACTATTTGAAGAATAAGGGAGCTTATGTAATCACCCCGGCGTCGGCGTTGGCGTCGGCGTCGGCGTCCCACATCAAGGTTTGCGTGTAAGCTGTGTGTACAAGTCTATATCTCTTACATTTCTTAATCTATCACAACCAAATTAGGCCATTGGCTTCCTTATAGCATTATATTAAGGGCTGCATCAGCAATGTTGGTTCCTGTATCGCATGGGCTCCCATGGGCTCCCATGGAACTCAAATTACCCCAGCCCGAAACATGTGTTCCATTTCACATCAAATTTTGCGTGTAAATAAATATAAAAAAGATCGGACAGGGAAAGTAGTATTCAAGGAGAACAGTCAACCACAGAACACAGAAACAAACACGCAAACAGACAAACAAGAAGTCAAAAGTAACAATAAATGCAAACGACATCATAAACACAAAAGGGTTGACAATATGGCTACCGCATTGAAACGGTCAGTGGCAAATCAGGCCGCTGGGAGACAAAACCGGTTCTAGGGTGCACCAAACCTCACACTTACCCTACTTCATCCCATTAAAACAGGACAGTGTAAATAAAGAAATCCCCGCCATGGTCTAATCTCTAAGCAACAAGGCAGCATCAATAAGCAATACGTAAAGCACAAATATGCTAGTATAAATATAATACAAAAAAACAATAGCCTAGAAAGAAACTATGAAGGTACTCAATGACTTGGCAGAAGCCAGAGCAACAAGAGAATACACTTAGCTATTGCCCCCTCTCCTACTCCCCTCCACGCCCCCCACTGTCGAAATTGGAATATTTTCATTTTTTACATATTTCTGTGTTGTTTTGGTCAATTCTTCATAGCTTCCTACACATCTATGTTGCACACACCACCCCACCCCAACCCCGCCTCTCTCCCACGCACCCTCCAAAACTCTTCTTTGTTTTTTACATATTTCTGTGTTGTTTTGGTCAATTCTTACACATATAGCTATGTTGCCCCACCCCACCCAATCCCATCGAATCTTTATTTTATTTACATATTTCTGTGTTGTTTTGGTCAATTCCTACACATATAGCTATGTTGTCCTTCCTCTCCAACCCCACACCCATCACTCACTCGAAACTATTTTTTTTGTATTTTTTTACATAATTATGTATAACTATGTTGATTGTTGGATGCGCAACCGCCCTGCCCGATATTGGTTTATGGGCTCCCCTCAAATGTAGGACAGGTGGAGGGGAATTGTTTTCATTCCATTATTATTAATATTTTAATTTGACTGCGATCATTTACATATAAAACAATTTAGATTAAATTCAGATACACAGATGAAATATCAATACAAAATGAAATGAGGCCACAATAAAAAATGCCAGAAATTGACTTCATCCCCGAGTTGCCTTTCGACCACAAATTTCTTTAAAATGACAGAAATGTTGGATTAAAACAGATAAAAATAATAAAATTTCATATACTGTTATATCGGCCCGAGTTTCTTTACATGCCCATCCCCCAATACCATCCCAAATTGTTTAAGACTAGCTTTCTGATGGTATATACATGTACCAGGTATATAATTTCCTATTCTCTGAAAAATCGAATAGTCGAGCTGCGCTGTTCTCCGACAGCTCTTGTTGTACAATGGTATGAAATAACCTTCCGACCAATTTTCTGGGAAATAGCCTATGTCTTAGATTGTGTTGAACAATTTACTTAAATAACCAATTAAGAAGTTGATAAGATACTTAAACAATTCGTTAATGTCAAGATCTGGCCGTCCTAAATGGTTGAAAACTAATGCCATGCATGCTTTGCTTATTTCTCATTATTATGTTCTAATTCTTCAAACATTATCTGTCTAAAAAAAAATGATTCTGGATTATTTATTGACTTGAAATATCCTGCAAAATGAGACGCCTTTAGCATTACGGGGTTCCGCTTTAATGCCATTAAGCGATGGGAAAGCTTATATTAGCAGGGTTTTATAACGGATATTTCGTCAGTAAAGCACGTTTAAAAAATTGTTTTACTGAAAAACTGCGATAACCTGTTTAAAATTACGTATTAAATGTTTTAAATTTACAATATGCAAACTTTCTAAGTCGAAATTAGGTTTTATTTCATACCCAAGCCAACCCCGTTTATGCTTCTTGGAGAAGGGGTTAGATGGGGTATGAAAGTTAATACTCAGACCACGTAATGGCGTCTTTGATTTATTTGGTGTTGACAAACCTTTTTAACAGTTTTCAGTACTCTTTCACATTTTTGTAACGTATGATTTCTAATCGTTTTGTTTGGTTTTTCATAAAATTCACACTGCTTTTCATTACATGTCGAACCATACCATGGTTGAGTCTTCCAATCATTCATAGGAGTATTATAAAAGGGGTTTTAAATATATATATATATATATATAGGTGTCGTGGTACTCCGAGCCATCCTAATAATCATGCTATATTATTTCAGGTGGTATCCTTCTTGACAGGTTTAATGGTTTCATTGAGCTTATGATTGGTGTGGGTTTGAGTGGCAGTGCCGTTGCTACTGCCTTGCTACCATGGTCAGCTGTCGTCCAGCATCTTTGGTTCTTGTGGTTCATAATTGTCGTCCAGGGAACGTTTGCCGGAGTCTCTAATATTGGTAGGTGTAAACAATTTCAAAACCGCCAACTTTCATTTTATTTTACATTTAACTGCTGTACTAATCAAGCAAGTTTGCGGATTAAAATTATCAAACTGAAACAAGTTATATATTATGCAAAACGATAGACTTCAAGGAAATATAAAAAAATCGGAGAGGGAAAGTAGCATTTAAGGAGGACAGTCAACCACAAAACACAGACACAAACAGACATACAAGAAGGCAAAAGCAATCATAAATGCAAACGCATAACAAACACAAAAGGGTTGACAATAGCGCTATCGCCTTGGAACGGTCAGTGGCAAAGTAGGCCACTGGGGGTTTAAACCGGTTCTAGGGTGCACCAAACCTCACACTTATCCTACCTTCATCCCATTAAAACACGACAGTGTAAATAAAGAAATCATTGCCATGATCTAATCTCTAACCAACAAGGCAGCATCAATAGGCAATATAAGTAAAACACAAATATACTAGTGTAAATATAATTCAAAAAAACAATAGCCTAGAAAGCCACAATGAAGGTACTCAATGACTTGACAGAAGACAGAGCAATACGACAATAAACCATTAAGGTCACGACAAGAAAGATCATAGACAAACATCAAACGCCACCCTCCCAATGGACTTTATGTAGGCGTCATCATAGGGTCCACAGCCTGTCCGGTCATCGTACAATTAAAGAGGAAAGCATAGTGGCGAACTGTAAAAGGGTCCACCACCAAGCATGCAGTACGCTGCAAGCTTTTGTCTCAAATGAAACGCGAATTAATCTTTATTTGATATATTTTAACTTTCCTAACTTAAAGAAATATAAAAAGATCAGACAGGGAAAGTAGCATTCAAGGCGGACAGTCAATCACAAAAATGATGTGAAGTTCGAAATGTAGATATAAACATCGAACAGGAAAAGCAGCATTGAAGGACGACAGTCAACCACAAACACACACAAAAACAAAGAACACATTTAAAGATGAATAAAAGGCCAAATTAGACATCACAAGCACAAAAGGGTTGCCATTTGGGTTAACCGCTTAGGAACGGTCAGTGGCAAAAAAGGCCGCCTGGGGTTTAAACCAGGTTCTATGATGCACCAAACCTCACACCTACCCTACTGTCATCCCATTAAAAAAGGACAGTGTAAATAAAGAAATCATTGCCATGATCTAATATTTAACCAACAAGGCAGCATCAATAGGCAATATAAGTAAAACACAAATATGCTCGTGTAAATATAGTACACAAATACAATAGCCTAGAACGTCAGAATGAAGGTATTCAATGACTTGGCAGAAGCCAGAGCAACAAGAGAATAAACCGTTAGGAGACAACAAGAAATATCATAGACACACATCAAACGCCACCGTCACAATGGGCTTTAGGTAGGCGTCATCATAGGATCCACAGCCTGTCCGATCATCGTACAATTAAAGAGGAAAGCATAGTGACGAACTGTAAAAAGGGTCCACCACCAAGGATACAGTACTTTGCAAATGATAGTGTCATAACCTCTTTTGATAAAATGTTTAACAAGTTTAACAAAGATAGTATGAAAGTGATCATGACGAAGAATCTTACGAAGTTTATTATAAATCACATCACCATAGAAGCCAGGTTGTGATAGTCCTTGTCGCAGAAGAGTCCTTAAATTACTTTTATATTTGGAAAGAAGATATAGGGTTACAATGATAGAATTTTGCAAAGGTTTTACGAATTTTATGGCAACGGTAACCATAGCATTTTAGTTATACAAAGATTACAAATATTAAAGTATTCAACTCGAGTACAAGCTCTTGAAAAACGAATAAGTTGAGACACATAAACTTCATAAGAATCTGCTCGGGAACATCCCCGACCAAGTGGATAATTAACAATGTCAACATTAAAAGCATCTCTCTTGTCGTAGATTTTGATAATTATTTCACCATTTTCAAATCGAGAGATCTAAATCAAGACAGGAAACGTTATTATCAGATATATTAGCTTTGTTAAGCTGAAGTTCTTTAGGATAAATATTATTTACCCTTAATGCTGCTCCGCAATTGACCTAAAGTTTGAACAGAACAGAATCAGTACCATCATCTATGCAGGTAATTACCTCCTACATGTCCTAGTTCGGTATATTTGATTAAAATATTTTTTTATATTCGTGTGTAGACGTTATCGAATCACGTAGACAATTAATACAGTCAGGATGTTAAGCTTAATTTATGCGGGATTCGCCCAAGTTAACTTTAAAATTTCAGCCAATTTTTTTTTTTTAAAACATGTTTTAAAATAACATTCATCAAGTCCATTTATAAAAGATAATGAATAGCAGGACTATCGCGCATGAAAAGAAGTGTATTGTTATCTTTTCATTGCACACGCATTTTATGGCATACATAGATCCAGTTTTTTCCTTAAGCACCTGTGCTTCTTAAACCGTGTTGAAGGTTTTGTGCTCATTTTAACTTTCCTCGTGATCTACTATTAGACACTTATGTCGAGTGTTGCACCTCTTTTAACCGCCCGTAAGTTTACAAAAATTATTTCTTATGGTCCTTTATTCTATTTTGACTCTCTAATAACTACTAATTGGCCCTTATTTCGCTTTTCCCAGAATGGTATTACTTCCGGAGGTCCATATATGAGTCTAATAGCAAATATATTTAAACTAACTCTTTATCCTCTTAGGTTACACTCTGCGTCAATACAATTTCCACAAATAAACTCTTCCGTGTTTCACTTATATTGCCTATTAATGCTGATTTGTTGGTTAGGGAATAGTTCATGGCGGGGATTTCGTTATTTACACTGGCTCGTTTTATTGGGATGACAGTAGGGTAAGTGCATCATAGAACCTGGTTAAAAAAAAACCAGCGGCCTTTTTTTGCCACTGACCGTTCCAAGGCGTAGCCCTATTGTCATCCCCTTTGTGTTTGTGGTCTTATTTGTCCTTTTATTCATCTTTAAATTTGTTCTTTGTTTCTGTGTGTGTTTGTGGTTGACTGTCGTCCTTCAGTGCTGCTTTTAAAGTTCGATTTTTATATCTATATTTAGAACTTCACGTCATTTATGTGTTGATGTGAAATGTACCAAGCTGTGGTATAGAATATGCTGGACAAACAGGTCAATCTTTTTAAGTTCGATTTCGTGAATATAAATATAATGCAGGTAATTCTAAAAAGTAAAAAAAACATTACCTGTAACAACACTTTCGTCAGTCAGGTCATACTTTTAGTAACGTTACTGTTCAAGCGGTTGAATATACAATTTATGATAATGATACTACCAAAAGCTTTAAAATAAAAGCTAGACATATTGCAGAACTTAAGACCATGAACAACTTGCAATCACGATATCCTCTCGGCCTTAATGACAATATTTATCAACAAGGAAATATTTCCAAAGGTCCTAATATTGCCATTTTCCATATTTTCTATTCGAAAGCGTAACTCTAGGTTTTATCATCGTAGGCGAAATGGTAACATCAAGCGTAAATCGCGTGTAACTATGTCAGTCTCTGCTTAACATACCCTGTTTAAACAGTCTGGAAAGCACTCTATGCTTTCACATCTTACCATGTTGTCCTTTTCTTCACTTAATAAATACTGATAAAAGTGGACTGATATAAGCTGATCGACGAGAAAGTAGACAAAATTGCCATTCGTACAGATCCCTTGTATAACACTGCTACACACAATATGTTCTCCGACACCTTGTTGACAAGAAGTCTGATCACGTAAGGCATTTTCTAAAATTACCATATCTTAATAAAGGTATTGATTTCATTGACATGTCACGTATATTTCCAGATAATCATGTAGTTGATTCTATTCCTAAATGTTTATAAAATTCAGAAAACCTGTAATTTAAGTATAAAAATCCATTTAGAAATATTATTTTTAACTACAAAATATATAAATTTTACCTTGATAGAGTAAATAACACTCCTAAGGAATGTGAGTGTACTACATCAATATGTTGCTATGCTCCAGCGGATCATGTCATCACTGGTAATTTTGATATTGTAGATAGGCTTATTCGGCATCTGTTCTCTAAATGTCTTAAGTATAGATTACACTCAACTATTGACTTTAATGCATGTCGTGCTCAGATCGCTCAATCCAGTGAGGAGTTTGATATGCAATGATGTCGTAGAGAACATATGGACCCAAGCTCTATTTCTACTTGGAAAAAGTAATTCGTTTTAATTATAGGTACATCTAGTAACTTTCATAACGCTAAATCCTCTTTACTTCATCCGAGACGTACGTTTTTGTTTTAAACTCTATTTAAATCGGGAATTTCATATTAAATTAGTTTTAGTTCCTGCTGATAAAACAGTTAATAATGTAATTATTGTTTGACACCTACATTACGTCGATGTTTTATCTCTAGATATCGGTAGCACGTCTAACTGGTATACTCCAGTTCAATCTTCTGAGAATGATGTTGTTTCCACACATATCACTCGGTCCACTACTTTAAAGATCAGGTTAAACAATATTGTTCTAAAACCTTTGGAAACTTTGAGATTAATTTATTTTGGTCTATTAAACATTTATGAAACGTTCTCGATAACATTTGCAATAAACGTCAAGTTCCATCAATAATTACTTATGGCTTCTCTACACTATATACAACCTCACCACATCACATTATCAAAGACAAGCTTATTGCTCTTATTCAAAACATTTTCGATAGAGAAAATCTACAATTTTGGCCTGTTTAAGCGTTTTTCACAAACGGCAGTGTTGGAAAAAAAATACGTTATATGGACTTGCCAAGAACTTTTCGAAGCGCTCATTTTCCTATTAGATAATAATTTTATCAGGTATGCAACTAGTATTTTACCGTTTATAGACAAATTGTTGGTATCCTATGTGTACAAACTGTACACCTCTTGTCTCAGATTTGTTCTTGTATTGCTATGAAAGAGATTTCATATTGAGTCTCGAGTTGAGGACTTTAATATTCGTAATCTTTGTATAACTAAAATGTTACTCAATCAGGGTTACCGTTACCATAAACTTCGTAAAACCTTTGCACAATTTTATTATCGAAACCCTGATCTTCTTTCCAAATATAAATGTAATCTAAGGACTCTTCTGCGACAAGGACTATCACAACCTGACTTCTATGGTGATGTGATTTATAAACTTCGTAAGATTCTTGGTCATTATCACTTTAAAACTATCTTTGGTAAACTTGTTAAAAAGTTTATTAAAAGAGGTTATGACCCTATCATTTTACAACGTACTGCATGCTTGGTGGTGGACCCTTTTACAGTTCGCCATTATGCTTTCATCTTTAATTGTACGATGACCGGACAGTCTGTGGACTCTATGATGACGCCTACCTAAAGCCCATTGGGACGGTGGCGTTTGATGTAAGTCCATGATCTTTCTTGTAGTGCCTTTAATGGTGTATTCTCTTACTGCTCTGGCTTCTGCCAAGTCATTGAGTACCTTCATTGTGGCTTTCTATGCTATTGTGTTTTTAGCTTGTACTCGAGTTGAGGACTTTAATATTCGTAATCTTTGTAGAACTAAAAAGTTACTCAATCAGGGTTACCGTTACCATAAACTTCGTAAAACCTTTGCACAATTTTATTATCGTAACCCTGATCTTCTTTCCAAATATAAAAGTAATTTAAGGACTCTTCTGCGACAAGGACTATCACAACCTGACTTCTAGGGTGATGTGATTTATAAACTTCGTGATATTCTAGGTCATGATCACTTTCATACTATCTTTGTTAAACTTGTTAAAAAGTTTATCAAACGAGGTTATGACCCTATCATTTTGCAACGTACTGCATGCTTGGTGGTGGACCCTTTTACAGTTCGCCACTATGATTTCCTCTTTAATTGTACGATGACCGGACAGGCTGTGGACCCTATGATGACGCCTACCTAAAGCCAATTGGGACGGTGGCGTTTGATGTGTGTCCATGATCTTTCTTGTCGTGCCCTTAATGGTTTATTCTCTTACTGCTCTGGCTTCTGCAAAGTCATTGAGTACCTTCATTGTGGCTTTCTAGGCTATTGTTCTTTTGTATTATATTTACACGAGCATATTTGTGTTTTACTTATATTGCCTAATGATGCTGCCTTGTTGGTTAGAGATTAGATCATGGCGGGGATTTCTTTATTTACACTGTCCTGTTTTAATGGGATGACAGTAGGGTAAGTGTGAGGTTTAGTGCACCCTAGAATCGGTTTAAACCCCCAATGGCCTACTTTGCCACTGACCATTCCAAGGCGGTAGCCCTATTGTCAACCTTTTTTGTGTTTGTGATGTCGTTTGCATTTATTATTGCTTTTGCCTTCTTGTTTGTCTGTTTGCGTGTTTGTTTCTGTGTGTTGTGGTTTACTGTCCTCCTTGAATGCTACTTCTCCTGTCCGATCTTTTTATATTTCTTTGTATTATATTTACACGAGCATATTTGTTTTTTACTTATATTGCCTATTGAAGCTACCTTGTTGGTTAGAGATGAGGTCATGGCGGGGATTTCTTTATTTAAACTGTCCTGTTTTAATGGGATGACAGTAGTGTAAGTGTGAGGTTTGGTGCACCCTAGAACCGGTTTAAACCCCCAGTGGCCTACTTTGCCACTGACCGTTCCAAGGCGGTAGCCCTATTGTCAACCCTTTTGTGTTTGTGATGTCGTTTGCATTTTTTATTAATTTTGCCTTTTCGTTTGTCTGTTTACGTGTTTGTTTTTGTGTTTTGTGGTTCACTGTCGTCCTTAAATGCTGCTTTCCCTGTCCGATATTTTTATCCTTCTTTCATCCGATACTCAGGCAGATGTAATTGAAGCCTTGAAGGACACCTCTCAGTAGTTAGATGTCATTTTGAACATTGGCAATCCTTTCATTTTACTATGGTTAATAATATCTCTCTTAGGGACCTTCCACTCAAGAAGGCTAACATTTCTGATACTGTCCTTCTTTTATTGATTTGCATCTCTCTGTGACAAAAGAGATGATTTTAATATTGATATGCTACATTTAGATGCGGATGTGCACGAGTTACTTCTTATGGGGTCTATGCTACTAAACTTATTCGTTTCTCTTGAGCTTTTATTCGTGTTGAGGACTTTAATATTCGTTATATTTGTATAACTAAAAAGGTACTCCAGCAGAGCTACCGTTACCATAAACTTCTTATGGTGTCTATGCTACTGAACGTATTCGTTTCTTTAGATCTTGTATTCGTGTTGAGGCCTTTAATATTCGTAATATATTAGGTTATTGAATTTGTATGGCTAAATATTACTTGGAACGAGTTGTTTTGGCAAAGGACGACGAGCTTGCGGCTCTTAGCAAGCACAAGCAAAAGTTCCCGTGCAATATCAATGTGTGCAATATCGTAGAATAATGCACACTTAGCTCAATGCAAACTAAACGAGACAATATGAAAGTATACAATAAGTTTAACTACAAAGCTACTCCAGCAGAGCTACCGTTACCATAAAGTTCTTATGCTACTAAACTTACTCGTTTCTTTAGAGCTTGTATTCGTGTTGAGGCCTTTAATATTCGTAATATATGTATATTACATATTTGTCTGTGATTTATATAGGAACTACTGGGAATAGAAAAGCTATATTTACTCGTTTGCTCTACTGGGAAATATCTCCCAGTGGGAGATATTTCCCAGTACGGGACATTGCTCGGCCTTTTCCGTCAGTGGCGGGAATGCCAAATGACGTTCCGATTGTTTTACGGACGTCTTCATCAGATTCCGCCACTAGGAAATAACGATTACGGAAATTAACGAAGAGTTCCGGTTCCATTTGTTTTGTTTGTATGACGTAGCGTCGTCTAGGATGACGTAACGTCGTCTTGGTGTTCTCGTGCAAACTGGTGTAAAAAAGGGTGAATCATTAGAAATATTAATAAAATATCATTTTAAATTATGTAATATCTCCCTCGGTAGAGAAATGGCCCCGATATAAAAACTCGTTCTCCGCACTCGTTCTTATATCGGGGCAATTTCTCTACCGAGGGAGATATTTCTCGTATCTCAAAAACACTGGTTATTAAACTCTATATAGTCCTATATAACTACAAAGCTACTCCAGCAGAGCTACAGTTACCATAAACTTCGAAAAACCTTTGCAAAATTGTATTACCGTAACCCTGATCTACTTTTAAAATAAAAAAGTAAATTTTGGAACTTCTGCGATAAGGACTATCACAACTTGATTTCTATGGTGATGCGAATTGCAAACTTCGTATGATCATTGGTCATACACTCTGTATTAAACTCCTTATAACGTTTGTGACCCTATCGTTTTGCAACTCACATCATGTTTAGTGGTGGACCCATTTACAGTTCGCGACTATGCTTTTCTCTTTGATTGTGCGATGACCGAATAGAGTGTGAACCCTATGATGACGACTACCTATTTTTTTTATTTAATCTTGTCTTGTCGTACTCTTAACGGTTCGTCCTGGTGTTGCTCTGGCTTCTGCAAAGTCATTACGTGGTGGCTTTCTCGGATTTTGTATTATATTATACGTATACATGATCATTTAATATGTATTTTACGTATATTGCCTAGTGATATTGTCTTGTTTGTTATAGATTATAATCTGACGGGGATATCTTTAATTACACTGTCCCGTTTATTGGGTGGACAATAGGGTAAGAGTGAAGTTTGGTGCACCATAGAACCTGGTTTAAAACACAGCGGCCTTTTATGACACTAACCTTTCCAAGGCGTTAGCCCTATTGTCCCAGATTCATTGTGTTTGTGATGTCTTATCTTGCCTGTTATTCATCTTTAAAGTTGTTCTTTGTTTCTGTGTGTTTCTTTGGTTGACTCTCGTCCTTGAATGCTATTTTGATGTTCAATTTGAATATATACTTGTTATGTGTTTGTTGCTTCCAAGGGATCCCCTTTTCAGTATTTATTGACATTCACATTAGCGTTTGTTTAGTGCTGTGTTGCTTCCAAGGGATCCTCTTTTCAGTATTTCTTTATTTTATGTGTGTTCTTTACAGCTGGCCAGAAACTCATACTGAATATATGGAAGGAGCGTGCGGCTTCCCCAATGCACATATTGCACGGAGGATTTGGGATTGGCTCGTTTACTATCGTCTTGATTGCAAATCCATTTCTAGCGATACCATACCCAAGACCAGCTGGTAACCTATCTAACATTCAGAATAATACAAATGTGTTAAGAATGATGGGTCAGGAATCCGAACCTGATGAACTGATTAAGACTTTTAATAATTTTATCAATTCAACAACAGACATTGACTTTGTAAATAGTAAGGTATTCAAAGCGCCCGATTATGAAACAGAGTACATCAGGGAATCGAGGATTGAATACGCATATCTCATCTCGGCTCTTCTCGCAGTGGCACTGTCAATTGTATTTTATGTTTACCATATAATATATCGCAAAGTTAGAAAACAGGATGAGATTGAAATGAGTCGAAGTAACACGGTTACCAAAAAGCGCTCATTCAAGGAAACTGTCAACCCGGCTTCTTGTTCGGGAGGTAAACTAATCTACGGTATAGAAATATTTTTTCTTCTTTTTATGTTTTTCCTAAACATACTCGGGGGTGAAAAAATCATTGGACAGTTCATAAGAGCCTTTGCGATTGAGCAGCGCGGTTTTTCTGTGGACGATGGCAGTTACTTGAACACATCGCTCTGGATCAGCGTCACCGTTGGAAGAGTTGCTGGCTTCTTTGCCGCTCGCTGGATTCCCATACGGACTCTCATTCTCATAGAAACCGGTGGCGTCTTTGTGACGTCCATTTTAATGAATGTTTTCGCGGCTGATAACTCAACAGCTCTCTGGGTGTTGACGCAATTTCTTGGACTGTTTCATGCACCGTGCTTTCCGACTGGAATAGGCTGGGGAGATCATCATGTTGAGATGACGGGTGTAGCGATCACGTTTCTACTTCTTGGCGGCTCCGTCGGTGGAATCGCATATCTGCATTTAGCTGGATACCTGTTTCAAACATACGGGTCGAGAGCGTTCCTCTATCACATAATGGGATATGGGATCACGTCATTTGCACTTGCAATAATTCTGGACTTAGTCGGTGCTCAGCATGGCAGTAGATTTAAAAAGTCTGAAATGGATGTTGACGTGGATCTTTTGGATAACACACACAAGACGAATGCTGCACAACTTCGTGATCTTCCGTGAGAATGAGATGATACGGAGCGTTTGAATACCAATCACAAGTATGCAACAAAACCAATTTGTCTTACCTGTGTTTGTGTTTCAATGAAATTATAAAAATATAATTAATATACTGGTGATCAAGGCATAACATGCGAGATAAAAAAAAAACAAGACCCACCACAATTTCTCACTAGGCATACATTTTATAAAACAGATATAGAGAACAACGTCTCTGAGTCACTGTAAATATTCCCGATTTCTTTTACACATTTTTCTCTGAATATAAAGTATGTTGCTTGAATATCATCCGATTTCAGGTAGGCATACTTTTTACAAACACTGATAAATTGCCTACATTACGTACATTTTGGAATGTATCCGATCTGGCCTAAAACACCCAATGAGCTTAATGTCATAATTATCGCCATCTTCATTTACTGTCAATGGTTGATAAAACACGATAGTCACTAATTATGTTAATACAATATGCAAATTGCATTCGAACACAACAAGATATGTTTAAAAAACAACAACAATAAAACAACAACAAAATTAAAAAAAAATACACCCTATATCGTAAAGTCAATAGTACTAACGAATTTTTAACAATTGAACATTTAGGAAATTACTGTGCATATATAAATTAAACTGGTTTTACTCGTTGTTTCCCTTAATTAAAATAACTTATAAAGGTTACATATGGGGAAATGTTGATTTTGGTATGTATTTGAATGTTTTAATAGTTTGTTGTTCTGTTACTAGTAAAATGTGTTCCTAAGCTGCTCCCAGAGTGTATTTATATACTGTCCTAGACTGTTCCTGGAGACTTCTCCACTAAAACCGTCTAAGGAAAACAGTACACAGCGTCATAAATGAATTTGCATCAATAATTTGCATACACGCTAAACATGTTTACATCTATACTAGTTTTAACTTTCTTCAAGATCAAATCAATAATAAACATGCAACAATTCAGTTAAACAGTCAGACATAGGTAACAGTTCAGTCGCCTTTACAAAGGTCTAGTGCTAAAAACGTGGGATAAATAAATATCATGACATCAAGAGTTGTGTTCATTACGTGGACGCCGCTTTGTCATTAAGACCCCAAGGTCGCATCTTGGCTTATATGGCGAAACTGGGTACCTTGAGATCTTCATTTTAATCTACTTAATCTGCCTTCAGTGGTCTCAACCTTTGATTTTATTGACATATATTTGATTTGATATGCATGATATATTGTTTGTATATTATTGCGGGGTTTAAATATGCGTAAGACGTAAAAATATCCATTTGTACGAACGCCGATTCTGACCGAAAACATAACACCCGCCTTCTTTGTGACGTCATAATTTATTCATCCTAAAACCCGCGCCATTGTTCAGTTATACGTTCACTTGCTTTATTATGACAAATAAACAAATATATTACTCCGAAAAATATATTCTAAACATATTGTCCCTCTAAATATATAATGGAAGATATGAATGTGTATATAATTTCGAAAAATATATATTCTCTCTAAAACAAAATATATTGCAGACACATATCGATAAACAAGCATTTGTTTTGAAAATATATACGTTGCCCAAAGCATTCCGGGTGAAGAAAAACTACTTCTCGGACGTTTTTTTTATATAAAATAAATATTTGTTTTGGAAATATATACGTCAGCCCTAAGCATTCTGCATGAAGAAAAAGCGCACGTTCTCTTAGCCGTAACAGACAATACACACTACACGGCAAATAAAGACATTCGCGTCATAAGACTTGTATGGAATTGTTTGCAGCCATTTATAGACTAGTGTATGCAGGTTGTGTATTTGTATGTACTTTTACTGAGGTTGAATCTGTGGTTTTTAAACTGAATAGCAATCACTAAGTTTGCTTTATTGTTTGTAACAGCGCTAAACGTAACACTTCCGCTAAATGTAACAACCACCGCATAAGGTAACAATTCCAACGCTACAGGTAATAACCTCCGCTAAAGGTAACACTCACCTCTTTCGCTAAAGGTAACAACGCTAACGGTAACGGTAACAACTTTTCATATTAACGCTAAAGGTAACAACTGTCTACGCTAAAGGTAACAACATTTTTCAAAATCTACAGTTTCAATGAAAATTGAGTAAACATGCTTTTGCTAGTTACTGTGTCACCTGATTTCTTTTTTTAGCTGTACACGTACACTCTGGTAAATGTAAACTGTAATGGAGTGACGTCAGAAGAGATCGAATATTGAGTGTCATTGATTTGTGTTCTTTATTATATAAAGCCAAAACATATCAGTAATTATAAACGTAGCATAATCGAACAAAATATTTTATTTAAAGAATATGGGTGTGGGGTTGTCATTGATTTGTGTTCTTTCTTATAAAAAAACAAAACAGATAATTAGTTATGAACGTACCATAGTCGGACAAATAACGTTTATTTAAAGAATGTACGGGGTTGGGGGTGGGTGGAGGTTGGGTGGCGCGGAAAAATAGCTGGCAGGCAAATACATAAAACACGCTTTGCATTTGAATTCCGCATATCTCATTCCCCCATATGCGCCCTTTTGAATAATTCTGGATAATGTAATAATAATTGTATCGACCGATAATGTAAAACTTTTCGGAGAAAGGGTTAAACAAGGTAAACAATGGATCGTATTGCAAAATCTGCGATAGTTAATTGTCAAATGTTCTATCCTGGACAACTCCAGAGCACTTCCGCAACCACAGCGCATTCGGCGCGCAAACAACTCACAAAATCAACCAATTTCCTTTTCACGTCGACTCTTTTTTCAGAGAGGCTTCTGCTAAAGGTTTCGGACACATTGCGATAGTGCATATAATGTTACAACATTGCGAAATGTGCATTATTCTTAATTTTCAGAAAGCCTGGAAATCACGTACAGGCTACAAACCTGCGGGCACGTGACGTCGACAGCAGAACCAAAGACCATTCGCAACATCTTTCGATCGCTTCTCTGAAGCATATCCCGAATGTATCTAGGTTTCCATTTCGGTTAGTCATACTAGCATGGCTCTACTTAGATTCCCGCCAAATGTTTGCAAGATCAAAGTTATCATCAAGTTTTGCAATGTCATTTAGCCGATTGCTACAGCAATAGTTTATTTAAATGAAAGGAGTGATAAACTATACATATGTATTGTAAATAACAAACACGCAACGCAAATCATTCATCAGCAGGTGTTGCTAACGGCCATATTGTGTATATAGCAACAGTGAATTATTGTCTGTCCCGTTGCCTTCCGGATAGCAAAATGTCAAAATTTGTAACACACCAATCCATCGAAATACACACGAGGCATGATCCCGAATAATGACTGATATTCACGAATGAATTAAAAACGACACGATTGAATAAAAACAGAAACATATTAAGAGAGGACGAAAATCATTTTATTTTGCTGAGAAGTTCACTGCCTACAACGGTCACCACGTTTAGTGCATTGCATGTGTTGACTATGTGAAGGGGATTTTCAGCTAGAGCTGGATACCTGACCATGATGGGAGCTTAGCTTGGCCGTATCTTGAGAAAAAGGGGTACTACCTAACTAGAAAACTCTTGTTATCGAGATACTGCCTGAGATACTGCCTGACTAAGTTTCCACCATGGCCAGGTAGGGACACTCCAGAAGTAAATCCCCGGTGACATCAAAATTTGGACGATCCTCCATGTCAAAAATGCAGAAACATGTTCGGCAATTTCAGTAACCTCCTGGAATTGGTGAAATTGGTTTCGTGCATTCATAAACTAACCATCCAGTGGATCTGAAATAGAGATGACAAAGAGAATATCAACGTAGAATTCCTTCGCAATCATGCCAAAAAAAATCATGTTTAACAACTTCAATAAGGGAGAAATAGATAATTTCTCATTTAGGTTATAAGCCAACGAAATGTTTTAACTTCAATATAATGAAATTATCGACTTCACACGATCAGATAAATTGAGAAAGTGACAAGTGGTCTTAAAACACGGGGACAATGATGCCTGGGGAGAAGCCGGATGAGAAAGACATTCATTGTCCATACGATTGGGATGAATAGTTGCCACCTCTGGGTATCTGCGTCTCTGGAGACCTTCGAATTTGGTGGTCAACACCAAAACTGGGATTTCTGGCTCGAATACCAGCTAAGACCCCGCCTTTGGGGCCCGTTGCTGGCTGTCGAGCAAACACAATTTTGGGGTTTCTGAAGACTGTCACCAAAACCCCGCCCCTTCGAAGTTGTAAGTTTGTACGCCTCTAGTCTTAGACGCCTACGCACAGGCGAGGGTTAATACTAGAAGTTTTCTCATTTAAAAATGATATGAATTTGTATTCCTAATTTGAATTGATACGAGTATTCAAGGATAGTGTCTGCTGATTTGCATTTTAATTTGACAGGTGATATATGAATTTATTTCCCTAATTTGAATTTTTATTTGTTGCTTAGCAGTGAAATAGTGGATTTTAGCAATAAAATTAAAGTGATATTTCATACATGTGAAATATAGAGTTTATTTTTTCACTGCCGTTTCAAAAACTATTTTTTATCCGAAAGTTGTTATAAACGTTTATCATTGGATTGGAAATAACTAAACAAATGAGTCGTAAATTATTGAAATCGGTTATGTAGTTTAGAAGATATGGCGAATTAAAAACAGCAATTTTATCATACTAAGCCAATGACGTCGTCAATTGTTTATTTAGTTTTCTGCATACTGCAGTACACTTTGATTACAAAGTATAAAATAAAAAGAAAATGTGTTGTTTTGTCGTAAATAACAGATTTTATTTCATCTCGAAATGATCACTAAAATATAAAGTTTTCACATTTCTCGATAAGATAAAATCTGTTATGCACTCCAAAACTACACATTCAACGATACTGTCTGCTGATTTGAATTTCAATTTGCTTTACGTGATCTATGTCTGGCCGTTGTAAGACGATCTCTAATGATCTGGCAACTGCTATTCAGTTTTAATCAAAGATAGAATATAAGCATCAACATATGTAATAATTTGAATCACGTATTTACGTTATTTAAAGATGTGTACAGATAATATTTATCAATGTTCACACACGTACTATGCACTCGTCCGCAATAATCGGACTGTTACCGTTGAATGTGGCGTGGTTAATTTTAATCATTTCTGTCTTTCATGAGTTATTTGAAATTACATAAATATGCACATAGTAATATATTTTGTAATAGGATTACTGTGCTTCATTTAGAATATATATAGTTTCCACAAGTTTGCATTATGTCACTCTATTAAAACTGCGCATGTATTGCATCTAATCCTGAAATGTTGAAGTAAACATGAAATGACCAGATGTAGGATTTCAGAAAGTAAAGTGTAAACAAGGAAAGTTTGTTTGTTTGTTTTGTTTGTTTTTATGGTGTTTTACGTCATTTTCAACACACTTTACCTGGGTCGAACCAGTACTGTACACCTCATGCCATCCGTAAGAATCGATACTTCCTCACTTACAAGTCGAGCTCCCAGTGGGATTCGAACCCGCTGCGATGAGAGGCCAAGGTTTACAACGCAACGTCGTTAACCATTCGGCCAAGGAGACGCTCACAAAAGGAAAGAGATGCTCGTCAGATGCTCGTCAAATGTATAAATTTTCAGTAACAGTTTTTACCTACACGGTATTAACAAGTATTACTTCATTACATACCTATAAAAGCGGTATGTCTTATCCCATGCAAAAGTATTATTTACGGATTTTTTGTTATCAAATTATAAATCAGACGCATTCCGGGAAACTCAATAAAACAATAATTTATTAAATAAATGTTTCATAAACAGAATGCCGCTTAATTAAGTGCATGTCCAATGACACGCATACCCCCCCCCCCCCCACTCCACACACCCCGTGAATGTCTAATGAAACGCATACCCCACGCCCCTTAATCCCCTCCTCCCAACTATTTTCTTCAGGTATGGAACCATCGTTTATAGACAAATTGTTGTGTACGAACTGTGCACCACTTGTCGCAGATTTGTTTTTATTTTGCTATGAAAGAGATTTCATGTTGAGTCTTTCGCCAGATACCCAGGCAGATGTTATTGAAGCCTTTAATAACACCTCTCGATATCTGGATGACATATTGAACATTGACAACCCTTTCTTTCCAACTATGATTAATAATATTTATCCTAAAGAACTTCAGCTTAATAAAGCTAATAAATCTGATAATAACGCTTCTTTTCTTGATATAGATCTCTCGATTGAAAATGGTAAAATAATTAGCAAAATCTATGACAAGAGAGATGATTTTAATTTTGACATTGTTAATTACCACCACTTGGATGGAGATGTTCCCCAAGCATCTTCTTATGGGGTATATGTGTCTCAACGTTTGTATAACTAAAAAGCTACCCAATCAGGGTTACCGTTACCATAAACTTCGTAAAAGCCTTTGTAAAATTGTATTATCGTAACCGTGATCTTCTTTCTAAATATAAAAGTAATTTAAGGACTATTCTGCGACAAGGACTGATTTATAAACTTTCTTGGTTATGATCACTTTCATACTATCTTTGTTACACTTGTTAACATTTTATCAAAAGAGGTTATGACCCTATCATTTTGCAACGTAATGCATGCTTGGTGGTGGAACCTTTTTACAGTTCGCCACTATGCTTTCCTCTTTAACTGTACGATGACCGGGCATGCTGTGGACCCTATGATGACGCCTACCTAAAGCCCATTGGGACGGTGACGTTTGATGTTTGTCTATGACCATTCTTGTCGTGCCCTTAATGGTTTATTCTCTTGTTGCTCTGGCTTCTGCAAAGTCATTGAGTACCTTCATTGTGGCTTTCTAGGCTATTGTTTTTTGTATTATATTTACACGAGCATATTTGTGTTTTACTTATATTTCCTACTGATGCTGCCTTGTTGGTTAGAGATTAGATCATGGCGGGGATTTCTTTATTTACACTGTCCTGTTTTAATGGGATGACAGTAGGGTAAGTGTGAGGTTTGGTGCACCATAGAACCGGTTTAAAGCCCCAGTGGCCTACATTGCCACTCACCGTTCCAAGGCGGTAGCCCTATTGTCAACACTTTTGTGTTTGTGATGTCGTTTGCTTTTATTATTACTTCTGCCTTCTTGTTTGTCTGTTTGCGTATTTATTTCTGTGTTTTGTGGTTGACTGTCCTCCTTGAATGCTACTTTCCCTGTCCGATCTTTTTATATTTTGTTATCCATATTATGAATATACTCCATTGATTACAATAGACTAATGCACCTGTACGCCAAATTGGCCAAAAAATAGAAAAAGTTAAACTATTTTTTTTCATTCATGTAATTAACCCCCACCACCACCCCCACTCCCAAATCGGTAAAATGAGACTTTTTGGTCGTTCAATTAATCAGTTTATACTGAAAAATTGGATATTTTCTTTACATCTGAGATAATATTGCCTCACTATAATGGAACAGGTAACGAAAACTCACCGTTACGCTTAACAAATAAAAAAAGGCTTTCAATTGATATTAACAAATGTAACATCTGTCAAAGGTCAACTGGAGAATTCCTCTGTGTTGCCACAAAAACAGGAATATCAAGATTTGAGAAACAGCCTGCAAAAAAAAAAAAGAAAAAAGAAAAAAAAAATGACATCGCTTTCAGTATAATTGTTGTCGAGTTTGGAGATTCCTTTATTGAACACACGTTTGTAATATCACACTATCAGAACTCTTTCATTCTTTCGTTTGTCCAGACATTCAAATCCACTGTATCTGATATCAGCAGAGTCAGACATCATTGATCTGAAACTACTGTTTCTTTCATGTCACAATGCAATACCACAAACTAGACAGTGTGTATTATCTGCCAGAAAACATACGGAAAAGGAATGCAACGACATGAATCATGACGTCAGATTTAAAAGCCGAATGTTTGCAAGATGCGGCAAAAATTGAAGAGAGTGCTGTCTTTCGTAGAATGTTCGGTGTAGATCGAAAATACGGACGAATGCTAAGACAGACTCTTCTAACGAACCAGACTCAATTCATGTAAACGCATTTAGGTGTCTCATATCAGAAATTGAAGAATATCTATTTTATAATCATTGACCATGTACATTACAAAGCTTACCTGCGCTATTCAATTCATGTCCCTGTATCTGTCGACGAAGGAGATTATGGGGACAATATATATTCACACTAAAAAGACCCATCCTGCAACACAGTTTTGAGTAGTGATAAAATGGTAAAGCAGGCTGTTATGCTTACTCTTTTCTTAAATCAAGGGTAGACGTTTTCTTTGACCTTTGACCTCAAAAAGAAACATGATACTAGTATTTATCCACAGTCCTCAGGGGCCCTTTTCAAAGTAATAACATTATCCTACTGCAAGCAGCAGTCACTATGCGGCAACTGTGAAGAAAGTTAATACGTAATGTAAATACGGCGAAATAAGCACAGGCATCAGTGAAGGGAATCTGAGGCGAGCAGTGGCTATTCTATTTTGGAATGCATTTTGTTTTTCTGGACATGGTATATTCATTAGTCTACAATTGTTTTGATGATTTACGGAAATTAGCGAACCGGTCTGGTGTTATTTTCGGAAATATACGAGGTTTAAATCGTTATATAGTAGTAGGTACAAAAGTAATGTATTGATCCGGAAATCGTTTACGTAAATAGACGAGGTTTACCTAACGTTTACATGTTTCTTGAAAAGAAGGGATTGTCTGCTATTTTGATGTGTGGAAGTTTGGATACATTGTAAAAGTTTGGATACATTCAGGTTCGTATTTGGAGATGTTTCTATTCTTTATTTGTTCATTTGGTATTTACTTTATTGCATCTGTGCTACTGTAGTGGAAATGATCATAATTTTAAGATGAACATTATATCATCTGATTGCAGGTTGGGTGCATCAGACTGGCGTGGCGCAGTCGGTAACGTGGCGGATTTGGGTTCAATCCTCCATGGTACCATTACGTTTTGTCCGTGTATTCTTGGGCAAGACAATTTCACTTAGCCTCGTCCGTCGGATGGACTCTAGTGTTCCGTTTTAGTATTTTGAGAATGGGGGCGAGGTCCCTCCATTTGGGAAAAATATAGTCTTGAACGCCAAATTGGGGGCAAAATTAGGAAAACAATAGATTTTTTAACTTTGGGATTTTGTTCCATATAATTGGGGAAAGAAATATACTATTTTGCATTGGGAACACTGTAGACGTAATCCGGGCAGTCCAGTGTGTCGGTCCATCCTCTGAGCATGTTAAAAAAACAGGAATATATTCCATTATAAGAGTAGGGCACGGTTCCCGGATTCCTCTGTATCCTTCCACTCTCTCTCTGGGGCGGCTGTAATTAACCTATACTGTATTGATTAGCCGTTAAACAACATTCAATTCAATTATAGTTGACATATTGTTATCATATGAATGTATGTATTACTTATTGTCAGCACCATTCAATATATGAAAAAAATGATAATGTCCTAGTTAGCGTCTTATGGTTTTAGTGGTCAGTAGGCTCCGTTACACTTAAGTAGACGAATACTATGGTATATCAGGCCCTTCCCAAGTGGAATCAACGCAAATGTTAAAGTTACTAAACATAGTAAAATGGTTTCCTCTCAATAACTTTAGTTAGGAATGATAT
This sequence comes from Cyrtodaria siliqua, assembly GCA_037043455.1. Lineage (NCBI taxonomy): Eukaryota > Metazoa > Mollusca > Bivalvia > Adapedonta > Hiatellidae > Cyrtodaria > Cyrtodaria siliqua. The sequence goes on along the minus strand of JAWPHD010000773.1, from coordinate 183,873 downwards.
ATTGAACTGAAATTTAATGTGTACGTAGTTGAAAGTTGTTACCTTTAGCGGCAGGTGTTATCTTTAGCCCAATTTGTTACATAGTTATCAATTATAAACGAAAATAGAATAGAATGTATTTCCCTGTTTGACTGATAATGGATACAAAGATGTTTATCAATGGGGGTCTTAATTTAAACAATTCTCTGTAATACTACCCTGGGTGTTTTTCCTTTACGCCCAAACCCCACCCATAACCCACACACTTCGGAAATTACATCCTGCTCCCTTACCTCATCCGGTTACCTCCCATAGAACATATGTCATGACAACACTCCTCGTCTCTGGTGCCCCACAATTTCTGAAAAACAATCTCGAAAACGCCCTCTAGACACCCCCAACCCACCATCTCCCTTCAGCACATTTTCCTTCCTTAGGTGAAAATATACACGGATATAGCGTGGAATAGCTCATTTGCACTAGCAACAACTTAACTCCGGGGTAGGGACTTAAGTCAGAACCCGGTATAGTACCAACATTGGAGACTACGGTGGAAAATGCTGCTCCTATGGTAGGAATGAAACAATAAATGCGTACAGTTGTCTTATTTCCCTGGGTTGGTCCGTTGCGGGGGAATAATTGTTAAGTGCACAATGGGTTTTGCGTGTATCTCCCCTGCAGGCCCTAATTACTAATATTCTGTAACTTTTTACAGATACGAAATTCCTATTGAGTTGATAAATAATAAATGAGAATCTAGTTGATAAATATTCCGAGAGTAGTCGTTTTGTTATAACGCTCAGAATAGCATTTCGCCTGGAATTGTTTATTCATAAATGAGAAGGATACCCACAAGCTTGACAGAATGCACCAAAGTTTTTTAGTTTTTTTAAACTGTGAGAGCATGCCCCAATATCCACTAGAAACTTTTATATATTTTAAAATCGCCCAGCTACGCCCTTGCTCACTGGTGTATTTTACGTCTTTTAGCATCAAAAAACACATTTAGCACGCGATTTGAGATGAAGACTTTTGATATTGTTTTTATATATACATATACATTAACCAGATTAACCAGAACCGATCGAACATGTCTGTGCTTCTTTCTTCTACATAAAGATGTATTCAGTGAAGCAGTCGTACTTTGGACGTTGTTCATGCGGAATGCTTTGGGATAACGTAAACTATATATTTTCAAAACAAATGTTTAGGGGGCACTCCACAGTTTAATGTACATTTCTCAATAACCAAACCCATGACAAGCCCTTAGCCTGAATCCTTTAGCAAAAATAAATCACATCATCATTTCGTCATATATTTCTTAGAAGACTATATAATTACCCAAGTGTCCATACCAAATAAAAATATCAAAAAGCATTTTGTGTACAACTTTAGTCCCATTTCTTTAAGATTACCCCACCCCTCAAAACATGCTAAAAAAACAATGTTAGCAATATTTCAAATGCCAATAAAAACATATCCTAAGCATATGAGGTTTATTTCTGCAATCACCATGTTCTTGCATATCAGGAAATGCTAATCTATACATACCTTCGCCGGCTTTTTAAAAAGATATTCCATGCTGATCACCCCGAGAGTCAAAATCAGCCATTTTACCTACTCTTTGGAAGTGTTTGATAGTTTCGCATTTTTCTATTTATAGCCCCCAAAGAATCCAAAGAATACATATTCCAATACACCAAAATAAACTTCGAAGTACTCAAACTGAAAAAAACCCATCAAACATGCACTTCATAATTATCATAAATACCATCCATGGAACTTAAAGATGCTTAGTTGACTTCTTTCTGGTTTACAGACATGGACATACGTGCGAAACTAAGGAGTGCCCTTTTATAAGCAAAAATACGTTCCGGACGTTGTTCGTGTGGAACGCTTTGGGCTAACGTATATATTTAGAGAGACCATATTTTTTAGAAAGCGAATATAGTTTTCGGAATAACATATATTTGTGTCCACAAATATATACTTACTCCCTGATTTTTGGGGACAATATTATTTTTTTCAGAGTAACATATATATTTGTCTTTGTCATATATATTTTTGTATTCAATATATATTTTTTATATTTATCTTACAGCATATAGTCACGTATGGCGCCTCATATAATAGGACCCGTTTCATGGAATTCTAAGATAGCTTTCATTACGATAAGAAGGATAAGAAAACATACAGAGACGAGAAGAGATAGTGTTATAGCATAGGCGTGTACATATCTCTGCGTCCCGTCACAGCACACATCGCCTGATGGCTACACCGAAGTCGGAAGTTGGGAGTCAGAAGTCCGGAGCTGAGAGTTTTTGCCCGCCACAGAGGATCCACGCCCACGCCGAGCACGGAAGACTGAAGACCGAATACGGAAGATGTACTGGCCGTCGGGAGGTGTGTGCGGCGCAAGGATCATACTGTGATGGGTGTGGCCCCAAACTGGGCTACCAAAACTACACCAGCCCAGTAGTTCGTTGAAGCAACCACCGTAGCGGATGTCGACAAGACACACCCTCCACATAACCGCCGCAGCGAAAACTTCACAGAGCGAAAGCGACAACCAGCTACATACAGACAACGAAAACTACTACACAGCAGCAACAGAACAACCAACACACTCAACGCAGAACAGTCCAGACTATATTGTGCTCTTCTCGTCGAGATACCTCAGGACTTTGCGAGTTTGTTGGTGGAGGGACTTTAAACCTCAGAACGACACACGCACACACACACACACACACACACACACACACATGTAGTTTACCCGTAGCGGATTCTAAATTAATAAAGTGGTGGAGTGCCTATAATCCTTAAATAACACACCATTACATTTGGTCTAATTTGTCAAATGGTTACAAACGTATGATCAACGTATCTGCAACATGCCTATTTACATGTGAGAATGCAGAAGCAAGCAGATTTCAAGTCAAAATGATATTTGGTTAATCAAACCGGAGAGATTATTTTGATGATTCATCCCACTTCAAGAGTCCATGTATCTCTTTAAAAAATGCATTATACTTTTAAAAAATGATTGCTGGATGTATAGGCTAGGCGATACATAAGGCTATCTTGATTTAAAAAAAACACTCACGGCGTTACTGTAATCTTTTTACATAACATTCATTTATTCAAGCATTAATATTAATTATACGAATAGTATACAGAAAATTGATTTTGCATATTAGTAACTGTTGATAAAATAGCAAAAATAATATATGTAAACTTATGGTAGGATAAGATGAAAAAATGAAAACTCAAAATTATATTATTTATTATTTTAATTACAGGTATATGCAAGCAGTGTTAACATGATACTGGATAAATAAATCGAGACTCTCCTTTCAATGCTTGATAAACATTTCAAGATTTGCATTGATTCCTTCCTTCACTATAATTCCGTAATTAGTTACCAGGGCGATATACCAGTTTGACACGGTCCGAAGGCGTGACGTGTAAATGATCAAATGAATGTGTTGCGTCATAATTGTGGTAAACATGCTCACAGATGTTAATCTGTGACAAGTTTATACATGATACTCATTTTCAAAGATCGCGGCAAGTGTCATTGATCGGTAGCGCGCGTGGCTTGAGCAGATTTTGTGTCGGCAAATTGGATATAGACGATGTACGCGATCAATATAAAACAATGGTCTACATTGGTGTGCTTTATGAATATAACAGCGATGTACGCGCTTTCTACGACTAGGGGGACCCAGTTTGTTAAAAAAGAAAGAAAGATACAGTTGTAATATATTATGACTATAAGTTTGAAACGGATCTGTAATTACATGAGGAGGTCATTCACACATGTGAGAAACAAGTGTGTCAGCACGTTAGTATGTGGGTACTATATACATCGTCTTCAGTTACACATGTTTTATACGGAGCAATGTATTGTGAGAATCAATTAAACACAAAGTTGTATTTTGCAATGCCTGTTTACTTCATTATTTTTCAGACTTTAATCACCAATAATAATATGACAACTTCAATTCATATCATTAAACAGATCGGCATAACATGACATGTATTGGTGGCTAAAGCATGTGTATGACATGTTTTTACGGATTTGTCTGAACCGATACCTTAGATAAATAATTTAACGGCGTTTCATGTATATTCGCAACGAATAGTACATGTATGAAAAAGAAGAATGTATTAGTTGCGAATGAGATTAATTGTTTGCGTTGCGCATTTAATTTTAAACAATTTATTATAATCTGTGTACGCCGATGATAGTTTATAACTATTAAATGCCGCTTACAGAATGATTGAGGCTTCCTTCTTTTTCACTACATAAATATTATGTTTTAATTCAGTTCATAATATAAATACCGAGATAATTGTCGATATTTTAGTAGTATAGAATGTAAATAATCCGATAAGCTCCGCCCACAAATTACCTGTATCGATAAAACTTAATAAGCTCCGCCCACGGCTAAACTATAATTGATTAAACGAAATAAGCCATGTCCACGTAATGAATAATGCCGGTAAATATTAAATGACGATATCTGATACACAACCAGTATATTATAATAGTAATTGGTCATCTTGATGATCGTCATAACAGTAGCAATAACGACACGTTTTAACAAAATATCGCACAGAATATCCTTTAATTAAGGCTACTATAGCCTGGGCGGTCCATCAGATAAAAACCGGTCGGTGTAAGTTTTTCGGATAAGAACGCGACATCGATCCGTTAAACGGTTACAACTCGAATACTAGATATATACGTAACGAACTTGCAAGGTTGCATACATTTTAGAATGCACCAGTCGATTGTAGTCTACAAGCAAAACCTGATAGGATCCATAATGGACCATTAAAAACGGACGTATAAGCGAATTGTCAAACATATATTTACATGCAAATATTCATTGCTGGTTATCCGGTTATACGAACTCATGGTATTCGAAAATAATTCAAAACATAATAAAACATTACTAGTTACGACCATAAATCGTTACCCCTGCACATCGTCTGACAAAACTGTGAACAGATCTGAGACATATGGCATGTAACAATGTTGCAGGTAAGATCTAAGCATATTTTGCCGTGTACACACGTTGAGTTTTTACTGGAAAATGGAAGTATTTCGCCTTAAAGAAACATACAACCCATGTACACTCCTCGAAAATTACTGTGTTTACCTTCAAGAAGGCGTTTTTTGCAGCTTTTCCGCTCCATAACGGACCGATTTCACGTTCTTATCCGTAACACGGTCGTCGAACTGTGAATATCCGATGAAAAGCAGTGATAGCTGTGTGTGATGGTAATGGGCGTATACGTAATGCAAAAGGGAACACGGTTTAAAGCTTGGTTAAAAGCCGAATTCAATTTAATGAAGCACGACTGGAAAGCCCTATATAGGAGAGTTTTATAGCACGCATTTTTCATTTCTTTACCTCTAATCAACACATCACTGTCAAGCATGCACACACTTTGACTGAATAACATAACAGTAAATGTGGGATTTCGTGACTTTCAGAATGACACTCCTGTGTTTTAATGATATACAGGGTCCTATAGAAACCATAGCGTCCGAATGCAATGGCATCGAAGGTCCGCACTGTACTGCAAACAAGGACGTAATAATATAATGAAAGAGACAAAAAACAGCAGAAAGGGTGGTGAAGACAGGGTTACCGACTTGGAACGGTCAGTAGGCAATAAGGCCTACTGGTTAGATTGAATCGATTTTATATGCGCACAATCCTCGCTATTATCCTGTCTTCAGCGTCCAAATAGACAAGACTGTGTAAACAAAACTACATCCCATCAAAAGGAATTCTCTAACTAAAAAGTCCACAATCCAGAGAACCTAACGAAAGAAACACATACAAAATAATAAACATATCAGGATGTACCCAGAATCGTACTGAACATCCATAGTAGTTGCAGCTAAAGAGAAAACCAATCTAGGGTACGACCAGAAACCCGAGGGATGAAAGCTCATGCCCCGACCTCCCTTAGTTGGGTTTAACACTGAGCTATATAGTCAGATGGTCAATAGAGTCATTTTCATCGATATAGTGTTAGCATTGTAGACGTTATCTTTTATTCACTTTAATGCGTTTCTGAGTGCATTCGTACATTAAAGACCTTAGAAGAAAGTCTCAAGTAAATACAGATTACAATTTCCAAAATTACAAAGGTATACGATGAAAATATAGTGTTTAAGTTTAGTTGAAATAACATGGTAAAGAAGATGAATTATCACTTCGAATGTCTCGGGTTGAGCGAAAGACTTTTCAATGACAGTCATGTTTTCGTTTTCGTTTTTTATATCGGTGTGCTACAATGAACCTAGGATTAAACCTGAAGTCTTAGTATCTGTTTCTTCCCTTAGTCACGGTGGTCAGCAGAGCTTATGGGATGGCGAGTTGTCCGTTAACTTTTGCCTTGTGAACACTCTAGGGCCTTCGTTATTAATCACATCTTTACGAAACTTTGCCAGTGTCTTTATATCAATGAAAGATCGGACAAGTTCGAAAACCAGCCAGATCGGATTAATTCAATTCCATCGGAGTTATGGCCCTTGTTTTTGCTGAAAAATGCCATATTAAGCCTTGTGAACACTCTAGTACCTTTATTTATTATTTGATCTTACCAAACTTGCAGGCTTCATAACCGCTGCTCCCAACACAATTTCATTATGTTTATTTCGCTCTTCGGGGCTTTTAATTTTATTAGATACTGGGACCATACGCCGTCCGACATGGGGAAGCGTTACACTACATGTCCACCGCCATATGCATGCCATCTTCGTGATGGTTAAAATGTTGTACTGTTGATTTTATGAATATTGAGTTCTGCTCAACCCGGGCTAGTGGGCATGAGCGGTAGCTAGCATATTTCACTACCGCCAATGAACAGTCTCAATCAAACCGAGACTGCGAAATTTCGTAGGTGTCGTGCTCGGCTGTTTCCAAAGGTCCATTACCACACTCATTTTTTGCACAGATTGTTATTATCAATGATAGCTCGGACAAGTTCGAAAACCAGCCAAATCTGATCAGTAACACCGGAATTTGCTATTGTCTGCCTTGTAAACGTTTTAGCACCTTTATTTAGTATTTGATCGTTACCAATCTTGCACAAATTGTTAATACCAATGATAGCTTGGACAAGTTAGAAAATCAGCTAAATTGGGTTAGTAATACCAGAGTCGTAGCCCTTGTTTTTACTGAAAAATGCCATTTCTGCATTATGAACACTTTAGCACCTTCATTTATTAAATGATCATTACCAAACTTGCACAGATTGTTCATATCAATATAAGCTCGGACAAGTTTGAAAACCAGCTGGATCGGACCATTACAGCATAGTTATTGCCCTTGATTTAGTTACAAATGCTATATTTTATCACGTTAAGACGATAATGCCGTCATCTTTCATCCGATCTTCACCAAGCTTTACCAGACTATTTTTATAAATGAAAGCTCGGACAAGTTGGAAGACCAGCCAGATCAGACCAGTAACAGCGGAGTTATGGCCCTTGATTAAGTTAAAAATGCAATATTTTGCCTCGTTAAGATGATAGGTCCTTCAGCTTTCGCGTGATCTTTTTGAAACTCTCACAGAGTGTTAATATCAATAAAAGCTCAGACAAATTCGAAAACCAGGCAGATCGGACCAGTAACAGTGGAGTAATGACCCTTGATTTAGTTAAAAGTACTATATTTTTCATCGTTAATTCGATAGGACCTTCATCTTTCATTCGATCTTTAAGGAACTTTACTTGATAGTTTATATTAATGACAGCTCAAAAAGGTTTGAAAACCAGCAAGCTCGGATTAGTAACAGTGGAGTTATGGCCCTTGATTTAGTTCTCCAGAATCCCTGGCCGGCTTTAAACGAAGATTTTTAGGGATTATCAATTCCGTGTCTGGTTGTGCAAATCATTGCCGTATTCCGGTTGAATGATTTTTTGGCAGAATTGTGGCCCTTTAAAGGTTTTAATACACAAACATTGTCTGATCTACTTCTCCTGAACCCCTCGCCAGATTTCAATGAAACGTTGCAGGAATGATCAGCACCAAACCTAGTTGTGCATGTCATCGTCGCGTTCCGGTTTACAGATATTTGGCAGATATATGGCCCTTTAAACGATTTTGATACCACACTTTTGTTCCGGGCTAGTTCTCCTGAACAACTGGCTGGATATAGACGAAACTTGACAAGGATAATCAGTATCAAGCCTAGTTGTGCATATCATCGACATATTTTGGTTGAATGATTTTTGGCAGAGTTATGACCCTTTAAATGTTTTAATACACAAACGTTGTCCAGATTAGTCTCTTCTGAACTCTGTGCCATCTTGGCGAGGATGATCAGTACTAAGCCTAGTTACACATGTCATTGCCATGTTCTGGTTGAATGAAATTTGGCAAAGTTATGAGCCCTTAAAGGTTTTAATACACTAACTTTGTCTAGACTAGTTCTCCTGAACCTCTGGCTGGATTTCAACGAAACATTGCAGGAATGATCAGTACCAAGGCTAGTTGCATATATCACCACCATGTTCCGGTTAACTGATTTTTGAAAGACTTATGGCCCCTTATACATAAACTTTATCTTGAGCCAGTAGAGCGTCCTCAGGCCCTCTTGGGCCTCTTGTTTTTATTTGCCTTGATGTACAACATCCGGGAAGGTAGTTCGGTGTGATTATGTTGAAGCTTCACACACGCTCCAAATGTGTTATCGAAAGAGCCTTACTTTGACACCAGGGACTTTCAGCCCAATCGACATTTCTTTCTCAACTTAAGCCGGTGATAGGGGGCGTGAGAGGTATTGCTTCTTTCATTACTTCTCATGAACAGACTCAATACAACCGAGTCTGCTGCTTTATTCTCTTAATTGTGTTTGTTGCTCGCAAAGGATCACCTTTATCAGTATTTATTACCATTCAAACTAGCGTTCATTTAGTGCAGTGTGGCGGCTGTAAAACTTCTCCCCTTGCTACAAATCAGTAGTGTTATTTTACTGGTCCTTTAGGACCAACGAGCCAAATATAGGTGACTTTGAAGTAGAATACCGCTTAAGCCGGTGCTAGGGGGCGTGAGAGGTGTTGCTTCTTTCATTATTTCTCATGAACAGACTCAATAAAACCGAGTCTGCTGCTTTATTTTCTTAATTGTGTTTGTTGCTCGCAAAGGATCACCTTTATCAGTATTTAATTTTACGGCCGAGTTTTTTTTCATATATTTTCCTATTCCACTCTACATATCGACGTGAACATATCGACTCTGAACCAGTTAGTGTCCGCATATTGCCGCTTGACAAAAACAACAAAAACGGAGAACTTTTCAGGGTAGAAATAAAATATTTCTAGCTTAAACATAACCACAGGTAACTACATTCCCGGAGTTTTTGTATCAATGCTATCAAAACAAACACAAAACAAAGAAATAGTAAAGCATACCGACCTTATTACCTTTATTTTTGGCGTTGTAACTAGCTTGGAAGGGGCGTTTGAGCATTCTTGTTTTTCATATACTTCAAAACGAAGGTAGCTCAACTGATTACCAGTCGTGTTATTATAAAAGCTTACGACCATACTCCACAGAATTGAATTCGATATTAAAGCAAGCATAAATCCCTCTCACTTGTTTGTGCTACACACAGACTATCCTTGTATACCTTGTATACAACTTTAGTAGTTTTAAGTTATAATATTATTTCCAATTAAACATTACACAGAAAATGCATTATATATTATAATAAGGTCTTACATAATCATTGATTTGGTGGTAACTTTGTTTGAAGAGGGTAATAATACAAAAAAATACCCTAAGCAAATTTCCATCAATATTCTGTTATAGATTTAACAAAGAATAAACTACGTTTGATTGATATAAGCTTTATTTGTAAACTAATGATCAAGCGTGGCACTGATTTTGAACATATTTAACATAATATCGGCTAATCAGCAATATTTATCGTTACATGTCTTAACAATGTTAACGTGGACTTACGTGGCCTTTGTTGTTAGATATATGCTTTTGATGGATCTACTTGTATTTACACCGTCTGGTCATTTGAATGAATGAATGAATGACGGTGATTTACGGCACGTCGACACATAAGTCCTGTGCGCAAAAACTAATAAAAGATGAAGAAGGATAAAAATATGCCCTATCCTGCACCAGCCTCTTGTCATTTGAGCGATGGGGATAGGACAATAGCGAGGTTGTGTACACATATAATCGATTTGATCTAATAAGTCGGCATTGTCCTATTCATTCATTTAAGATTGCACGCTGTTTGAGGTGCAGAGGCTTGCGGATGTGCTTGGATGCTATGATGTCTATAAGACATTTTCCCATTATTAATTTTTGATGTAGTCGCGTGGATTAGAATCGTGAAATTAATACAAAATAACAATAAGGCAATATATTTTGCGAACTACTTTATTACTTCTAATAAAAGTATTTTCCAACATGGGAAATAAAACAGTTATCCAAAGACAGATCAGCTGTAATCTGTAAAACATTTTAAAGGAAATCCTGCAACCTTGAAGTAATTTTCAAGCAATAACATTACCACTACGATTATAAATCGCAGTCCTTTTTGATTGTTCTTCTTTACTCCACCAAACAAGTAACTACATTATTTACGCACTATCATAAAACAGTATTTATTAAACAATTCAAAACAAAACCTGCCTTCGACTTTTGTATTAATAACATGTAGTTAAAATGATTTGTATATACATGTTAAAAATAATCAGGACGTCGAATTGACTTGAATTGGGTTTTAAGGCGTACCAACGCATGAAAGGTTATATGGCGCCTAACAGGAATTAACGTGTCAGTCTCATTCTCCATTTACATCAAGATAAAATATACAGAATGGGCCTAGAACCGTTTCACCTGCAGAATTGCAGAGTTGCTGCAAATTCTATAGTTATGTAGACACTCCATTTACAACGTTTGCATACGTGGTATCATGATAAATACCTTGAATGAGCATGATAATAAATGACAAGACGACTATGAATTGGGGGCCTGGGGCGGGAGTGGTGTCCTACCCCCTCTGCATGGGACAGTGTGTTTGTGAGATTGCAGTGCCTGTATTAATTCTACATCGGCAACCACACGGGGATCAGGACATCGATTTTTTATAAAGAAAGCCTGTCGTGTGTTCCTTTTACAAAAATATATTGTATACGAATTTAAATGAACCGTGATTTGTTTAATGTTACAAATTAGCATTCAACAGGACTTTGAATAGTACACTGCTTGTATTCGAACTAACCAATCCAGTTTAACACATACACGCTGACGAATATTACAAATGCACACACATTGCATTGATACGCCATACTATTGCTATATATTTGCATTACCGATTTGAAATACAATGGATATTGTATAATTCCGATCTTTTGTAAGCATTGTCAATTAGTAAAACCATACATGACGTATCTTGATAATTTCGATATAGTACAAAAAAAGAAACTAAAAACAATAGCAATACAAACAAAACACAGCGAGAGTATGTAATTTCACTCTCTCTTTTGCCAAGAAGTGGATATTTTAAAGGCAGAGCATGCTTTTTAAACAGAACAATTAAATAGTTGACGAAGTAATTACAACATATGGAAGTACGCAACAAAATAGAACAGAATTAAACGTTAAACCGAATACATATGTTCAATACCTCATGTGTATGGTTACATTCAAAAACAACAGTAGTTCAGATCCTCTTGTGTTTTTTTTTTTATAGCACTGGTATTGTTTATGTAAACACGTGTATTGGATACTTAAATGCAGGCCTTTTTAACATAGCGTACGTTCCTAATCAGTTGTTTCCATAAACGCATTGGTACATCAGGTGATTTAATGCCACAAAGGTGGTAATATTATACAATATTACTTGCAACACAATCGTTATCATCTCCGTAAAGGTTGGCAATACAAATATTCCGGATTTAACATTATCGTTAGTGTTTGTATATCGCTATAAAGAATTATAAATAACAAGAAATCCAAGAACTGACATGTCTCACCCAACGGGGACGGGACTTAAAACAATAAGAGGTGCCCAACGGGGACGGGACGTAAAAAAATAAGAATTAACTGTTGTTTAAATGAAAGTTTGTAGACATGTTAATAAATAAAAAACTAAATTTAAATGCATTCGTTTTAAAAGACAATAGCAACATAACATGACGGTCAAGGTCATAAATGAAATCCATGTGTCTAATAAAATGCATTACTCAAATAGCAAATATGTCAACATACAATTTTTTGTCTTCCAAAGAGTGAGCTATAAACTAAGTTTAAAACATGTAGTGCATACTTATAGTTTGTGAGAAAGTGACATAAACGTAAGACTTACTAGGTTATATGCCCTTTGATTAGAGGCTCAATATCACATCCATATTAGCTTTGTCACGTTGCGATGTGCCACCCAAGATACAACTATACGCAAAATTTGAAAGGTCTAGTGCATACAGTTTGTGAGAGACTAATTTAAACGCAAACGGTGGATGTTGACGCCGCCTTCGCCGCCGGTAAAAGTTACATCTATGTCTCTTTTTTCTTCGAAATGGCGAGACAAAAAGGATGCTCAAACAATCCTCCTAATGGTGTAGGCGAAGCTTACGTCGATACGTGTTATATTACTATTACTATGGTCGTACTAAAATCCTTAAATAGCTATTGTCAGTATATACCTTTGATTGTTTTGTTTATTTCTAACAAATGAACAGACACGAGTTTGAAAAATTGATTATGAAGGGAACTATTATTAACCTTAAATGTCTTCACTGAGATTGTTTTTACATACAGTCAAACTTGATCAAGATTCACTCAATATTAAAATAAATTATGCTTCTAAAAGTCCACACCATTTAATTGTCCAATTGCATTATTTTAAAATTACAAAAGCACCAGCAATAACTGACACAATTTGTTAAAAAAACAAGTGTGTTCAAAACCAAGTGTGTTCGTCCTCTTACTGTTCTCTTAATACAGATTTGACTTTATCATCATGCCTTGAACATTAGAAAATGCAGTACAATATAGGTTATTGAATTTGTATGGCTAAATATTTCTTGGAACGAGTTGTTTTGGCAAAGGACGACGAGCTTGAGAGTCGTCCTGCGTCAAAACAACGAGTTCCAAGTAATATTTAGCCATACAAATTCAATAACCTTTTTATTGTATACTTTCATATTGTTTTCGATCAATGTTAATTGTATGACTATTACTTTTCATTGTATATGTGTTATTTGTATAGCGTTTGATGGAATTCCTGTCTTGTCATTCAGTTTCATTTTGTGTGGATGATTATTTTGCGCGAAAATGACGTCGACGTCGGATGACGTCATTAAAAACAACAAGCGATTTTCTAAAGTTTGTTTACCATTCAATAACGTTAAAACTAGTGGGTGAGTGACCATTTCAATTATTTTATCAATTTCTGCCATAACAGGTTGAACAATAAAAACACGTTTTATTTTGTTGACACTATAGAAAGGATTCCGTTATTTTATTTGAAAGTAGTTCCTTATTTCTATTTCGCGGCTCTTAGCAAGCACGAGAAAAAGTTCCGGTGCAATATCAATGTGTGCAATATCGTAGAATATTGCACACTTAGCTCAATGCAAACTAAACGGGACAATATGGAAGTATACAATAATATACAATACAATACACACGCAGCGATAGCAACAATGTATAAAAACGTTCACAACACATTTCTGAAATATACACCTACATATTCAGCTGTATTTAAAAGTAGCTATATATAAATAGTCACTACAAAACAGCGTCTTTGTCGTAAATACATGTGCTGAATATTAGTGTTTAATTTCTGATGAACAATGTCATAATTGTATGATAGACAAGAAAACTAGTTCTGATACATATCGTTTTTTTTTTCTTCTAAAACGTATTTGATTGGTACATTTATTTCATAAAACTAAATACCTAAATTGTACACATACTCCTAAACAAATTACTAAAATGCGTAATCGTAGTAACCAATCAGAAGAAGTCGTCAATAGATTCGTAGGATATGTTTTAAATAGTTTATTGTTTTCGGTTTAACACAATATGCAACGTGAGAGGCTAGAACCCCTGGTCCAACGGGCCAGTAATGAAACTACCGACTACGCCAGGCCCCCTCCACTCTCAGCTGATATATACGTAACGCCATTAAAAGGCAAGTTTGGTATGCCCGTGATTTTCGCATAATTCCGATTTTATTTCTTTCAGTACATGAATTTCATCGGTCACCAGTATTATAAGGAATGTGGATAATTGCTAACATGTACATAACACTACAATCGATCTTGGAGACATTTTAATTAAAATAAACACACAAAAAAGATTTGCCTGCTTCCATTTGTATTAAATTTGTAGAATGATATATAGGGTCCTATAGAAACCACAGCGTCCGAACGCATTTGCATCGTAGGTCCGCACTGTACTGCAAACAATGACTTACAACTACAATGCAAGAGACAAAAAACAACAGAAAGGGTGTGATAACGAAAACCCTGCTGAGGAAGTTTACTTGTAATTACGATCATTGAAGTCTACAACATCATTACATGCTCTAGCAAATCGAATGAGCTCTGAGATATACACTCCATATTAGGTAGCACGAGGTACATCTCCATCCAGGTGTGGATAGTTAACGATGTTAAAATTGAAATCATCTCTCTTATCATACATTTAAGTATGAATACAATCATTTGAAATCGAGAGATGAAGATCGAGAAATGCTGCTACTGTATCCGAACTGTTGGCTTTATTCAACGTGAGCTCTGGTGGATAAATGTTAGTAACCATATGAGAAAAGAACGAATTTATCAATATTGAGTATGTCATAAAGATACCGAGAAGTATTATTAAAGGCATCAATAATTTCAGCCTGGCTATCAGGTGACAAACTCAACATAAGATCTCTTTCATAGCAGTACAAAAACAAATCTGCAACAAGTGGCGCACAGTTAGTACCCATAGGAATACCAACAACCTGGCGGTAAATAGTTTTACCGTATCTTATAAAGATGTTATCCAGAAGAAAAGATAAGGCTCTACAAACATCAGTACTACAAGTCCATATATTATACTTATCAATGGGGGCGTTAGTAAAGAAAGCCCTGACATTATTACAAGCTAAAAAAGTTGTACCATCTCTAGCAAATGTCTTCTGAATAAGCTGAAGCAATTTTTCTTTGATAAGATTATGTGGTAGTGTAGTATACAGTGTAGAAAAGTCGTAGATGCTTAGAGAAGAGGCATGAAAATGCTTACACCGTAGTTTGTCAAGAGTTTTTGATAGACCAAAACAGATTAATTCCTGAGTTCTCGAAGGCCTTTCCGCAATATTTTACAATATGTTCTTTAATCGCGGAAAGTTAGGAAGTCAATAGTTTTGATATATTGGTCGTGGTACATGAACTAGAATTAGCGATAAAACGTGCTTTGTAAGGAATTTTGCTTAAACATGCATTGTCTATAAAACCAACTTGCGGCAAATCGTTTAAACAAGTAGCATTATAGGATGTGTCTCCTGGTTCTCTCGAATACAAATGATGATAACAATTCCGAAAACAATTTGAAATCCCGTTAGATTCATTGTATGTAATATTATTGTCAATAATTTCACAAACGTTTTTTTTAAGACTTTTTGTCTTTTCTCTATTAAAATATAGCTTGATGGGTTTTCTTTTGTGTCTAGAATATTAGCTTTACTCCCAATTATAGCACGTGCTTGCAATTTATTTTCAATGAATCTTATTTTATTTTTTCATCCTTGTATTGTAATGTATTATTGTCTGACATGTTTATATTTTGATAATCATTTTTAAGTTTTTTATAATCTCTATGTAATTCTTTGTTTTTATCTTTCAATACAAAAATCCTTTATCTTAATTTTCATTAAATCCCACCATTCTAAAGTTATATTATTACCAATAATTGTAAAATAATATTCAAATTCATCAATACATTCTTGCTCCTCAAGAAAGTTATCATTGAATTTCCAATAAAATTTACCAAAAGATAATACTTTAGTTGTATTTAAAGTCAGCGTTATAAAATTATGGTCTAATTAATTGAATACAAGGTAAAATTTGGTGACTCAACCAAGGCATCTTCAAAAGAATGTGAGATATAAAATCTATCTAACCTACAGCCAATAAAATCAAACTTATGTGATTTGCTAATCGAAGAGATTTTTTTCGTAGGATATAATGTTCTAAAACAGTCGGGGAGTTTATGTTATTAAACATTTTAGATCCTACAATGCCCTTATTTAAATTACCTCCAATCTTATCTAATTTTGTGTTCATTACAAAGTGAAAATCTCCGAATAAAATAAAATATCTAGTAGTAACTAAGTGTGGTATTATTTCATTGATAAAATAATTTCTATCCTTAGAATCATTTGGTGTGTATATATTACCAAGTATGTAATTAATAAAACCATTTACTGAAAAGGCTATATACATAGTTCTGCACTGGAAGTCGGCGTGGAAATAAGTAACGTTTATAGTTGTATTACATATCATGATAACAACACCTCTAGAGTCGGGCGAACCGTAACTCCAATAACATTGTTTCAATAACCCTAAACTTATTTAAATTGTGTCTGATAAAAAATAATTATCAACAAAGGTTTCCTGAACACTTAATATATCTATACAATTTTGTTTAATATAGAATTTTAGATAATCTTGTTTTCTTCTGGATCTAAATCCATTAATATTTATGCTTACTACATTCACATCCATTGTGCTTTTTTTATTTACAGAAGTATAACTTGAATTCAATAAGGACAACGCGAGAATAAAATAATGCGTACGAGTTTCCACCCCTGTTCGGACATACACACGAACAAAACCCCATTGTTGGTTAGACGATTATAGAACGCCGATAAATACAAAAGGCCGTCACACTGACTAGTATGGAAGCTTTAATGTACCCCCCAGATGATGTGATGTTTATGACCATAAATATAACGACATGTCACGATATATAATCCTATGTTGACATAGTCTATGTTGATATACTAAAATATATCTAGCCATGAAGACTTAATAAAAAGCGACATAAGTTAAATATATTGTTTGCACGACATCCACACAGCGACTTGATGACCTAAAATGTCGCATGACGACTTCAATTATTTTGAGATCAAGTAAAGTTGACTAAAATATTGCGTCACCCATTTTTAGCCGGACAAGATATCGTACATATGCCGACATACGCACTTATTTTGCAATAAAAGATGCAAGCACAGCCATAGTTGGATTCACGGCCGATCTAAAAGGATGTCGAATTTTGAAAAGCAGGTAAAAAGTCTCTTTTTCCAAACATTTTAAATGTTTTCTGTATCTTTTCAGGTATGCTGATAGTATATATTGACTATTATAAACACTTAACTCGAACTGAAGTGACACCACTGTTGTGTGTTTTCCATGTTTATGCCCCCATCACCAAATGGTGAGGATATGTCAAAAGGTTCTGCGTCAAAATCTACTCTGTATAATGTAAGTTACTGTCCTTTTTTTCCGTTAATTGTGTGTCTTTCTCCTCCCACGGCTGGCTTGAACTGTACGCAACATTCAATCTCGATATGATGAACCTGTCTACCATAAGGCATATGTATATATAAAGTACTGATCCATAGTTTTTGCTGAGTTATGTCCCGGATATGAGTTTGGCCTCCGAACTGAATTGGATTTTATAGTCGCACCAACAGCCCACTGGCATCCGACACAGAGCTAGGATTGTAAAATATGGACTTAATCACTCCACGTCCATCTTTTACTATCCTAGCTCTCTGCCAGATGCCGGATGCCTGGTAACAGCTAAGGTCATATGGCGACGTTTTATCTTCCACTGGTGGAGGAAGATACCATGCACGTTAAGCAAGCTAGCTGGATAGCTTCCTTACATAAAGATTCCTAGGCCCTAAGGGATTGAAACAACAAGGGTGAGGGGCACGTGATTTGAAGTCAGAGACTAACAACTTCGATATGACCTTACGAAAAGATTAACGTCAAAGTCACACTGAAGGTCATTATATGGGTTAAAAACTCATTCTTTTTCTTCTCGAAAACTTAGGCCAGTTTGTCAAATTAGGATCCCCATGTGGTTGCCGGGGTAAAATACAACCACTGCAAATCCTGCTGAGGCAGAGGGGTACATTTTATCATATTTTATCATGCTCATTCAAGATCGTGGCTACATCGTAAATGGAGTATCTACAATATAATTTGCAGCAACTCTGCAGTTCCGCAGGTCAGAATGTTCTATGACCATTCTCCATATTTTATCTAGATGTAAATGGAGGATGAGCCTGTTTGGCGCCATATAACATTTCTTGTGTTGGTGCGTCGGAAAACCCCAATTCAATTCAATTGTCAAATTATGTGGGTCCAAATGCCTAAAACCTTGTTACACTGACAAAGCGCTGACAGGCGACACACGTGTTCCGCGGAACACCCGTCTAGTTTAAATCTAATATTGCATGCAAGTATGCTGGTATATATAAAAAATTGCAATATTTAAAAGACAATTATCCGTGTTTTTCAGGCTTGTATCTATCTGGTTTGGTTGATGTTCGTTCCAATCTCCGCAGTTCTACCTCATTTGGAGAAAAGTTCAAACCGGGACGATTTAATTTGTAACTACTTTAGTCAAGGATATACCTGGAAGGAAATATGCCCCTCTCAAATATGCGGGGTTTTGCTCTATATGTGCATAATATGGTAGTTACATTACGGCAATTAAAACGAATAGGACAGCGTTTAAATCTGAGAAGGCATAACGTATCAAATCACCTGCCAGACGTAATCTATAAGATAAAAGAGTTACGGTGCCGAGGATATTCCAATTATGGATACAGGACACTGTGGAAGGTAAGCAATGTCAAAACTAACCTTCGAGTAACTCAAGAAACTGTGAGGTGTATACTTTAAAGCTATGGATCCGGAGGATGTACAGCTCAGGTCACAGCATCGTTTACGCCGGAGGATATATTACAATAGGGGGCCCAATTATCACATACACATCGATGGGTACAATAAGCTTAAGCCCTTTTTAATAGCAATCCATGGTGGAATCGATGGGTTTTCACGGAAAATATTATGGCTAAAAGCAGGTTACTCTAATAATGGCCCAAGAATCGTCGCACACTTTTATCTAAACTATGTTAAACAAATTGGAAGAGTACCAAAAGTTGTTCGCGGTGATTGTGGTACAGAAAATAATACAATAAGAGATTTACAAAGGGTACTACGATATGGTCATAAAGAGATGTCGGGTATAAATTGCTACTTAAAAAATGCAACTTTACCGTGTTTGGGGAGAAACCATTTCAGCGATACGATAGATGTGGTACACTGCACAGTGATCCTGTACATATAGGGTGTCTAAGGTTTTGTTTTCTCCCTCTTTTTCAACGAGATCTGGATGCATTTGCTGAAATATGGAACCTACATGGAACCTACGAATTCGGAGACAACGTCATACTGAAGCACCTAGTTGAATTCCTAATGTGTTATTCCATCAACCAGAAGTAACCGATGCAAGAGACTATTCATTTGAGCTCCCATGTGAGCTTGCTAGGATTAATAGATTGTCCACCATTTACACAATTTGAATATCCAAAACATGGTTGCTGTGAGGAATGTGTACAAATAGTCGAAGCGGTCACAGGAAAACAGAGTGTTGACATTCCAGTGCCCCGTACTGTTGCAACTGCTCTTTTCTTCCATTTAAAAGATTATATTGACAATGTTTGAGCAATTGTGGTCGACAGGAGATAAAAGACAAACAACAAAAACACAGAACAACAACATCAAAAAACAACAACAGAAAAGTAACAGATTCTTACAACTCGCAAAGCAGGAAAGGAAAGCAAACATTAAACTCACTTTTCCAGTGAGTTAATAAGAAATGATTAAGAAATCAGACATGTTGCATAACGATGATTGATCAATTCGCAGATATCTGTAATCTCGGAAATTTTCTAGCCAAGATGTTGCATTTCTCTGTTTGTGTGTGTGTGTGTGTGTGTGTGTGTGTTTTAAAATGAATACGAAATGAATAAGAAATCAGACATGTTGCAAAACGATGATTGATCAATTCGCAGATATCTGTAATCTCGGAAATAATCTAACCAAGATGTTGCATTTCTCTCTGTGTGTGTGTGTGTGTGTGTGCGTGTGTGTGTGTCGCTTGTTTACAGTGTTTTTAGCTCGACTGATCTACGTCGTCCGTGTGTCCGTCCGTAAACATTTCTTTGTGGTGACTACTCCTCTGAAACTACTTGACGGATTTCACAGGAATGTTGCTCTTGATGTCTAGTTGATCCTAGCGACTACTTCTCAAAAACCATAAGTGATATTGATTTGGAACCTTTACCAAAATAACTGGCACGACAAAGTTCATTTGGTTGAATGTCAAACATGACGGCCAGCGGCCATCTTTGTTTACATAGAGTTATACAGGAAAAAATTGTGGCGACTACTCCTCTGAAACTACAAGACGGATGTTCATGAAACTTCACAGGAAAGTTGCTCCTGATGGCTAGATGATTCTAGCAAAAATTCAGGTCAGCCGAAATTTCGAGATGGCCACCATGGCTAAAAATTGATTTAAAAAAAACAAATATGTAGCAACTACTTCTTGAAACTATAAGTAATATTGATATGGGACTTTTTTTAAAATGATCAGCATGACATGATGTTGGTCGTTGTTGAACATTATTTTGATTTAACATTAAACATGACTGCCAGCGGCCATCTTTGTTGACATAGAATTATGTAGTAAAACCGTGTAGCGACTACTCCTTTGAAACTATTTGACAAATGAAACTTCGTAGGAATCTGATCTAGCTACCAAAACTTATCAGTAAAGCTTTAAGGTCATTGACGTATGTCCTACCGTCGGATAACGTCAGTCGTCACACAATAACCAACGGTCATGTCCGAAGCCTCCGATTGACACCTCGTCTATTATCCTATATTATAGACTTTTTTAAAGTAGCTTGAGCAATTAACTGTAACAATTATGAAAATTGTTAATTGTTTGTATGCAGGTATTCTAAGTCACTTTTAGCACATATATGACGTTTTCTGTGGTAGAGGCAAACCATCCAGTTTTTTCTGAGTAGAACTAGAACTGTATATCTCCCACTACCCATAAGAATCAACACTTTCTCAAAAGGTGATTATTATAACTTATTTACTTAAGTTGCATATACTATACTAAAATTCAATTATTGTCAATATGCATGGCAATAACACTTACTAAACTTACTTTTGAGTCTTAAACCATGTTAACCAAAGTAATCATTGATTCTTTAGAAAATGTCCTAAACTCACCAAAACTTGAATATAAAAAATACAAAGTTATCGCACTCCATCTCTTTACTTGCAGCATGTAGGTCACAACCTCTATTGCTTTTTGACATTTATCATCTGATTGCAATTAGGATATACTGAATTGAAAAGAGGTCTTCTTCAGTATCGGACCTCTCTTCAATTGAATGGAACCTCCCTTCAATTAAATTAGAACTCTCTTCAATTTTAACTGAATTAATCCTCGATCTCATTCAGTAGAAGAGAAGTCTCATTCAATTGAAAAGGTCTAATTCAGTGTTGGAATTGTACATCTCTTTAATTGAATTAAACCTCTCTTCAATTAGAATGAGGTTTAATTATTGAGTTATGTTAATTTGTCTGTAGGACGCTAAACTAACATAAACTCAGTTAATCGAACCTCACATTTCTTCAATTGAATTAGACCTTTTCAAATGAATTAGAACTCTCCTCTATTGAACGGAACCTCTCTTCAATTGAATTAGACCTCTCTTTAATTAAATCGAACCTCAAAATTTATTTAGACCTATCTTCAATTGAATTAGACCGAGGTTTAATTCAGCTGCAATTGAAGAGAGGTCTTATTCTACTGAAGAGAGGTTCAATCAATTGAAGAGAGGTTAACTTCAATTAAAGAGCGGCACAGTTCCAATACTGAATTAGTCATATCTTTAATTGAAATACACCTCGTTAATTAAATTAGACCTCTCTTCATTGATTTGAGTTTATGTAAATTTGGCGTTGGGATGTCAAAATAACAAACTCAATTGATTGAACATCACTTCAGTTACTTGAAGAGAGGTCTATTGAAGAGAGGTCTAATTTAATTAAAGAGAGGTTTAATTAAGCTGAATTGTACCTCTCTTCAATTGAATTGTCATGCAATAGTAATAGGTTATTTAACAGTATATTGTGCAATACGGGTTTTTTAACGTCCGAGTACAAGTTATGATGAAAGTCATATTGGACGAGACGCCGAAGGCTATGATGACTTTCACCACAACATGTACGAGGACAATACAAACTCGTTTTTTATTATATATTTAAATTTACAGGGGAAAATAAAATAATTAAACAACAATGACCTTTAACAACAATAAATAAACCATTTATTTAATATTGTTGTTTTAATTTACACGCAACTTCTCGGAACTTTGTCGATATTCGGTTTTTATCGTTGAAACTTCTACTGATATTTTTTAAAAATCCACCATCTTGTTTCGGACCGTCCAATATGAAAAAAAATAATTTCGGGACAGTGTAATGTATTTTACAAAACGACTTCATAAAGTTTCGACTGAAAAAATTAAAATTTGTTATTAGGTCTGTTTTTCAACGTACACAAATAGTTGGACACTTCTAACGTTATTGTTTATTATTATATACATAAATTTACAGTCCATTCAGCGGTTCGTATTTGTACCACGTGATTGTACAATACTTAATGTTGTTAATGGATGATTCAATTTTTGTATTAAGACGAGATAGTTGATAAGCTATTTTCTTCTGGTTTACAGTTCCTCCGCAGATATAATAAACCTCAGATCTCTGGTTCCTCCAGGGATTTCATGTTTTAATATAACAAAAACTGGTTAAATCTACTATGATGCTAATTTTTGTAAAAAGAACAATTGAAACAGCATGAATATCGGTAGAACCAAGGCTTGCAGCTTGGCTTAAAAGATAGTTTTGTTTTACAATGAATGACATTGAAGAGACAATTTCAGAGCACCATAGACGTACGCAATTAGTAGTCGTTTTCAAATTACAAAGGACATTAACTTTAGAAATAATAAAGATATAGGTTATTACGCTCTGCACTTTCTCTCAGTGCGCTCTATCATTGTTCCAAGCTTAACTGAAATATGTTAAGCAGTTTTTGACTTATAATCCGGGCAAGAATTACAAGTATAAAATTGCGAATAGAAATAACTCCGATACAAATAAAGATAGTTATTGTTATTGTGCACTGCACTTTCTCCCATTGCCCTCTATCATTTTCCAAGTTTCAGTGACATATGGTCAGTAATTTTCGATCTATGTTCTGGACAAGGGAAATTACTATAAAATGAAGAAGGATATAGTTATGCTGCTTGTGCATTGCACTTCATCCCATTGCCTTTTATCATTGTTTCAGTTTCAGTCAAATATATTCAGTAGTTTTCGAGTTACGTTCCTTACAATAAATAACTATAAATAAGGACAGTTTTGTTTTGTTGTGCCTTGTGCGATACGCATATTGTGCGCATATAAAATCGATTCAAGCTAACCAGTAGGCCTCATTGCCTACTGACCGTTCCAAGTCGGTAACCCTGTCTTCATCACCCTTTCTGTTGTTTATTGTCTCTTTCATTGTAGTTTCTAGTCCTTGTTTGCAGTACAGTGCGGACCTACGATGCCATTGCGTTCGGACGCTGTGGTTTCTATAGGACCCTATATATTATTTTGCACTTCCTTTCATCGCCATCTATCAGTGTTCCAAGTTTCATTCAATTGCATTCAGTAGTTTTTAGTTACTGGCCTAAATATGATTTATGCTATTGTGAACGGTGTCCTGTTAGGGCCAGCTGACCATCGCATCTTATCATCGACCATCGACTTAGGTCGATGGTCGATGGTAGGATACGATGGTAAGAATATATGGACCATCGACAATCACATCTTACCATCGACCATCGCATTTAACCATCGGCAATCGACCTAGGTAAGATGCGATGGTAAGATGCTATGGTCGATGGTAAGATGCGATGGTCGATGGTGAGATGCGGTGGTCAATGGTAAGATGCGATGGTAAGATGCGATGATCGATGGTAAGATGTGATGGTAAGATGCGATGGTCGATGGTAAGATGCGACGGTCGATGGTCCATCGCATCTTACCATCGACCATCGCATCTTACCATTTAACCTAGGTCGATGGTCGATGGTAAGATGCGATGGTAAGATGGCCTTAACAGGACACCGTAATAGTCTGTTTTTTGCATTTTTCATTTTGCTTCTGATCTTTACCAAATTTGGCCGGCCAGTCTTAATATCCATGAAAGCTCGGACGAGTGCGAAAACCGTCAATATCTGCTTATAGACATAGTAATGCAATAATTGCTGATGTTTTATTTTCTAAAAAAAAATGTAGGGAAAAAAACAACAACATATAATTTACTGAAATCATTTATTTACCCCCAGTATCATATATCCCCAGTATCAACAATTAATGTATTAACCATTTTTGATTTGTTATTAAACAGTTATTTAGTAAAACATTATACACATAGCAATAATAACACAGACACTTATAACCCGGGCTATTCCATTAAAACAATTTTATAAAAATCTATATATGGATATAAAAATCTAGGAATGAATCCCATTTAAAACATTGAAGTGATGCAACATTTTACAGAAAATAAAATAAATATGCATTATATTGATATGAAATATGTCACTCGTGCAGGTTCCAAAGTTTGCTCATCCACTTTGACTATTTAAATAATTACACTTGCATGCATAATATCTAATAAATACTGTTGGTGATTTATGTATAGCAAAAATAATCATAGTGTAGGTCCATTGAAACTGCTTGAAACATACTTTGCTTTAATTGAACTAGCAGAAGGCATGCAATACATGCAGCTGACAAAAGGAATATTTCTGCAGAGCTGTAGATAAGCAGAGTTTAGTAGTTTACTCATACTATTTTTACAAAACTAATCTTAAAATCACGAGTAGTTTACTTGTATGTATTGTCGTGTAGAACGGTTTATTCCATATATACATGATGAAAATTGTTCCAAGCATGTGTCTAATGTTAAGGTCATAGAGTGGTGCTTTAATTAACTTCCTTTTGATCAGAATAGTTGTTTCTTTTAAAATGTATTAATTTACATTCCTTTTGTACTATTTAAAGCAATTGTTTACTCTGAACGAGTTCCTTGTTACATATTTATTTTCAGTCAAACATTAACCTAAAGAAATATCTGGAGAAGCAAATAGTCATGTTACTAATTCCAAAAATAATAACATAACAAACAAGATTCTCAAGTATTGCAGAGCAATACACGTCCCCTACAGGACATGTTTTTAGTAAATGCAATCCAAACTTGCTTTTCACATAAGCCACATACACACCAAATTTCAGGCCAATATCTCATTCCTAAGTAAATGTAATGAGCAGAAACAGTTGTTCTTTTTTCAGTAAAAGTGAACTTGACCTTGAACCCAGTGTCCCCAAATGCAATCCCAAGCTTCCTTTTCAAATAAGCTACCTACTCATAGTTTCATTGCAATACCTCATTCCGAAGTAAAATTATTGAGTGGAAACCATTTTTTCTATTTTCAGTAACAGTGACCTTGATATCCCAATGACCCCAAATGCAATCCCAAGCTTCCTGTTCATATAAGCTACCTACCCATTTTGTGTATTTTTTACAATTTCTGTACAAATTTCCTTCAGTAGTTCTTTTGTTATCAAAGGATCCATATATTTTGCATATTTTTACTATTTCCGTTGCCATAGCAACCACTTTAATTTCAAATCAAATCAAAAAACAAAATAACGTGCATAAATACTTTTCTCATTATCGCAAGGACGGACTGACGGATGGACGGGTGGCAAACCTAAAATCCATTCCGGTGACACCGGTAGGGGACTAATGATATACCAATGCCTTTGGACATCAGCTTAATTAATAAACATAAAATAGTGACATTTCAAAACACTCCGTTTTTTTACAGCAATTTTACATGGTTCATAATATCATTACAAATTTAGCTTAACAAGAGAGATTATTTTAATTTTGACATTGTTAATTATCCCCACTGGATGGGGCTGTTCCCCGAGCAACTTCTTAAATGGTGTATGTGTCTCAACTTATTCGTTTTTCAAGAGCTTGTACTCGAGTTGAGGACTTTAATATTTGTAATCTTTGTATAACTAAAAAGCTACTCAATCAGGGTTACCGTTACCATAAACTTCGTAAAACCTTTGCTAAATTTTATTATCGTAACCCTGATCTTCTTTCCAAATATAAAAGTAATTTAAAGACTCTTCTGCGACAAGGACTATCACAACCTGACTTCTATGATGATGTGATTTATAAACTTCGTAAGATTGTTGGTCATGATCACTTTCATACAATCTTTGTTCTTGATATAATTTTCAAGAAAGGTCAAGTTTCATCAATAAGCACTTATGACTTCTCTACACTGTATACAACATTACCACATCACCTTATTAAAGACAAGCTAATTTCTCTTATTCAAAAAACATTCGCTAGAGAAAATACTACATTTTTGGCACGTAATAATATAAAAGCGTTTTTTACTAACGGCAGTTTAGACAATTATACTATGTGGACTTGCTATGAAGTTTGTGAAGCACGCATCTTCCTATTAGATAATATTTTCGTCAGGTATGGAACCACCGTTTATAGACAAATTGTTGGTATCCCTATGGGTACGAACTGTGTACCACTTGTCGCAGATTTGTTCTTATTTTGCTATGAAAGGGATTTCATGTTGAGTCTTTCATCAGATACCCAGGAAGATGTTTTTGAAGCCTTTAATGACACCTCTCGGTATCTGGATGACATATTGAACATTGACAAACCTTTCTTTCCAACTCTGGTTACCTATATTTATCCTAAAGAACTTCAGCTTAACAAAGCTAATATATCTGATAATAACGCTTCTTTTCTTGATTTAGATCTCTCGATTGAAAATGGTAAAATAATTAGCAAAATCTATGACAAGAGAGATGATTTTAATTTTGACATTGTTAATTATCCCCACTTGGATGGGGATGTTTCCCGAGCAACTTCTTATGGGGTGTATGTGTCTCAGCTTATTCGTTTTTCTAGAGCTTGTACTCGAGTTGAGGACTTTAATATTCGTAATCTTTTTATAACTAAAAGGTTGCTTAATCAGAGTTACCGTTACCATAAACTTCGTAAAACCTTTGTAAAATTTTATTATCGTAACCCTGATCTTCTTTTCAAATATAAAAGTAATTTAAGGACTCTTCTGCGACAGGGACTATCACAACCTGACTTCTATGGTGATGTGATTTATAAACATCGTAAGATTCTAGGTCATTATCACTTTCATACTATCTTTGTTAAACTTGTTAAAACGTTTATCAAATGAGGTTATGACCCTATCATTTTGAAACGTACTGCATGCTTGGTGGTGGACCCTTTTACAGTTCGCCACTATGCTTTCCTCTTTAATTGTACGATGACCGGACAGGCTGTGGACCCTATGATGACGCCTACCTATAGCCCATTGGGACGGTGGCGTTTGATGTTTGTCCATGATCTTTCTTGTCGTGCCCTTAATGGTTTATTCTCTTACTGCTCTGGCTTCTGCAAAGTCATTGAGTACCTTCAATGTGGCTTTTAGGCTATTGTTTTTTGTATTATATTTACACGAGCATATTTGTGTTTTACTTATATTGCCTATTGATGCTGCCTTGTTGGTTAGAGATTAGATCATGGCGCGGATTTCTTTATTTACACTGTCCTGTTTTAATGGGATGACAGTAGGGTAAGTGTGAGGTTTGGTGCACCCTAGAACCGGTTTAAACACCCAGTGGCCTACTTTGCCACTGACCGTTCCAAGGCGGTAGCCATATTGTCAACCCTTTTGTGTTTGTGATGTCGTTTCCATTTATTATTGCTTCTGCCTTCTTGTTTGTCTGTTAGCAGGTTTGTTTCTGTGTTTTGTGATTGACTGTCCTCCTTGAATGCTACTTTCCCTGTCCGATCTTTTTATATTTCTTGTTAAAAAGTTTATCAAAAGAGGTTATGACCCTATCATTTTTCAACGTATTGCATGCTTGGTGGTGGACCCTTTTACAGTTAGCCACTATGCTTTCCTATTTAATTGTACGAGGACCGGACAGGCTGTGGACCCTATGATGACGCCTACCTGAAGCCCATTGGGGCGGTGGCGTTTGATGTTTGTCTATGATCTATCTTGTCGTGCCCTTATTGGTTTATTCTCTTGTTGCTCTGGGTTCTGCCAAGTCACTGAGTACCTTCTTTGTGGCTTTATAGGCTATTGTTTTTTTGTATTATATATACACAAGGATATTTGTGTTTTGCTTATATTGCCTATTGATGCTGCCTTGTTGGTTAGAGATTAGATCATGGGGGGTAATTCTTTATTTACACTGTCCTGTTTTAATGGGTTGACAATAGGGTAAGTGTGAGGTTTGGTGCACCCTAGAACCGGTTTAAACCCCAAGTGGCCTACTTTGCCACTGACCGTTCCTAGGCGGTAGCCCTATTCTCAACCCTTTTGTGTTTGTGATGTCGTTTGCATTTATTGTTACTTTTGCCTTCTTGTTTGTCTGTTTGCGTGTTTGTTTCTGTGTTTTGTGGTTGACTGTCCTCCTTGAATGCTGCGTTCCCTGTCCGATCATTTTATATTTCTTTAAAAGAACTAGAAGGGTATTCCTTAGAACACTTGTGTCGCCTGTCGTGTGCTTATTTCAGCAAGTACAATCTAACTATAAAGCTTGAAGACACGGGGTGCAATCCTTCTTGAATAATGTATCTTTTTTTAAAGTGATAAAGTTTATGAAAAAAGGCATAACTCTGCCAAAATAAGTCTGACAGAGTTATTGGACATATGTGTGTGAAGTTACATGAACATAGGTCAAATACTTTTCAAGTTATGGCCAATTTTGAGCTAATCGGGCTGCAGGTTAAAAATGTATGAAAAGGGGCATAACTGAAATGAAAGCCAGAGTTATTGGTCGTTGGTAACAATATATATTTTGTGAGGTAAGATGAATACGTGTGTGAAGTTTCATGAACATAGGTTAAATGCTTCTGAAGTTATGGCCAATTATGAGCTTGGTTAGGTTGCAGGTTAAAGTTTTATGAAAGGGGCATAACTGCTAAAATGAGTCAGAGTTATTGGTCGTGGGTAAATATATTCTGTGTGGTAAGCTGAATGCGTGTGTGAAGTTTCATAAACATATGTCAAAAACTTTTCAAGTTATGACCAAGGTTAAGTTGCCAGTTAAAGTGTCGCGGACAGCGATGACGGATGACGGATAAAGTGATCCCTAAGTGTCTGCCATCCCACAAAAAATGAACATAACTAGAATTGAACAAACGACATATTGAGAGACCATTTTCACCAAGCACGTGAAATGTTGAAATTAATCATAAAGTGCCCTAACCGAGAACATTTTCCCATGACAATGGGGGCACATGTTCGATGCTGAATGAGTCTGCACGGCGCCATCTGTGCAAAAGGTATGCCCGCATGGAACAATGAACGATGTCTTTTCCCTCTCGAAGCAAATGGTGCATATCTTCTTGTCATGTCGAAAGCTAACCTAAAATTATAAAACGAATTACAAAATATTAACACTGATACCATGATATTTTGTTATTGTTTTAAACAACCGCATTAACAGATGCATTGTGTGCACTAAGAGATGTCTTATGACACTTCATTAAAAGCTTTTCTTGCCCATCATTGTGAGTAAAGAAATATATAAAAATACATAATAAATAAATAAATAAAACATATTGTAATTAGCTTGCCATACCAATGACTTTACTTTCCTTTTTGCTTATGCCATAGTCTTTTGTCCGCAAACTGTTTGGTGTCAACGCTCTATCACTTTCATTGAAGGCTCGGACGAGTTCGAAAACCACCAATATCGGATAATAAATGCTGCTTCTGACACCCCACACCATCCCTAAACTCTCTCCCACACCACTTTTACGAACTTTACGAATAGAGTGGTTATATCACTGAAAATTTGAACACTAACCCACTCCCACCAGAAACACCATACAGCCTTACACATGTAGAGAGATGCAGGCCCTCTTCGGCCTCTTGTTTGGAGTTGTTGGAGTTTCTAAGGCTGATGGTTATTTTATTTGTATTAAAGGAGATCAACATATTTTAACAAAGATGTACTCCTAAAACAAATCATATTGTTTCAATAATTAATTGTCAATCATTATTGACGAAGTATTTGAAATTATTTAGGGTTATCTGTTTATATTAAAAGTAGATTTTTTTGAAAACCTCGCATTAATTTAAACCTGACGATTTTCAATAAATAGATATATAACAGAATAATATTCTATGTTATTATACCTCACATAAAACGCCCATGCTAAATCCCCATACAGAACAATGTGTGATTTCTTACTATCTGACGCGAGGGTGATAATATAGGGTGATAGTAAATCGCAGGGAGATAGTAATTAAATTATCACATGCGCAGCTTTGATGCGAGTTTGCGTGCATACTGTTCCAGTGACTGAAACTCATCATAACTTCAAAAGTACTTGAAAGATTTCAATAAACTACCACTCATTTTTTTAGTTATTTCCAATCCAACAAAATAACTTTCATAGCAACTTCTGGAGAAAAAAATGTTTGTTTAAAAAAAATCCGGAATAGACTGCTTCACTGCAAATGTCTCGTTCACTCAATCAAGCAGTGGAGCAGTCTATGCGGCAACGTGACATCTGTACTGAAAATGAATCATATGTTTGCCCGACGGCGAGGGGATTTCGGTATAATACCCTAAACCTCGGCTTCCTCTCGGACGTTAATCATATCCTCAGGGTAAATATTCTTACTATCACCCTCTCATGAATGTGATATTTATAAAATTTCAGTGATATTTATCCTTTACTTATATAATTACTAAGTGCATGTGTAAACACTCCCATGCCAATTTATGCTTAATATATTAAAGATTGTTATACATACTGTTGGGGTATCTGCATTGACGAACACCTGAAATACATATAACTATAGTCCTTGTCTAAATTAATTCCCCTTTAATGGATATATTTCACATTAATCGAAAAAAGTGTAAACAATGTTAAGGTGACCACTGGCAAATATACATCTTGAACGGAAAGGGCCATGCTGGAGGAATCCATTGAATTTTATAACATTTACACGTGTTTACATGTGTTATATGTATGTCATGTGACAGCTATCTTTTCGATGTCTGTATTGTATGTACTCAGGTTTAAATGTTCTTAAATTATGGTTGTTAAAATGTATGGATCACTTGTATTTTTTGTGTATTTTCTAACGATGCATAACACGCTTGAAAAGCACTCATTAACAATTGTGGCCTAAACAGAATGCACCATCTGATTGTAATTCCTTTTTAATTTTTTTCATTATTAAAATTGGGTTTAACAACCCGCAAACGCCAAAATCATAATAGAGCTGATTTACGTCTTCATCCTATTTAAATAGCTTACATTATCCATGATTGCAAATACGTAGACTGTTATGTGCCCGGGTGAGAATAGACAGAAAGACAATAACATCCTATAGAACAAGTTCAGCGACTTGCTCAAAGACACACCTATAAACACACCGACAATACGGGGTTCGACAACTGTGCGTATTGTTTATAAAACAAGAAATGTGTCCTATGACAAAGATAAAGATGCCTCCAATCCAATGTAATGATACATCACAAGAGAATTTGAAAAATTCAAACGGTCATAACTTGAGGCATATTAGCTCCATTTTTACACCAACAAGATAGCATATCTTGACATCTAGCCTATCATCATGTACAAAAAATCCGCGGATTCACATGTCTCGCCTAACGGCGGCGGGACTTGAAAATAAAAGATAAATGATGCTTAAAGAAAAGTTTGTAAACATTTTAATAACTAAAAACAATAGAGTTTGCTGAAATGACATTTATGTGCATTTGTTGGAAAAATAAATGCCATTCTATAAAAAAAAAATCATCAGCTCCAAAAGTAGGTCAAGGTTACAGATGAAATCCATGCGTCCAAAAAGATGCACTACCTAAGACACATCTATGTCAAAATAGAATGTTTTGTCTTCCAAAGATTAAGCTATAAACAAGGTTTAAAGCATATAGTTCATGAGAAAGTGATGTAAATGTAACAATTAAAGTTATTTGCCATTTGCTTGGCTGGTGAAGGTCACATCCACATTTTCCTTTTGACACGTTGTGATGTTTGAAAGGTCCAATGCATAAAGTTTGTGAGAAAGTGACCTAAACGCAAATGTTGAAGGTAAAACATATTAAGTTATCTGCCCCTTGTTTGAAGGCTCAAGGTCACATCCACATTTACTTTGTCACGTTACAATGTACCACTCAAGATACAACTATAAGCAAAGTTTGAAAGGGATTAGTGCATACAGTTTGTGAAAAAGTGACCTGAACGGAAAAAAGTATAAGGTTATCTGCCCTTTGCTTGCATGGGTGAAGGTCACATCCACATTTACTTTGTCATGTTTCGATATACCACCCAAGATACAACTATAAGCAAAGTTTGAAAGATGCAGTGCATAGTTTGCGAGAAATTGACCTCAACGCACAAGATGAAGGTAAACATTATTAAGTTATCTGCCCTTTGCTTGGAGGGTCAATGTCACTTCCATTTCACATTTGCTTTGTTACGTTGCAATGTACCACCCACGAACCAACTATAAGCACAGTTTGAAAGGTCTAGTGCATACAGTTTGTGAGAAAATGACCTAAACGCAAAACTTGAACGTTGACGCCTTCGCCTCCGCCGCCAGAAAAGGCGTTACCAAATCTGCATGCCACAGCATTATATCTGCTGAATTCTGATCATAACAGCTGAAAATGTAATGCGATGTTTAAGTGTCAGATAATCGGATCTAGAGTAGTACTTTTAATATCATATTATGATTC
The DNA here is from genome assembly GCA_037043455.1 of Cyrtodaria siliqua. Lineage (NCBI taxonomy): Eukaryota > Metazoa > Mollusca > Bivalvia > Adapedonta > Hiatellidae > Cyrtodaria > Cyrtodaria siliqua. The sequence goes on along the minus strand of JAWPHD010000773.1, from coordinate 150,821 downwards.
ATTTGGAAATAAATAAAAGGTACCATGAATATTCCTGTCCTTTAAGGAGTTTGTGTAAATTTTAATAATTATGTACATGTATGGTTGGCAGGGAAGAAAATCAGACAATCTTCATCTGTAACCTAACTTTCTTCGCCGCCCTCAAAAGGTGCAAAATTGTGCAAAATTGACAGAGGTTATTTAAAAAACAAATCAGGAGATCAACGTTGAGTATAAAACTAAAGGAACATATTAAGAGTTTGTATATAAGAACTGAAATGAATAACTGCAGCACAAGGGATTCTATTTTAACAAGAGATCCGCCGGTCACGAACCTATGTTTGATGCTCGTGCACTATAATTTCGACTGTCTGACCCTTAAATCAACAGGGGTCATCATTGTCCCACTGGTAGACGGTGTATTTAGTAAAATTATCCCGGCTGGAAAAGCATTTGAGTTATGGTGCGGACAGTACATTCGATGTGCTGTCACTTTGACATCTTGACCCGAAAATCAGTAGTCGAGGTCATCCTTATTTGATGAATAAACTGTGTATCCTATTTTATCAACCTTGGTCGACAGGGCATCACGTTTTGGTGCAGGAAGAAAGTTCGATTTTAATGTAATGTAACCTTGACTTTGAACCCCTTCATCACAATAGGGCTCATCCTTGTCTAATAAACAGTGCATATACGAACTTTTAATATCCTTGGTGGAAAGGTACTTGAGTTATGGTGAAAAATGTAAAAACTGATGTACATGATGATGTACTGTGACCTTAAACTTTGACCACAAAATCAACTAGAACTGTCGCCGAGGCGGACAAATACCCTCCGCTGGCAACTTGTTGTGGGGTGGGTAAACATGAAAGACATTTTTCCTATACGATATATACACGTATATTATAGAAAAAAAGCCGGGACAAGAATTTTCTATTTGACTACAAAGTATTAAATGCATTATAAAAAATACAAAGGGCCATAACTGAGTGGAAAATTATCGAATCGGAATGTCACGACAATATATCTGCACTTGATAAACAAACAGTATCAAAGCCATCAGCCTTATAGTAATTTTGGAGTTCAACAGAACTGTGTTCTTAAGTTAGGAATACAAAGGGCCATAACTCAGTGGAAAATTATCGAACCGGAACATTTTGATATTATGCGCATATCCAGTCGATATTGATATTTCCTAGCAAGTGTCGCGAAATTCTAAGAAGGAGTTATTGAGATATAGTTCGGACAAAATTAACGTGTGTTAGAAATACAAAGGGCCATAACTCAGTGGACAATTATCGAACCAGAACGTCATGATAGTATGCGCATGTCCACATCTCCATTTGATATTGATAGTTCCTAGCAAGTTTCGCTAAATTCTAACAAGAAATGGCCATAACTCAGTGGAAAATTATCGAACCGGAACGTTATAATATTATGCGCATGTCCAGTCGATATTGATGCTTCCTAGCAAGTGTCACGAAATTCTAAGAAGGAGTTATTGAGATATAGTCCGGACAAAATTAACGTCTGTTAGAAATACAAAGGGCCATAATTCAGTGGAAAACTATCGAACCAGAACGTCATGATAGTATGCGCATGTCCACATCTCCATTTGATATTGATAGTTTCTAGCAAGTTTCGCCAAATTCTAACAAGAAATGGCCATAACTCAGTGGAAAATTATCGAACCTGAACGTTATAATATTATGCGCATGTCCAGTCGATATTGATTCTTCCTAGCAAGTTTCGCGAAATCCTAAGAAGGAGTTATTGAGATATAGTCCGGACAAAATTAACGTCTGTTAGAAATACAAAGGGTCATAATTCAGTGAAAAATTATCGAACCGGAACGTCATCGTAGTGTGCGCATGTCCACTTGATATTGATACTTTCTAGCAAGTTTCGCGAAATTCTATGAATGAGTTATTGAGAAATAGTCCAGACAAGAATTGCGTCTACGGACACATATTAGAACTACAAAGGGCCATGACTCAGTGGAAAATTATCGAACCGGAACGTCATCATAATATGCGCATGTCCACTTGATAATGATACTTCCTAGCAAGTTTCGCGAAATTCTATGAAGGAGTTATTGAGAAATAGCTCGGACAAGAATTGTGTCTACGGACGGACGGACAGACGGACGGACAAGATGATTCCAGTAAACCCCCAATTTGTCCGGGTGTTAGGAGAGGGTATAATAAGGGTCATCTTTGTCGAGTAGTCCTTCATAAAATGATTTCGCATTTGGATTTTCATTTAAAAAGTTGACGGGTGGAGTGGTGCACAATCGGGATAGATTCTATTCTATATCAAATCAATCATATAAACTCGAGACGTTGCCCTGGGCGGGATCAACAGAAATATTTCTTTGACACAAGCATGCAATAATATATAAACTAACCTGATGCAACTTTAAATACCTGTGCAGAAAGTACTATCAAAACGAGGCTTTTTCCGGTGTAGTATATATAGTTCACAAGGCTTAGGCCTATATGCTAATCCCGACAAGTCTGCCATATGAGGACACACATGACCGCTTGTCCTCACATCTAATATCGTTTAAATGATAGCTAATTTGAAGATCGGGACATGTACGGAAATGAGGTGTTGTGAGATCACGAAAGAGAAAATCAAGTAAGGACATTAATCCGTGCCTTCTCTGATCCTAAACGCTTTTCTTTCTTTTTTTGTTTGGCTTTTTAGTACTTAGCCAGAGGACATATCAAAATCGTAAAAAGGGCTGGTTAGGTCAGAGAAGGCTCGGATTAGTAAGGACATGTGATAGACACTGACCTCATAGAGAGAAAGAGAGGGAGAGATTAAATAAATATACATACTTCTTTTCAACGCCCTTGGTGTCCATGACCGCGCGAAAGAAAATATTCGAAAGTATGACGGTAGGCTTCTGTGTCTTCATTGCGACTTCAATACCGAAACTTGCCTTGTTAACGTCACATGTCGTCAAACGTATGTTGCAGTAAATAAATAAAACGGTTATGGTAATTTAATTTATTACATCTTCGTTGTATATTATCATGCCGTTTTATTCTATATCGACATGAATAAATAGTTGTTTATGACACCTTTATTATCATTGACAAAGAAGATTGTTTTAATTATCTAAACATACATAAGACAACATACTCATATATACAACGGCCAAGTCGTTATCTTAAGATGTCTTAACGCTATATATTACGTTAAAACGACATATATTATAGAATGATCTAATAATGATCACATCATCTGTGGGGTACATTAAAGCTTCCATAGACTAGCGCATACGGACGAAATGACAAAGGGCGCATATTTATTCGCGATAGATTTAAAATGAAATAAAGGTATCCAATATATAGCGCGAATAAAACTGGTAAAACATTGTATCGATAAAGTTTATTGACTGTCCTCCTTGAATGCTACTTTCCCTGTCCGATCTTTTTATATTTCTTTTGGGAAAATATCGCTGTGAGTAAATTAGTACAGGTAAATGAAGTGTGTATTGGCAAACAAAAGATAGTGTGTGTGCATCGCAAATTAACCATTATGTACAAATAAAATACGTGTAAGCATTGTCTGTCACGAAGGTTCAGCGAATAACTATCATCTGTTATACAATCTCATTTACATATTATATCGTTATATGTCAGTGTGTCGGCTCCTACGTTTCATTGCACTAACCTGACTGTATAAAACTAATTCAATAAGTCGGAGAAGATAGAAGTGTTCAGAGTTTCAGAAAGGAAATAATTCGAAACCACGCAACATATCCATGGAGATGGAAAGCAATAGGAGAAGACGTGCGGAACAAACTACGAGACAGAAGATTCTAAAAACGGTGTTTCTGGTATTAGTTTGGTTTTGCTTTGTGAGTATGTCTTAACATTCTTAGCCTCCTTCTAACGGACTGCTTTTGATTTCTTCGGTACGTTATGGTTTCAGAACCAAACCTGTGGGGAAATGGAAGTTTTAAATCCCCCACCACGTTAGGGGCGATTTTGGCGAGACTTTGCGAGATTCTATGATACTTTCATAAAACGTTTGTTTAAGTTAATAAAATGTCAATTTCTTACTTTGACCTTCTGAAAAGCAGCGAATCATGTCACAAATTGTAACTTGTTGCTTCAACAATTTATGTTGTACGTTTAGTTACTCCATGAAGGTATTATGAACGTGAGAAAAAAAATGCGGGAATAACATTAACTAATCGCTAGGGGCGCTTTATTTGGTGAATCTGCCCAGACCGATTTCTGCAAGCCATACATATGCATAACGCGACTTTTGGAAGGCCAAGACTAGACATTTGTTAATCATCCCTGTACATAGACTGTACAATAAACTATGGAAATTATATTGTAAGCATGGTTGGTATTATAGACGCGAATCTAGGGGTAAGGAAATACGGCCGGGCCTACCACAAATAGATCTATGCAGTTTTGGATATTTATTGTACACTACAATACTTTCAATGATCAATTATACCTTCACGTGCATACATCACGTGCATACAAGTGAGGCGTAAGCGCTCCAGTAAATTATACCTTCGCGTGCATACAACTGACGCGTGGGCGCTATAGTAAATTATACCTTCACGTGCATACAACTGAGGCGTGGGAGCTATAGTAAATTATACCTGTACGTGCATACAACTGAGGCGTGGGCGCTATAGTAAATTATACCTTTAGGTGCATACAACTGAGGCGTGGGCGCTATAGTAAATTATACCTTTACGTGCATACAACTGAGGCGTGGGCGCTATAGTAAATTATACCTTCGCGTGCATACAACTGAGACGTGGGCGCTATAGTAAATTATACCTTCGCGTGCATACAACTGAGGCTTGGGCGCTCCAGTAAATTATACCTTCACGTACCTACAACTGAGGTGTGGGCCCTCCAGTAAATATACCTTAACGTATATACAACTGAGGCGTAGGCCCTCCAGTAAAGTATACCTTCACGTGCATTGCATACAACTGAGGCGTGGGCGCTCCAGTAACTTATACCTTCGCGTGCATACAACTGAGGCGTGGGCGCTCCTATGAATTATACCCTCGCGTACATACAACTGAGGCGTGGGAGCTCCAGTAAATTATACCTTCACGTACATACAACTGAGGCGTTGGCCCTCCAGTACACTATAATTTCACGTACGTACAACTCAGGCGTGGGAGCTCCAGCAAATTATACAATCACGTACGTACAACTCAGGCGTGGGAGCTCCAGTAAATTATAATTTCACGTACGTACATCTGAGGCGTATGTGCTCTCGTGTCATTCATTTATCAAATTAAAATGCCCCGAAGAAGTCCTTTAAAATGTACACCCTACAATTGTGATCTTAAAAAGTTATGTCAATGATGCCGCAAATGTTTCTGTATATTTGTGTAGGGGTGGAGGGAGATGTTTATAATACATCCAACAAAAAATTGACAAGTTAACCTGGGCTGCGAGTCAGTAGTAATACTCTGGGGCCATCGAGCTGAATCCTCTTGCTTTTAATATAAATTATAGTGAGGAAAAATAAAAATACCCTTTTTTTTCTTTCCATTATAGACAGCAAAACAGGAAATAATAAATGATGTATATAGAATTCTTAGATCTACCATCACCAACAGTCCAAACTAAATATTATTTTGACAAGTTCAGAACACAAGGGAGTTATCCCCATTTTTCTTAAGCTATGCATTTTTGGTAAACACTCATAAAATCTATAAATATTACATCATTTTGTCCAAGATTTGTCCAAGATGATATTCTCTATACTTTGCTTTCAAAATTATCACCGTAAAACACAACCGATTGAGAAGATAGCAGATTTTGATTATCAAAAATCATCAAATAACCTCCCTTTAAGGTTTCGATAGCATTCTTAAAATAGTATTGCTTGGCAAAATTTGAAACTGTTTAAAAGAACATCAAACATTGTTTACCAAAATGCAGAATAAACGCAACAGTTCCATTGTGCCATCCAAAAATAAATAAGGTAATCAGGAGATGACCGCGTTCTCAGTCCATTTTTGAAGTTTCATATGGGACAGTAACATCCGAAGAAGATGAGATGAGATATGAAGTTGCCCTTCAGACATGTCTCCACCATTGATCGAACTCACGAGTGGCAGTGGTATGCATCTCTTGACATTGCAATGCATTTCCACTAAGGTACCAAAGACTATCCACTAAGCTTCCAAAGGCTATCCACTAAGCTACCAAAGCATATCCACTAAGCTATCAAGGCCTATCCACTAAGCTATCAAGGCCTATCCACTAAGCTACCAAAGCCTATCCACTAAGCTACCAATGCCTATAAACTGAGCTAACAAGGCTTATCCATTGAGCTACCAAGGCCAATCCACTGTGGTACCACGGCATACCCAGCGAGCTACCAAGGCCTGTCAATTGTGCTACCCAGGCATATCCAGGGGGCTATCAAGGCCTATCCACTGAGCTACCAAGGCATATTCAGTGAGCTACCAAGGCCTATCGCCTGAACTACCAAGGCCTATCGACTGAGCTACCAAGGCCTATCGACTGAGCTACCAAGGACTATCGACTGAGCTACCAAGGCCTATCGACTGAGCTACCAAGGCCTATCCACTGCGCTACCAAGGCATATAAACGGAGCTACCAAAGTCATTCCACTGCGCTACCAAGGCCCATCCACTGAGCTACCAAGGCCCATCCACTGAGCTACCAAGGCCCATCCACTAAACTATCAAGGCCTATCCACTGAGGCTACCAATGCCTATCCACTGAGCTACCAATGCCTATCCATTGAGGCTACCAAGGCCTATCCACTGAGGCTACCAAGGCCCATCCACTGAGCTATCAAGGCCTATCCACTGAGCTACCAAGGCCCATCCACTGAGCTACCAAGGCCAATCCACTGAGCTATCAATGCCTATCCACTGAGGCTACCAATGCCCATCCACTGATCTACCAATGTCTATTCACTGAACTACCAATGCCTATCCACTGAGCTACCAAGACCCATCCACTGAGCTTCCAATGCCTATCCACTGAACTACCAAGACCCATCCACTGAGCTTCCAATGCATATCCACTGAGCTACCAAGGCCTATTCACTGAGCTACCAAGGCCTATCCACTTAGCTACAAAGACCTATCCACTGAGGCTACCAATGCCTATTCACTGAGCTACCAAGGCCTATCCACTTAGCTACAAAGACCTATCCACTGAGGCTACCAATGCCTATTCACTGAGCTATCAAGGCCTATCCACTTAGTTACGAAGACCTATCGACTGAGGCTACCAATGCCTATCCACTGAACTACCAAGACCCATCCACTGAGCTTCCAAGGCATATCCACTGAGCTACCAAGGCCTATTCACTGAGCTACCAATGCCTATCCACTTAGCTACAAAGACCTATCCACTGAGGCTACCATTGCCTATTCACTGAGCTACCAAAGCCTATCCACTTAGCTACAAAGACCTATCCACTGAGGCTACCAATGCCTATTCACTGAGCTATCAAGGCCTATCCACTTAGTTACGAAGACCTATCGACTGATGCTACCAATGCCTATTCACTGAGCTACAAAGGCCTATCGACTGAGGCTACCAATGCCTATTCACTGAGCTACAAAGACCTATCCACTGAAGCTACCAATGCCTATTCACTGAGCTATCAAGGCCTATCCACTTAGTTACGAAGACCTATCGACTGAGGCTACCAATGCCTATTCACTGAGCTACAAAGGCCTATCCACTGAGGCTACCAGTACCTATTCACTGAGCTACCAATTCCGCTTCGATTTATTAAAACGTTTGAGAATGAATGATAATCAATCGGTCAGCCCATTTTGTCGAATCAGAATGTACTTTCATTCATTTCGAGTATAAACGCCACGATGAGAGCAACTGTGGGATTTAAATGAAGGGTTCAATCAATTCAGGACAGATACTAACCGTATATGTTTTAATTTCAACTGTTTGTTCTCTTGTTGCTCTGGCTTCTGTCAGGTCAATGTGTACTTGATTTGTGGCTTTTTAGTTGTTTTTTTATTTCATATATACATGATCATGTATTTGTTTTAGTTATACTACCTATTCATGCTGCCTTGTTTGTTAGAGATTATAACCTGGCGGAGATATCTGTATGTACACTGTCCCGTTTATTTTGATAATAACTGGGTAAGAGTGAGGTTTGGTGCACCCTAGAACCTGTTTAAACCCACCAGCAACCTTTGTTGATAGTTACCGTTTGAAGGCTGTAGCTCAGTTGTCAACCCTTTCATGTTTGTGATATCATATCTTGCCTTTTATTCAGCGTTGTAGTTGTTGTATGTTTCTGTGTGTGTTTGTGCTTGACTGTGGTCCTTGAACGCTACATTTCCTTCGATGTTTATAGTTCCTGTTATAAACGCTGACAGATATTATGTTAGATTAATTCATAAAATGTTTGCATATGCCTTGCCGAAACGTCCTACATTTTCGGAAATTGTGTTCTGTCGACTAGGTGTAATGTATGTTTGCCTTCGCTAAATTATTTAAATGATTTAAATCAAAGTATGCATTAGCTTAAATAAATGAAATTTTATTTACAGTCACACGGACTGTTTAATCTGTATAATTGAAAAAGGAAATGAAAAAAGAAAAGATAAACGTTACTTAAAAATAAATCCGATTATGATTAGTGACATAGACAATATCTATTAGAAGGACAAAGCGCTCGACCATTCGAAGTCAGTTACTTACAAGGCCAAAGCCATTTGCAGTCTCCACCACCTTGTTCCTGTTTTTTCGCAATGTCAGTAGTAATGATTGACGGTAGACGTTGGTGAGATGATTGGCGTGAGGATGTACGTTACAATGAACACGTATATCAAATATCAAATCAAGATCTTTAATCAATACCCCAGAGAATATGAACTTCAATTTGAAAGAAAAACAGCACACTTTTATTTTGGCACATTTTATAAAACTCCACCATACAAAAGAAAAAGAAAAAATGAGGTATAATTTCAATGAAACACAAATGGGGATTAGGAGGTAGGACGGGACGTCAGTGGGCGAGACGTCTTCTACTTTAAAGGTTGTGAGGAAATGTAAGTTAGAGATACAATGTACGTACAGGTTAACAGTATTTGTTTACTGAGATACATATATCAGGTTGCATGACAGTAATTTTAGCAAGCACAGAAGCACAGAGGAGAATACATTTTGCTAACATGTAAGAAAAGAGTATGATAATGGACCTTTGGAAACGGCCGAGCACGACACATACGAAATATGGTCTCAGTATCTTATAAAATGAAATGCCCCAAAGAGCGAAATAAACATAATGGAATTTCGTTGGGAGCAGCGGTTATGAAGCCTGCGTATAAAAAGCAGACAACATATCCTATGAGTGGTTAAGCAATACCCAGAGCCTTTTATCGGCCGGAGTAGTGGAACCACCGAATCAAAAATTAAGTAAGAAAACAAAAGAAATTGAAAATGTACCACCGATAACTAACTATAAGTATCGGGCTCAGCGATCTCCAAAGATCGAATGAATAACAGTACTGATTGCAAGCGCGGGGAGACGTTTTACTGCCGCCACACTGCACAAGCAACGCCACTGTGCTATAAAAAAAGAGTATGATAATAAACATTTGGAAACGGCCGAGCACGACACATACGAAATATTGCAGTCTTTTATCGGCCGGAGTAGTTGAACCACTGAATCAAAAAAGCTTGAGTTAAGGAACCGGCATATCTGGACTTGTTTCATAATGGGACATATTTGTGTGACGTTTCGTACACTTCTGTTTGTTTACAAGTGTCTGTTAAGCTACTAGCTTACAAGAAAAAGTTAACCCAAATTTACCAAGTACAAACAAAGGAATACTTTAATTGCTCTCAACGCTATACGTTTGAACTGTTTCTTGTTACAGTGTATTGATGTGAAACACTTGTATGAAGTTTCATTCAACTGTGTTCAGTATCTAGATACTGGCTAATTCGGAATAGGTTATCTGGTATTTTTCAAGTGCAAAAAGGTGGATAATTTCGTTAAAATAAAGCTAGATTGATGAAAATTGTGTTTTTGGTCTTGTTTGTTGATGGGACAAACTTGTGTTTTGGTTCATTCAATATAATGCAGTGTTTGCTGAAATATTAAATTGCACGCACCAGGTTAGACAACATTTTCATAAGGACAAAAAGGTAAATAATTAGATTAAATACAACCTAGAGTTATGAAACTTTTGTATGTGATCTCGGTTTTTGACGGAGAACTTCTTTTTTGGATTTCCATTCAATTTTGTTTAGTGGTTGTTGAGATACAATCTTGCACACAACATGTTTACCAAAGAATGTTGCAGTTGCAATTGTCAATGCCAACGTTTTCGTAGAGAAAAGGGTGAGTGCAAAAGCCCTAGTACATGTACTTCCATAAGTCGATGTAAAATAGTATACATACCAAGTGGTCATAGCGCTTACGTGCAACAGGACGTCATACGTCATATGCAGCTCTTTCCGATATGGTATAAAAAGAGTGTGTACTGGAAGAAGACATTACATCTAGGCAATAAGCGCCTGGATTTGTGTATTTAAACTGTCCCGCTTTATTGGGATGACAATAAGGTAAGATGACGGTTGATGACGGTTGATGTAACCTTAAACCTGGTTCAAACGCCCCAGCGCCCATTTCGCCACTGACCGTGCCATGACTATAGCCCTATTGTCAACTATGTTATGCTTGGGATGCAATATACCTAGCCTTTTATTTATTTATGTAACTGTAATATGTTTAAAATATATATTGATCAATCTATATCACAACATATGCCTACATGTACATGTTCATAGAATGGTCATACATATCTCGTGTAAATGAGATATTGCTCATCATGTTACGTTTCTACAATTCTATATAGGTTTGAATTTGCCTTGATTTAAAACTCAATAAGTATGTGGAAAAGCACGGTATATGCTTCCCTAGTACGACTATCAAGAAAAACGGAATCAAAGTCGATCTATATGATGCACTACTGATTTGTATTTAAACGAATAATAGGACGCGATGTAAGGATATTTTAGACAAGGGCATACATATATTTACTCAGTTACAAACAAAGTTTAATTGACAATACATTGTTGTTCCTAGACAATTAATGCCAGTTGTAGATTAGTTATAGTAATGTATCACTCTTGACGCATGTCACTCTATCTAAGGTATACAGTTACACTTAATTCATATTTGTTTGATACTTTTTCAGGGGCAGTGCCTTGAGATAACGGGGCCAACATTGATAGATTTGAAAATTCGATTTCAGTACGACTATGATGAAATTGCGAAAGCGGTGTCTGGTCGGATGTTTGGCTTCTTTATAGGTGTAGCAATAGGTAATACTATGGTGTAATTTAAATTTGCATATTAGATAGGCTGATGTAAGTTTTTTGTAAAATAATGATAGATCCGATTTTTGAGAGGTGGTCTTGTAATTGCACCTAAGGAGTTGAACCTTCATGATGTAAAGGCAAATTATAGTTCCTAGATGCAAATAGTGCGTTGTCATACGCGTGGTACAAAATGCACACGTTTGAATCTTTATCTACGCAGTTTACATTAATCCATCCGAATGATTTGTTGGGACGATTCCTTCTCTTTATTTGAGTTGTTTAACGTATTATTGACAATGATAGAACAGCGAAAGTGAAAAAAAGCCGAGGCATCGTTTCAATTAGGAAGTGACTTCATTTTACGTAGATATTTCTTAATTAAAGCTACATAGTCCCTATATCAATCGATTTCTTCTTTGTAGGCGTGTCTTTACTTGTAACTTGAAGTTCACCAGCTCATGTCGAAATCGGGTATTTAAGCTAGCAAATATAACGCAGGATATCATTAATTGTATAGGCATCGACCAGTGCACATCGTACCTGTACACATGTAACAATATAATTTACAGAAGAAAAACAAGATTGCCTCTTTCAGGACTTGTTCCTTCGGATTTCAAGTTAGGTGCTCTATCCGCTGAGCTGTAACGAATCTTGAGTAAATGGTATACTAACTACCATTTATTATGAGGCAAAATATATTTGAACGCAACTCAAGATGAATCCATAAATATATAGTCCATCTGGTCGGATGTGTAAATTAACATTGCCTGGTGTAATACTGTATGTTATCAATATGAAACTAATATTCCGCCTCAAAACAACCATATCTCGACTTGTTTGTTGCTCTCAAAGGATCACCTTTATCGTACTTATTAACATTTACACTAGCGTTCGTTAAGTGCAGTGTGGCGGTTGTAAAAAGTCTCCCCGTGCTACGAATCAGTAGTGTTATTTTTTACTGGTCCGTTGGGACCAACGAGCATAGTATAGGTTGCTTTAAAGTAGAATACCGCTTAAGCCGGTGCTAGGGGGCGTGAGAAGTGTTGCTTCTTTCATTACTTCTCATGAACAGACTCAATAAAACCGAGTCTGCTGCTTTATTCTCTGAATTGTGTTTGTTGCTCTCAAAGGATCACCTTTATCAGTATTTATTAACATGCACACTAGCGTTCGTTTAGTGCAGTGTGGCGGCTGTAAAAAGTCTCCCCGTGCTACGAATCAGTAGTGTTATTTTTTACTGGTCCTTTGGGACCAACGAGCCCAGTATAGGTGGCTTTAAAGTAGAATACCGCTTAAGCCGGTGCTAGGGGGCGTGATAAGTGTTGCTTCTTTCATTACTTCTCATGAACAGACTCAATAAAACCGAGTCTGCTGCTTTATTCTCTGAATTGTGTTTGTTGCTCTCAAAGGATCACCTCTATCAGTATTTATTGTTATTTAGCGCTTGATGAGTTTGTGAGTGCGCTAGTTATTACCTAATGTCTATTTAGTGTTAATAATGATAGAACATACCAATAAATAGCCGTGGACTTGTGGTTAAATGTACGACCATCAAAACTTAAAGCTGCAACGGCAGTGGTGCAAATACCGTTACGGGCAAGTTATGTTTTTTCACATATATTCCGAAGCCATATATTTATCGATGTTACCTGTGCAAAGGCTAAATACAAATGCGATATTTTACGCATCGATTTCTGCCTTATATACCGACTATTGGGTTGTTCGTCGATTTGAAACTACTTCACGCGTGACTCATTCATATTCATGAGTTATTACCAGTTTAAATAGAGACTCTGTAGCTTTAAGGTTTCAAGATATAAGACTAATTTTTTAATTTGATATTTTGATTGATATGCGTTATAAAACTGTGAATGAATATATTCTTTGTCATTTGTCATACACCATATACACTATATACAACAAAAAATGAATATCAATGGTGCAATGGTGCAATGATACTGTTCCCTGACCATCTATCGTAAAGTTGCCCCGATTCATAATAATATCCACACTATATTTACACGTTACAGGTGGATTGCTAGGTAACAGATTTGATGATATATGTTTCTGCGAATTGTTGATATACTTACTGACTGTCAATGAAAACGCACAATTAACTCCACATGTTTATGCTGTTGGATTATTCGCAAAACATTTGGAATAAAACTGCTGAGCCAATATTTTCTTTTGTTTTATGGTGCGTTTTCATTGACCGTGAGTATAGGTAAAAAGTCGTCGTTATGGGGATCTATGAAAGCAATGCTTTACTTATATTATTAACTATGACAATACAGGCCATATCGCAACTCCGTCTGTTCGTTAAACTCGGTAGGCACTCGTATTTGCCTTGTCGAATCCCGTAACCGTTACGGACATTGACGAGGCAGTCCCGATATATCAGTGTAATATGGAGACAACTGACGTATCAAACAACATCGTCATAGGACAATGCTACAGACAGACAGACAGGCAGACAGACAGGCAGGCAGGCAGGCAGGTAGGCGGACAGACAGACAAACAGATGTATAGATAGACACACACACACACACACACACACACACACAAACATACATACATACATACATACATACATAATCGTTATTAATGCAAAAGAACAAATGCCCTATCAGTATACAATACAAAAACACATCATATTTATAATTAAACAGTCAATGGTTTGCAGTCATCAATTTTAACAATATTATTTAGTATATTCTGTTTTGTCCAACTGTTAATACATGTTTGTTATTTTTAATAATATATTTATACATATAATCGTTATAACATTCTGTTTTCTTGTTATCTTAACATGTATGTAAGGCATACATCAAAGTAGAAAAGTATATGACTTTTCACATCAGACAGATATGTATTTGATATTATTTATTAATACATAAGCAACTAGTCAAAATAGTATTATTTTAACACGAATAACTCTCCTATGTTATATCGTATGTTGTTTGTTTTTTTGAAAGCTTTTCAAAATAAAAATAGCGAGATTTCTAACAATTTTAACATTTTTTGATTGCAACAATTCTATAAATTTGGGTATATTTGTCCAATACAAATATTTTGAAAAGTATTTTGATATACACCTATCTGAAATCATGATAAAGTGGACATACTAGTATACAATGAAATTCGTCCTCTAAAGAATTATAAAAAAGTTTACATTTTCTTTTTGAAAGTGGTATTTTTGCAGGTTTGTGCGACATTCCAGTCTCTATTTCAAATCTGTGAGATGACACTCTAAGTCTAGTTAATGTGAGATGACACTCTAAGTCTAGTTAATGCTATTCTACAATTGTTGATAGTAACGCTGTCTGAGAAGGGTTTAAAAATGAATTTCGAGAATAAAATGTAACAATTTGCTCTAGTTGAATTTGGTAAATTTTCGATCCATTTCTGTACAAAAGAATCATTTAATCTCTAATTAAAGAGAGAAAGAAAACTATTTACATTTCCCACCCCTTGAAAAAAACATACATATGTGTCTACGTCTGCTAACATTGTATTGTAAAACAACTTTAATATAGTTTAACTCATTGCATTTCAAAAGTTTAAACCAATAACGAATAATAGCTTTCATTCTATTTTCTTGAAATGTAGTACTTCATAACTCTCCATCAATAAAATCGTTTTGAGTTTGAATTTTTACTCCTAATAAATGTTTACAAAATTATAAATTAATTCGTCCGATTACTTTAGCCTCTGAAAACCCCCAAACTTCAGCCCCATAGTTTAAAAAAGGTAAAATTTGTTCATGAAATAATTCTAACATATGACTCACAGATATATCATGAAATGTATACACCTATGCTTTTAATTTATATATTGCTTTATTTATTGACTTGAAATATGCTGCAAAATGAGATGCCTTTAGCGTCTTTGATTTATTTGTTGTTGACAAACCTTTTAACATTTTCAAGTACTCTTTCGCATTTTTGTAGCGCATGTTTTCTAATCGTTTTGTTTGTTTCTTTATCAAACTCACATTTCTTGTTTCTAATAATATTTGTGTATTCAGCTCGAGCGTTCTTTAAACTGTGTCTGTTTTCATCGGTTTTGTTATTTCTAAAATAGTTCAGTTTTTATAAAATTCGCACTGCGTTTCTTTAAATGTGGAATCATACATAGTTGAGTATTCCAATCGAAATTGCAATTTCTATCGTTAATTTTCATTTTAAATAAATGACCACACGAATCATCGAACAATTTATAAACATTATTTATGTTATTATCCATTTCGTTTTCGGAAGAAACGGTGTTTAGATAGTCTTCAATACTATTAAGATTATTTTTAAAAAGGTTCGCGCCAAGCATTTCTTTGAATAAACACGCTTATCGTTATTCCATTTATAGGAGTATTGAACGTATTCTAGATCGCATTGACTCTCACAATTAACATTTGTTGGCTTACCAAATGAAAACAAAATAGAACAGTTATCGGATAAATCATTTGGTTTATCAACTAGAAATCAAGTGAACAATGTCATTAAGTTAGTTCGGCATACTACAAAATCTACTTTATTACTCCCGTTATGTGTAATACAGGTAAACTTCCATAATCCTTTATCATTCCCTAATCGTCCATTCATAATTCGCATACCACAAATAAATATTCATTCTCAATATAATCAAAACTCTCGAATTCATATCCCCTGTAATTAGAAAATTACATTTATTGTCAATTTTTAGCTCGACTATTCGAAAAATAAGAGAGCTTATGTAATCTCACCGTAGTCGGCGTCTGCGTCCCACATCAAGGTTTGCGTGTAAGCTGTGTTTACAAGTCTATATGTCTTACATTTCTTATCCTAGCACAACCAAGTTTGGCCATAGGCTTCCTTATAGCATTATCTTAAGGGCTCCCATGGAACCCAAATTATGATAGCCCATAAAATGTGTCCCATTTCACATCAAATTGTGCGTGTAAGCTGTGTTTACAAGTCTATATCTCTAACAATTCTTACCCTAGCACAACACAATTTGGCCATTAGCTTCCTTATAGCATTATCTTAAGGGCTACCTAAGTAATTTTGGTTCCTGTAACCCCTGGGCTCCCATGGAAACCAAATTCTGATAGCCCTTAACATGTGTCTGTTTCACATCAAATTTTGCGTGTAAGCTGTGTTTACAGGTCTATATCTCTTACATTTCTTGTCCTAGCTGAACTAAATTTTGGAATTGGTTTCCTTATAGTATGTTGTAAAGGGATGGATAAGTAATTTTGTTATCTGCAAATAATGGGCTCCCATGGAACCCAAATTATGATGGCCCATAAAATGTGCAATAAAGGCAGATTTAGGTTTGTATGTAAGCATGTATAAATCTATAATTTTGGTTTGGGATTTCTTATAGCATTATGCATCTTATTCATGCTTCATCGATATTGGGGCATGGGTCCCCACTCTAACTCCCAACCACACTTTTTTTTTTTTTTTTTACTTTTTTTAACATATTTCTGTGTTGTTTTAGTCAATTATTACTCATATGTGTTGCCCCTCTCACCACCCCCCCCCTCCCCACCGCCTCTCATCCCACCCCCATCCCACATGAAACTATTCTTTTTTTTTTTACATATTTCTTTGTTGTTTTAGTCAATTTTTACACATATATGTTGCCCCCCGCCCCACCACAGACTCAAAACTAGATTTTTGTTTTATTTATTTTTACATATTTCTGTGTTTTTTGGTCAATTCTTGCACATAGCTTCGTACACATATGTTGCTCCCTTCCCCCACCCCCTGCTTCTCTCCCCTCCCCCACATCCCCACCCCCCCCTTACCCCCCACACACACTCTTAACTCTTTTTTGTTATGCCCCCGAAGGGTGGCATATAGTAATCGCACTGTCTGTCCGTTCAAGTGTACACTCGTGTCCGCTTCATAACTCTGACAATAGTGGATGGATTTTCAAATAACTTTGCACAATTGCTCACTACAACAAGACGACGTGTCGTCTCCGCTTCATAACTTGGACAATAATCAACGGATTTTCAAGTAATTCGCACAATTACTCACCACAACAAGACTACGTGTCGCGCAAACTTACAGGTCACTTCGAGGCATTTGTCACTTTCTGTGACATTTCTTGTTAGTTGTTTTTTTTTACATATTTCTGTGTTGTTTTGGTCAATTCTGACACATACCTATGTTGCCCCCCATTCCCCTCCACGCCACCCGCCCCCCACACCCCCCACCCCACCCTCTCCCCACGCTCGAAACTTGAGTATTTTTATTTAATGTTTATTGATTTTTACGTATATCTGTGTTGTTTTGGTAACTTCTTACACATAGCTTCTTACACATATATGTTTCCCCCTCCACCCCTTCCACACATTACCCCCCCCCCCCCTAGCTATCTTGCCTACCCCAACCCCACTCCCCCCTGTCGAAATATTTTTATTTTGTTTTACCATATTTCTATGTTGTTTTGGTCAATTCTTACATAGCTTCTTACACATATATGTTGCCCTCCCCATCCCCCGCCTCTCCCCCATCTCCACTCAAAACTTGATTTTTAATTATTTTTATTTCCCCGAAAGATTTTCGGGGGCATATAGTAATCGCAGCGTCCGTCCGGATTCTGTCTGTCATTCCGAAGTTCGTGTCCGGACCGTAACTTCACAACCATTACTGGGATTTTTAAATAACTTGGCACAATTGATCACCATAACAAGACGATGTGTCGAGTGCAAAACCCAGGTCCGTACGTCAAAGGCCAAGGTCACACTTGAAGTTCATAAGTAAAAAACAGGTACGCAATTTCGTGTCCGGACCGTAACGTTTCAACCCCTTCAGGGATTTTTCAATAACTTGGCACAAGTGATCACCATAACAAGACAATGTGTCGCGCGTAAAACCCAAGTCCGTACCTCAAAGGTCAAGGTCACACTTGCATTTCACAAGTCAAAACCAGGTACGCAATGTCGTGTCCGTACCGTAACGTCACAACCCCTGCAGGGATTTTTAAATAACTTGGCACAAGTAATCACCATAACAAGACAATGTGTTGAGCAAAATCAAGGTCTTCAGGGTCAAGGTCACAGATGGAGGTCAAAAGTCACATTGTGTCCGGTCAACAACTCTGGCATTTATGAACTGATTTTCAAATAACTTGGCACAAGTGCTCACCACAACAAGACAATTTGGGTTTTTGTTTACTTTTGTCATGGGGATTTGTGATTTCCCTTTCAGTCAAGTTAATTTTACGTGTCGTTTGTTTACGGACAGTGACCTAGTTCCAAAATGTATTCACTTGAGTCTTTGTTTCTACGAGTTATTATTATTTTAGCTCGAATTAGTTTACCTCCTTGTGTTATAGTTGGATTTCAGTTGGAGTATTTGTCTCGACCTGTTTTTTAATAAAATGGTGAGTATTCTGCTTTTCCGTCAGTCGGATCACATGCTAAATCAACGGTAGCACGTGATGCCTCCAGGCGAACTAAATGTTATTTATCACGTAATTTGTTTTCCAGGGTCACGTGTACATTGCTTACCTTCTCGGTGTGGGCGTTGTCTTCGCTGGTGTGTATACTTTCTGTTACTTTAGATCGTGCAATAGGTGTTTTAAATATATATATAGGTGTTGTTGTACTCCGCGCCATCCTAAGAATCATGCTATACTATTTCAGGTGGTGTCCTTCTTGACAGGTTTAATGTTTTTTGTGAGCTTATGATGGGTGTGGGTTTGAGTGGCGCTGCCGTGACTACTGCCTTGCTACCCTTGTCATCTGTCGTCCAGCATCTTTGGTTCTTTTGGTTTATGCTAGTCGTCCAGGGAACGTTTGCAGGAGTCACTAATATTGGTAGGTGTAAACAATGTCAAAACACCCAACTTTCATTTTGTTTTACATTAAACTGCAGTACAAAATGAAGCAAGGTTGGCGTTTATAATTATAAAACTGAAACAAGTTATATATTCAGTAAATTGATAGACTTCAACTGTTGTCTCAAATGATATATATATTTGATATATTTTAACTTTCCTCACCTAAACCTTTACTTTAATGCTGCTCCTCGATTGATATATGGTGTGAACAGAACAGTATCAGTACCATCTTCTATGCAGGTAATTTTCTACTAGTTGGGTTTATTTTATCAAAATATTTTTATATTCTTGTGTAAACAGTATCCCAAGTTAACTTTATAATTCCAACCTGTTATTTTTATTTAAAATATGTTTTAAAATAAAATTCATCAAGTCCATTTATAAAGGATAGTAAATAGCATTACTATCGCGCATGAAAAGAAGTGTATTTTAATATTGTCATTGCACATGGATTGAATGGCATTCATTGATCCCGTTTTTCCTTTAGCACATGTTTTCTTAAACCGTGTTGACGGTTATGTGCTCATCGATATTTTGGCCCATTTTATTAGCGTTTTCTAACTTTCCTCGTGATCTACTATTAGACACTTTTGTCGAGTGTTGGACCTCTTTGAACCGCCCGTAAGTTTACCTTCAGTCTATTTCGAATCTCTAATAACTACTAATTGGCCCTTTTTTCGCTTCTCACAGAATGGTATGACTTTCGAAATTGTATATGTGAGTCTACTAGTAAAAATATTTAAGCTAAATATTTATCCACTTCGGCTACACTTTTGCGGCATCAATAAAATTCCACAAATAAACTCTCATTTGTTTTACTTATATTGCCTATTAATGCTGCCTTGTTGGTTAGGAAATAGTTCATGGCGGACTTTTCTTTGTTTACACTGTCCCGTTCTACTGGGTAAATGTGAGGTTTGATGCACCCTCGAACCTGATTTAAACCTCCAGCGGCCTTTTTTGCCACTGACCGTTCCAAGGCAGTATCCCTATTGTCAACCCTTTTGTGTTTGTGATGTCATATTTGGCCTTTTATTCATCTCTAAATGTGTTATTTGTGTGTGTTTGTTGTTGACTGTCGTCTTGGTATGTTGCTTTTCCTGCTCGATTTTTATATCGATATTTAGAACTAAACCATATGTATACCTTTAAATCTTCATTCGGCAAACTCGTTTCATGTTCTAATAATTTTCCCAGGAATTGTAATAACGGCTTAAACGTTTCTGTTACTCCTCTTGGATCACCTGTTTTGCTAGACATATTGCAAAACTTAAGTGCATGAAACACTTGCAGACACCATATCCACTCGGCTTTAATGACAATATTTATCACAAAGGAAATATTTCCAAAGGTCCTAATATTGACATATTGTCCATATTTTCTATTCGAAAGCGAACTCTAGGTTTTAACATCGTAGGCGAAATGGTAACATCAAACGTAAATTGCGTGTAACTATGTTAGTCGCTGCTTAACATACTATGTTTAAACAGTCTGGAAAGCACTCTATGCTTTCACATCTTACCATGTTGTCCATTTCTTCACTTAATAAATACTGATAAATGTGGACTGATATAAGTCGATCGACGAGGAAGTAGACAAAATTGCCATTCGTACAGATCCCTTGTATAACACTGATACACACAATATGTTCTCCGACCCCATATTGACAAGGAGGCTGATCACGTCAGGAATTTTCTAAAACTATGATAGCGTCATCAGGATATTGATTCCATTGACATGCCAAGTATATTTCGAGATAATTATGTAGTTGATTCTATTTTCAAAAAGTCCTGTAATACGTAAAAACATTATTTTCAACTACAAAAAAATAGTTTCTGACCTTGATACAGCAAATAAAATAACACTCCTAAGGAATGTGAGTGTAATACAACAAAATGTTGCTATGCATGCTCCAGCATGTCATATGATCACTGGTAATTTTGATATTGTAGATAGACGTATTCGGCATCACTTCTCTAAATTTCTTAAGTATAGATTATCTTCACCTATTAATTTTATTAGTTATTAGGATTCTTGACAGGAGACATGGGCTCACATTCCCTGCCTGGAAATTATATTCACCCGAGCCGTTAGGCGAGAAGGAATATATATTTCCAGACAGGGAATGTGAGCCCATGTTTCCTGTAAAGAATCCTAATAACGAATTTGTCATACTTCAAAGTTGTAACCATTTATTTAAGAAAGAAAAAAACAGCCAAAAACACTATTTCATTTTTATTGCGCCAATTTCCTCGTAACGTGCCTCTAACTAGACGTTGTTTACTTCCGTGACGTCGTCGCTCTAACGTCGTTAAATTTGGCGGATTTTTTAATAAACTAAACGTATTTTGTCACTATGTTAATGTTTCATTAACAGTAAAATTGCCAAACAAATTACATTTACGATTATTTCAGACTTTTAGACACAGTGGAAAGCGCAGAAAAGCGATAGGAAGGAAACTATCGGCGTTTTCCAAAACGAATCGGCAACGTTATCGTCGTCATTTTGTTTTTGTATATTTGAGTAATGGGGTACCTACGGGGAATTCGTCCTATGTTCACGTCTCGAGACGTAGACATGGGCACATCATTTTTTTAATTATAGATACACTTATTAACTTTCATAATGCTAAATCCTCTTTACTTCATCCGAGACATAGGTTTTCGTTTCGTAATTTGAAATCGGGAATTTCATAATAAAATTGTTTTAGTTCCTGTTGATAAACCAGTTTATAATATAATTATTGCGTGATGCCTACATTACTTCGATGTTTTATCTCTAAATCTCGGTAGTATTAACTGGTATGCTCCAGTTCAATCTACTGATAATGATGTTGTTTCCACAAATATCACTCGGTGCACTACTTTCAAGATCAGGTTAAACAATAATTGTGCTAAATCGTTTGAAAACTCTGAGATTAATTTATTTTGGTCTATCAAATATCATGAAACGTTCTCGATACAATTAGCAATAAACGTCAAGTTCCATCTTTAATTACTTATGACTTCTATACACTATATATAACCTCACCACATCACCTTATCAAAGACAAGCTTATTGCTCTTATTCAAAAC
Organism: Cyrtodaria siliqua; assembly: GCA_037043455.1. NCBI lineage: Eukaryota > Metazoa > Mollusca > Bivalvia > Adapedonta > Hiatellidae > Cyrtodaria > Cyrtodaria siliqua. Next base: position 128,580 of record JAWPHD010000773.1, on the reverse strand, counting down.
ACGTTTGATAGAGGAAAAACTACATTTCGGCCTGTTTAAAGCGTTTTTCACTAACGGCAGTTTTGACAATTACGCTATGTGGACTTGCAAAGAGCTTTGCGAAGCACTCGTTTGCCTATTAGATAATATGTTCGCCATGTCTGGAACTTATATTCTACCGTTTATAGACAAATTGTTTATATCCTATGTACACATCTTGTCTCAGATTTGTTTTTGTATTGCTATGAAAGAGATTTCATATTGAGTCTTTCATCCAATACTCCGGCAGATATAATTGAAGCCTTTAAGGACATCTCTCAGAAGTCATTTTGAACATTGACAATCCTTTCACTTTACTATGGTTAATAATATCTCTCTTAAGAACCTTCCACACAAGAAGGCTAAAATTTCCGATACTGTCCTTCATTTCTTGATTTGCATCTTTCTGTGACAAAAAATATTATTTTAATATTGATATTGTTACATTTAGATGCGGATGTTCCACTAGTTACTTCTTATTGGGTCTATGCTACTAAACTTATTCGTTTCTCTAGAGCTTGTTTTCGTGTTGAGGACTTTAATATTCGTAATATTTGTAAAACTAAAAAGGTAATCCAGCAGAGCTATTGTTATCATAAACTTCTTATGGTGTATATGCTACTAAACGTATTCGTTTCTCTAGAGCTTGTATTCGTGTTGAGGACTTTAGTCACTTTAATATTCGTAATGTTTGTATCACTAAAAAGATACTCCTGCAGAGCTACCGTTACCATAAACGTCGAAAAACCTTTGCAAAATTGCATTATCGTAACCCTGATCTACTTTTAAAATAAAAATAAATCATTTTAAAACTTCTGCGATAAGGATTATCACAACCTGACTTCTATGGTGATGTGAATTACAAACTTCGTAAGATGTTTGGTCATACACTCTGTATTAAACTCGATATAACGTTCATCAAAAGAGGTTATGACTCTATCATTTTGCAACGCACGGCATGTTTAGGGGTGGACCCATTTACAGTTCGCGACTATGCTTTACTCTTTGATTTTACGATGACCGAATAGAGTGTGGACTATATCATGACGTCTACCTAAATAATTTTAGAACGGTAACGTTTACTTTTTGTCTTTAATCTTGTCTTCTCGTACCCTTAACGGTTCGTTCTCATGCTGCTCTGACTTCTGCAAAGTCATTTGGTACTTACGTGGTGGCTTTTTAGTCTTTTGTTTTATTATATTATACATATTCATGATCATGTAATATGTATTTTACGTATATTGCCTAGTAATACTATCTTGTTTGTTAGAGATTATAATCGGATGTGGATATCTATTGATACTTTCCCGTTTATTAGGTTGACTATAGGTTAGGAGTGAAGTTTGGTGCACTATAGAACCTGGTTTAAAACCCAGCGGCCTTTTATGCCACTAACCATTCTAAGGCGGTAGGCCTATTGTCAACCAGTTTGTATTTGTGATGTCTTATCTTGCCTTTTATTGATCTTTAAAGTTGTTCTTTGTTTCTGTGTGTTTTGGTGTTGACTCTCGTCTCTGAATGCTATTTTTCCTGTTCAATTTCAATATCTACATGTTATGTGTACATGATTTTAAAAAAGACGTCACGTGTTAGGTTTTGTCCAATTCAATGTAGTTAAATACATAAATTCCAATGATGATTGAATTATTAAAGACACAATACTCAATAGCTAAGATATACTTGCAGATTACCTTTTCGAATGAGTTTACTCTTACCTTTGTCTCTTGTTTGTGTTTGTTGCTTCCAAGGGATCCCCTTTGCAGTATTTATTGACATTAACACTGGCGTTTGTTTAGTGCTGTATGTCGGCCATAAATAGTCGCCCCGGCTACAAATCGGTAGTGTTATTTTTTACTGGTCCTTTAGGATTATCAAGCCCGATCTTGTGGCTTTAAAGTAGATTATCGCTATAGCCGGTGCTAGGAGGCGTGAGAGGTGTTTCACTTTACATTACCTCTCATGGACAGACTGAATAAAACCTAGTCTACAACTTTTAGCTCTTGTTTGTGTTTGTTGGGTCCAAAGGATCCCCTTTTCCGTATTTTATTTTAATTATTATATGTGTGTCCTTTACAGTTAGCCAGAAACTCATACTGAATATATGGAAGGAGCATGCGGCTTCCCCAATGCACATATTGCACGGAGGATTTGGGATTGGCTCGTTTACTATCGTCTTGATTGCAAATCCATTTCTAGCGATACCAAACCCAAGACCAGCTGGTAACCTATCTAACATTCAGAATAATACAAATGTGTTAAGAATGACGATTCATGAACCCGACCCTGATAAACTGATTAAGAATAGTAATAAGTTCATCAATTCAACAACAGACATTGACTTTGTAAATAGTAAGGTATTCAAAGCGCCCGATTATGAAACAGAATATATCAGGGAATCTAGGATTGAATACGCATATCTCATCTCGGCTCTTCTCATAGTGGCACTGTCAATTGTATTTTATGTTTACCATATAATAGATCGCAAATTTAGAAAACAGGATAAGATTGAAATGAGACGCAGTAAAACGTTTACCAAAAAGCGCTCATTCAAGGAAATTGTCAACCCGGCTTCTTGTGCGGGTGGTAACCTAGTCTACGGTATAGAAATCTTTTTTCTTCTTTTTATATATTTCCTAAACATATTCGGAGGTGAAAAAGTCATGGGACAGTTCATAAGAGCCTTTGCGATTGAGCAGCGCGGTTTTTCTGTGGATGATGGCAGTTACTTGAACACATCGCTCTGGATCAGTATCACCATTGGAAGAGTTGCTGGCTTCTTTGCAGCTCGCTGGATTCCCATACGGACTCTCATTCTCATAGAAACCGGTGGCGTCTTTGTGACGTCCATTTTAATGAATGTTTTCGCGGCTGACAACTCAACAGCTCTCTGGGTGTTGACGCAATTTCTTGGTCTGTTTCATGCATCATGCTTTCCGACTGGAATGGGCTGGGGAGATTATCACGTTGAGATGACAGGGGTAGCGATGACGTTTCTACTTCTTGGCGGCTCCGTCGGCGGAATCGCATATCTGCATTTAGCTGGATACCTGTTTCAAACATACGGGGCGAGAACGTTCCTCTATCACATAATGGGGTATGGGATCACGTCATTTGCACTTGCAATAATGCTGGACTTAGTCGGCGCTCAGCATGGCAGTAGATTTAAAAAGTCTGATGATGTCGGTATCGATCTACAGGAGATTTCTAAAATGGATGTTGACGTGAATCTTTTGGATAACAAAGATAAGATGAATGCTGCACAACGTGATCTTCCGTGAGAATGAGATGTCACGGAACGTTTGAATACCAATCACAAGTATGCAACAAAACCACTTGGTGTTACCTGTGTTTGTGTTTCAATGAAATTATAAAAAAAGTAATTAATATATGGGTGATCAAATCTTAACATGTGAGACAAAAAACAAGACCGACCAAAATGTCCCACTAGACATACGTTTTATAACACAGATATAGAGAATAACGTCTCTAAACCACTGTAAATATTCCAGATTTGTTTTAAACATGTTTTCTTTGAGTTTAAAGTATAATGCTTGAATATAATCAGATTACTGTTTCAAGTATGCATACTTTGTACAGACACTGCTAAATCGCCTATATTACATACATTTTGGAATGTATCCGATCTGGCCTGAAACACTCAATGCACTAAATGTCATAATTATCGCCATCTTCATTTTACTTACAATGGTTAATAAAACACGTTAGTCAGTAAGTATGTTAATACAATATTCAAATTGCATTCGAACACAACAAGATATGTTTAAAAAGCAACAACAATAAAACAACAAAAAATGAATAAAAAAATAACACCCTATATCGTCAAAGTCAATAGTACTAACGAATTTTTAACAATTGAAGGTTTAGGAAATTGCTGTCCAATTAAATTGAATTAGTTTTACTCGTTGTTTCCCTTTAGTTAAAATTACTTATAACGGTTATTTATATATGGGAACATGTTGATTTTGGTATGTATGTGAATGTTTTAATAGTTTGCTGTTCTGTTACGAATAAAATGAAACAAAAAAGGAATCAAAACCAGCATCACAAAAATATAATTAACACATTTTCTTTACATAAAATATTCACTTACAGAATAAACAAATCCATTTTTTTCATTAATATCCAATTTTTTAATTAAGTCTAAATACAGTTTCTCTGTTTCCACCAACACATTTAATGCCCACTCTCCAAAAATGTCTTAATCAATAAAAAATTGCACTAAAATTAAAAAAAATTTAATCTCAGATTTTCTCATAGAAAAGAGTATGAAGGTGGAACTTTGGAAACGGCCGAATACGACACATACGAGATTTACATTTCGATAACTTAAACTATTTTGCAAGCAAGAACTATTCATCTTTATTAAGTCAATCAAACTCCTCCTGTGGAGGCATAGCATAAAATCTCTCAAGTTCAAAAACAAATGTGATTGTAGCTGGTTTCACTCTTTATAATATTGAAAATGTACAAAATGTACAATTAATTCTGTGATTTTATTAAAATAATTTATTTATTATTTTATTATTGCCATCAGCAATGTATAAATGATTAAAAACCTTAGAAAAGTGTCTCAAGTAAATATAGATTACAATTTCTAAACTTATAGAGGTATACGATGAAAATATAGTGTTTATTTTTTGTTGAAATAACATGGTAAGTTTATATGGATTATCAATTCGAAGGTCTCGGGCTCGAATCTCGTGTTGAGCGAAATACTTGTAAATGATAGTAAAGTTTTTTATATATATGTGCTACAACGAACGTCGCATTAAACCTGATGTCTTAATATCAGTTTCTGCCCTTATTCACGGCTGGTCAACAGTCGAGCTACCTCTGTTTGGAGGTATATGGGCTAGTTCCAACGCCAAAAATAAAGGTAACACATTAAGTATGCTTCACCATGTCTTCGTTATTTTTACTTGCCTTGATGTATAAAATCTGGGAAGGTAGTTCCGTGGGGTTATGTTTAAGCTTCACATACGTTCACATGTGTTCTCGAAAGATCCCTACTTTGACACCAGGGACTTTCAGCTCATTCGACATTTCTTTTCTTTTTCAACTTAAGCCGGTGCTAGTGGGCGTGAGAGGTGTTGCTTCTTTCATTACTTCTCATGAACAGACTCAATAACACCGAGTATGCTGCTTTATTTTCTTAATTGTGTTTGTTGCTCGCAAGGTATCACCTTTATCAGTATTTATTAGCATTCACACTAGCGTTCGTTTAATGAAGTGTGGCGTCTGTAAAAAGTCTCTCCTTGCTACGAATCAGTAGTGTTATTTTTACTGGTCCTTTGGGACCAACGAGCCCAATATAGGTGGTTTTGAAGTAGAATACCGCTTAACCCGGTGCTAGGGGGCGTGAGAGGTGTTACTTCTTTCATTACTTCTCATGAACAGACTCAATAAAACCGAGTCTGCTGCTTTATTCTCTTAATTATGTTTGTTGCTCGCAAAGGATCACCTTTGTCAATATTCATCGGTGCCGCCGAGTTTGTTTTCATATATTTTCCTATTTCACTCTACATATCGACGTGAACATATCGACTATAAACCAGTTTGTGTCCGTATATTGCCCGTTGATAAAAACAGCAAAAACGGAGAACTTTTCAGGGTAGAATAAAATATTTCTAGCTTAAACATAACCACAGGTAACTACTTCCCGGAGTTCATGTATCAAGGCTAGCCAAACAAACACAAAACAAAGAAATAGTAAAACATACCGACCTTGTTGCCTTTATTTTTGGCGTTGTAACTAGCTTGGAAGGGGCGTTAGAGCATTCTTGTTTTCCATATACTTCACAACGGAGGTAGCTCAACTGATTACCAGCCGTGTTATTATAAAGGCTTACGACCATATTCCACAGGTTTGAATTCGGTAGTAAAGCAAGCATAAAACCCCTCCCAGTTGTTTGTGCTAAACACAGACTATCCCTGTATACCTTGTATACAGCTTTAGTAGTCTTAATTTATAATATTATTTCCAATTAAACATTACACAGACATTGCATTAGATATTATAATAAGGTCTTACATAATCGTTGATTTGGTGGTAAATTTGTTTGAAGAGGGTAATAATACAAAAAACGACCCTAAGCAAATTTCCATCAGTATTCTGTTATAGATTTAACAAAGAGTAAACTGCGTTTGATTGATATAAGCATTATGTGGAAACTAATGATCAAGCGTGGCACTGAACATATATAACATAATATCGGTTAATCAGCAATATTTATCGTTACATGTCTTAACAATGTTAACGTGGACTTACGTGGCCTGTATTGTTAGATATATGCTTTTAATGGATCTACTTTTATTTACACCGTCTTGTCGTTGAATGAATGAATGAATGAATGAATGAATGAATGAATGAATGAATGAATGAATAAATGAATAAACTAATGAATGAATGAATGAATGAATGAATGAATGAATGAATGAATCACTGGTGATTTACGGCACGTCGACACATAAGTAGGTCATATTGAGCGCAAAAACAAATAACATATGAAGAAATGAAGAAGTAATTAACAACTAATGTAAATATATAAATAACTGATAAAGAAATTTAGAATAGCCTTAACTAAACTAAGATTATCTTCCCGTCGACTAGAAATAGAAACAGGACGATGGCATAAACCACATAAAATACCTAGAGAAGAAAAAAATGCTAACGCTGTAATTCCTCAAAAGATGAATTCCATTTTGTATTGGAATGTCCTTTATATTATGAATTTAGATGTGATCTTACACATAAATTGTATTTGAAACTACCAATTGTTCCTAAATTCATTGAGCTTCTCTTTTCAGAAAAGATTAAAACAATAAAAAATCTATCCACATACATGTTTAAGAGCATTAAGAAACGTGGAGATAGATATTACAATAAATAACCTATTTTTCTCCACTCTGAAAACTTTTTTTTTTTTTTATTATAATCGGAATATTTCTGTTTATGTTCTATAATTATTTATCTCAATGTACTGTTTATTTTGTTTTGTTGTTTGTTTCTCATTTTTTCCTTTCAAATTGATTAAAACTAACAACCTCTTTTATAATATGAATCCATAACATGTATCAACTCAGTTTATGCATACTAATTTCTTTCAAGAAATCTAAAACAAGACTAAAATCCGTAGTATCAAATAACTCTTTCATAGTATTAACATTGTAGTATCTTTGCCGCATAGGATGAAAGTCTACACATTCCAAAAAGATATGTTTGACCGGTAACGGTGCAAAACAGGGTATACATTCTGGTAATTTCTCACTTTGTAATACGTATGAATGAGTATAACGTGTATGCCCTATCCTGCACCGGGTTCTTGTTATTTGAGCGATGGGGACAGGACAATAGCGAGGTTGTGTACACATATAATCGATTTGATCTAATAAGTAGGCCATATTGCCTTCTGACCGTTCCAAGTCGGTAACCGTATATTTACCACTCGTTGTGTTCGGCATTGTCCTTTTCATTCATTTAAGATTGCACGCTGTTTGTGGTGCAGAGGCTTGCGGATGTGTTTGGGTGCTACGATGTCTATAAGACATTTTCTCATTATTAATTTTAGGTGTAGTCGAGTGGATTAGAATTGTGAAATTAATAGAAAATAACAATATAGGCAATATATTTTGCGAACTACTTTATTACTTATAATAAATGTATTTTCCAACATGGGAAATAAAACAGTTATCCAAAGATAATCCGTGGAACATTTTAAAAGAAATCCATCAACCTTGAAGTATTTTTCAAGCAATAACATTACCACTACGATTATGAATCGCACTCCTTTTCGATTGTTCTTCTTTACTCCACCAAACATGTAACTACATTATTTACACACTATCATGAAACAGTATTTATTAAACAATTCAAAACAAAACCTGCTTTCGACTTTTGTATTAATAACATGCAGTTAAAATGATTTGTATATACATGTCAAAAATAATCAGGACGTCGAAGTGACTTGAATTAGGTTTTAAGGCGCACCAACACATGAAAGGTTATATGGCGCCTAACAGGAATCAACGTGTCAGTCTCATTCTCCATTTACATCAAGATAAAACATACAGAATGGGCCTAGAACCTTCTCACCTGCAGAACTTCAGCGTTGCTGCAAATTCTATAGTAGACACTCCATTTACAACATTTGCATACGTGGTGTCATGATAAATTCTTTGAATGAGCATGATAAAAATTACAAGATGAATATGAATTGGGGACCTGCGGTGGGGGTGGTGCCTTACCCCCTCTGCATGTGAAAGTGTGTTTGTGAGATTGCAGTGGTTGTATTCATTCTACATCGGCAACCACACGGGGGTCAGGACATTGATTTTTTATAAAGAAAGCAAGACTGTCGTGTGTTCCTTTTACAAAAATATATTGTATACGATTTTAAATGAAACGTGATTTGTTTAATGTTACAAATTTGTATTCAACAGGACTTTGAATATTACACTGTTTGTATTCGAACCAACCAATCCATTGAAACGCCATACTATTGGTATATATTTGCATTACCAATTTGAAATACAATGGATATTGTATAATTCCGATCTTTTGTAAGCATTGCCAATTAATAAAACCATACATGACGTATCTTGATAATTTCGATATTGTACCCGTAAGTATGACTTCACAATATGTAATAAAAAAATCAAATACAATACTATGCATGTGTATGTACATGCAAACTGCGCTTAAACAGAAAATAAAAATAATAGCAGTACAAACAAAACACAGCGAGAGTAAGTAAAACTCTGTTCTTCAAAAATATAAAAGGGCATTCGTTACATGGAACATGAGACACAGTTTTTTTAAATATTGTAACATAAATTATTTTGAGGATTTCATCCAAAATTAATTTCACGCTCTTATTTGCCAAGAAGTGAGTATTTTAAAGGCAGAGCATGCTCATTAAACAAAAAAATGAAATAGCTGACGAAGTACTCACAAAATATGGAAGTAAGCAATAAAATCGAAAGAAAAGAACAGAATTGAACTTTAAACCGAATACATATGTTCAATACCTCATGTGTATTGTTACATTCAAAAACTTTGGTAGTTCAGATCCACATGTTTTTTTGTTTTATAGTACAGGTATTGTTTATGTAAACACGAGTATTGATATACAGGATAATTAAATGCAGACCTTTTTAACAAAGCGTACGTTCCTAATCAGTTGTTTCAATTAACGCATTGGTACATCGGGTGATTTAATGCCACAAAGGTGGTAATATTATACAATATTACATGCAACACAATCGTTATCATCTCCGTTAAGGTCGGCAATACAAATATTCCGGATTTAACATTATCTTTAGTGTTTGTATGGCGCTATAAGGAACTATAATTAACAAGAAATCCAAGGACTCACATGTCTCGCCCAACGGGGACGGGACTTAAAACAATAAGAAGTGCTCAACGGGGACGGGACAAAACAATAAGAGGTGCCCAACGGGGACGGGACTTCAAAAAATAAGAGGTAACTGTTGTTTAAATGAACGTTTGTAGACATGTTAATAACTAAAAACAAATATTAATGCATTCATTTTAAAAGAAAATAACATAGTATCAGAACAATCTTCAACCAAAACATGTAGGTCAAGGTCATAGATGAAATCCCTGTGTCTAATAAAATGCATTACTCAAATAGAAAATATGTCAAAATACAATTTGTTGTCTTCCAAATGGCGAGACAAAAAACATGCTAAAACAATCCTCATAATGCTCTAGGCGAAGTTTAAGTCGATACTTGTTATATTACTATTACTATGGTCGTACTAAATCCTTAAACAGCTATTGTCGGTATATACCTTTTTTGTTTATTTCTAACAAATGGACAGACACGAGTTTGAAAAATTGCGTATAAAGGGAACTATTATTAAACCTAAATGTATTCACTGAGATTTTTACATACAGTCAAACTTAGTCAAGATACATTCAATATTAAAATAAATTATGCTTTTAAAGTTCACAACGTTTTATTTTCCAATTCTTGCATTCTTTTAAAATTAAAAAGCACTTGCAATAACTGACACAATTTGTTAAAAAAAACAAGTGTGTTCGTCCTTTTACTGGTCTCTTAATACAGATTTGACTGTATCGTCATAACTTGAACATTAGAAAATGCAGTACAATATACATTACAATACACATTAGCACGCATGGATAGTAAAAATGTATAAAAACGTTCAAAACACTTTTCTGAAATAAACACCGACATATTCAGCTGTATTTAAAAATATATATATATATATAAAGCCACTACAAAACAGCTTCTGTGTCGTTAATACATGTGCTGAATATTAGTGTTTAATTTCTGATGAACAATGTCATAATTGTATGATAGACAAGAAAACTAGTTCTGATACATATCGTTTTATTTCTTCTAAAAAGTATTTGATTTGTAATGCAAATGTGTCCATTTATTTCATAAAACTAAATACCTAAATTGTACACAGTCTACTAAACAAAATACTAAAATGCGTAATCGTAGTAACCAATCAGAAGAAGTCGTCAATAAATTCGTAGGATAGGTTTTAAATAGTTTATTGTTTTCGGTTTAACACAATATGCAACGTGAGAGGCTAGAACCCCTGGTCCAACGGGCCGGTAATGAAACTACCGACTACGCCAGGCCCCCTCCCCTCTCAACTGATATATACTTAACGCCATTAAAAGGCAAGTTTGGTATGCACGTGATTTTCGCATAATTCCGATTTTACATCATTCAGTACATGAATTTCATCGGTCACCACATTTATAGGGAATGTGGATAATTTCTAACATGTACATAACACTACAATCAATCTTGGAGACATTTTAATTAAAATAAACACACAGAAAAGACTTTTAATGGCGTTAAGTATATTTATATTTAATACAACATAATACATGTTACGTGTTTGTTATTAAATGGTTTCTACTGTTATGCTGTCCGTTTAAATGGACCCAGGGAAATATTATCAATCATTCAAATTAGCGTCCTTCGGTTTATTAATTCATATCATTTTGACTTGACTTGCAATTTGCTTGCATATAATTGAATACAATTTTTGATTTTCATTATTTCTTCTTATTCTGCCATATGCTTAAACCTGTTATTGTGAGATATAACTAAGAGATAATCATATGCAAAAACAATATGCTGTACATGTTTGTTATAATTGATATTAATGACTGAACAAATGCATGTTATGTAGGAAAACACGGGACGCCACAAAATGTTTAGAACATGAAGTTTGCTGTATGCTCCTTTTAAGACATTTTGATTAGGAAACAATAACGGATACGGACATAATGGGTCATATGTAATAGATATAGTATTGTCACATCGAGCTGGCTGATTTAAACATCGAGGTGGGCGTATGTTTTGTAGCATGTCTATTTCAGCTGTCTGCCATACGCTAACTTCCAGTTACTGGTAGTTAGAGTACAACATTTCTTCTGACAGGTGTTATTTTCAATTAAACGATTTACACCTTTGGAAATACAAAAGGAATTTTAACGACCAGGCTACAACTAAATATACCGGATATGGACATAATGGGTCATAACTAAACGTAACGGAAAGAGACATAATGGATCATAACTAAACATAACGGATAGGGACGTAATGGGTATTAACTAAGCATAATGGATAGGGACATAATGGGTCATAACTAAACATAACGGATAGGTACATAATGGGTGATACCTAAACATAACGGTTAGGGACATAATGGGTTAACGGATAGGGACATAATGGGTCATAACTAAAAATAACGGATAGGGACATAATGAGTCATAACTAAACATACTGGATAGGGACATAATGGGTCATAACTAATTTACATGTAAGTCGCGGTGGTCATTTCCCATGAATTGCATTTAAAATAAGTACAAACGGCTCATTTTTATATCTCAAGTCATTTCATAAAAAAAACACACAAAAAAAAAATATAATAAAAACAACAACATGTTTTTACACGCTCTTTTCTATATAATCAATAAACTGAAAATATGCAAGTTTACTTTTAAAAGCCAATATGTTATGATATTATTATTGTTAGGGAATTCGATGTTTTTAACATAAAATCGGTTTAAGCTAACAAGTCAGCCATACTGACCGTTCCAAGTCGGTAACCCTGCCTTCGCCACTCTTTGTGTTGTGTCTTTGTATTGTATATTTAATTTGTCATTTGTTTGTGGTAGAGTGAGAACCTACGGTGCCATTGCGTTTTTGATGCTGTGGTATCTGTGTAACCATTGTTCTCATTTTACTTTTACAGAAAGGCGGAGATCAAGTAGACACGTGTATATGTTTCCAAATAACATGTTTGTATTTGACTAATTTATTTACTAAATATTGGTCTTGAATGACAGAAGCAAAACATGCAAATATATCAACGATATATAGTTATAACCGCATTTGTCTGTCAAAAGTAAGTGGTCGACGCAGACACAACGCTTCAAAAGGTAATTCATTACGCCAATGGTGCGCCGACATCATCGCGAATCCCATCGGAGTATATGACATTGTTCTTATAAATTGCCATTTCGAAAGAGTTGAAATTGTTATCGAAATATATTCTTATTTTACATTTAATATGCACGTACAGTCACATCTGCTTGAGAAATCGGCTATATTCCGAAACCAGCTGCATTACAAGATTAGCGAGTCTGTACTCAATTGTATTAATTTAAAGAGGAACTACCTATATCATGTATATCTTCGCGATTTTTAATGTAAAATATTAAATACTCAATATTACTGCATTTATATGTATACAAAGCTATTTTATGAGTATTCAAAGAAAAAACATGGTTCGTATTCCAGTTCTGTAAATTATTAATTATGATTAAAACAATATCTTGAATAAAATGCTGCCCTGCCGTTTATTCCTGTCGGAGAATTACGAGTTTTTACGATTTTCTTGGACATGCGCAATGCGATTACAAACTATTCGGAGCAGTTCCGATAGTAAACGAATCGATCGAAACTCTTCGCCAATCCGACGAGGCAGTTCCGATTGTAAACGAATAAGATCGGAAAATCTCCGCAATCGGCTTGTCTAAAACAATTACGAATACAATTTCAAAAATCCGATCTTTCCAATCCTGTTTTTTCCCAGCAAAACGCATATTACATGGGGTGAAATTATTGCCATTTACCTTTTTCATAGGCCTCTTTATAATTAAGTGAAGTTTATATCAATGCTGGACAAACATATATAGGTAGAGCCTCTTTAAATTAAATTGCACTGGTATCAACAAACAGAAGATTACCTTTGTTACGCACGTTTAAACAGAACTGTTGTTTCTGTATTGGAACTGCGTTCAATGAAATAGAGAGGTTCACGATTAGTGTGTAACCTATAATTAAAAGTGTAATACATACGTAGACGATTTCAGGGTGACCTCCCTAGAAACAACAGAAACATATCTACTGTGAGGAATTTAAACCTGGCTTTCTGTTAACCACACATTCTAGAACAGCTATGTATAAAGAACAAGTACTATTTCATATTTTAAAGTGAATAAAGGTTTCCACGTCAATATAAGATTTTCTTATTGTTTATATATATATATTATGGGTATGTTATCATGGTTATGCTAGCTAACTTATTGTTTAATTACTTTAATTTGTTCGAAGTGTATTCGTACTGAACCTACGTTCTAGAACAAATGTCCTCACTTGTTGTTAGTGAGTGCCATGTTAACTATTATGGCTGTACACAAAAAGGTAAACACAATGCAACCCCAGAAAAACAACATATCCATTTCGTCGACAATGTCAACCCAGGTTATGTCCTCATTGTCGACACTGACTTCAGACGATGTCGAACTAAGTCGTCTCGACTTATCAGTATTCGGTGCTTCTTTTACAAGTTCTGGGTCTACCTTCTTACCTCGGCATGACGCGTACGGCCACTGTATAGGTGTTTTACAGCGCATATAGAGCGTAAATGCATGCATAGAACGATACAATCGATTTATCGGACAGGTTTTAACATCACGAATGGCCAGTCGGGACTCTAACACAGACACAGTCACAATGGCTGTGCTTATTCCGCTCATGACCATTAAATACAGAGATAGAAGGGGAGTCGTGTCGGAATTCTTTGGGAGCTCTGCCGAAACTATTGTTAAGAGCACAGTTAGTGATAAAAATACCGTTATGGAGTATGACGCTCTCTCTCCGGAGGTTACCGGCAAGGCAAACGAGAAGGCATTAAGAAATGCAAGCATCACAATAGGCGCAATCATATTCATCAGGTGGAACATCGGTTTTCTTTTCAGAGTAATAGTGAAAATAACAGCAGCTTCCTCTGTGTCCTCCTCCCTGCTGGTGGTTGATACAAGCTCCCACAGCGAGTTTTCATTATAATCTTCCAACTGAATGCCTTTTGATCCTAAATTTAGTTCGAGATCTTTTTTCTTGTAGCTCCATGCCGTGAATTTTAGGTCGCATATTTGTGTGTCGAATGGGAAATATGTGATATCAATATTGCAAGTCGAAGTTAGAACCTGTAAATAAAAAATTAAAATAATATGTTTAAAATAGGTTAGTGGTAATTGGAGGTTATGGTCGTTTGATACATATTTTACGCTGTTTACGATAATGGTATGTATCAGTTAGCCAATCAATGATATATCGCTTTTTTCTTACCGAATAGTTGCCTTCACAAATATGCCCTCTGATTCATTCCGTCTGTTATTGACCGATACCCATTTCAATTTTATTTTGGGATTCCGACCATTTAAATGCGGCTTATACTAACGACTTATTCATCAATTTGATGTTTTAGAGTTTGTCCATAACATGTCCTATAGATATCTCCTTTGCTAAATGGGCTAATTGTGTGTATGCTCTGTTTCCGATGGATACTATAATGCCCAGCCGGATGTAGATTATGCTCGATATTTTAGGACGCAACCATCCAATTTGGAAAAACAACAATGTTTGCTTAAATATATAGTACAATTTCAAATTAGTATTTTCATTCCACATGTATTAGTATAATGCCCTGGGCGCGTCTTCATCAATCAATTTAAGTGGAAAATATTACTTAAATCAAATTTAAAGTTTTTACATATTTTAAATATGCTTATATCCTTAGTAACCTCTCAGAGATACTACAAACCATCTATGTTAAGATAAATATTTGGCTGTAGGGTTTATTGATTCTTAACATTATTAAACATATTAAGAAAACGTCTTAAATGGATAGAAAAAATGTGTTTAAAGAATTGATAACATTTGACTTAAGTTAAGATATTGCTAAGAAGCTTTATGAATATGGACTCTGATGCTTTAGGACAGAAACGTACAACTTGGAAAACCAAATATATTTTATACCATATTATGCATTTAACATGTTTAAGATCCTTTTTTCATTTCAGGGTAATTAGTAGTATACACATGCTCTATGCAATTGTGTAAATTAAAAAATCTTGAATAGCAAACTCAAACGTATTCACACAACCATGTTTCATTTAATTTGAGGCGTATTGTAGCCCTATGGTCAACCCTTTTGTGTTTGTTATTTCTTATTTGGCCTTTTATTCATCTTTAATTGTGTTCTTTGTTTCTGTGTGTGTTTGTGGTTGACTGTCGTCCTTGAATGCTGCGTTTCCTGTTCGATTTGCATATCTATATTTACCGGTTATTTTCTATTGATGTCATTAAGATGTTAAAGTTTTTATCTGAATTTGTCATAACGTTCTGGATTAAAACATAAAACTTTAATTTGTTTGTAGACAATCAAGTGACATCCATATTTTGTTTTAACCTGAGTATGAGAGTGCGAGTTTCGATGTCACTTCCTATCTGCATCCTAGTGTATGACAAAATAAATGCACGTCTTTACCGCAGGGATTGTATGACTTTCAAGAAAAACCTAGCGGCTTTTTTTGCCACTGACCGTTCCAAGGCGGTAGCTCTATTGTCAACCCATTTATGTTTGAGATGACACATGCCTTGCTCGTTGGCATTATAATTCTTGTTTGTTTTACAGTTGTTGTCTGATGGTTGACTGTTCTGTGAAAGTTACAATTTCTGTTTGACTTTTATACCTATTTTTGTTACCTAATATACATATCTTCAGATATGTTAGCCTCGATTGTGATCCTGCAGATAGGGCATATCTGCAAGAGGGGACTTCCAGGAATGTACTCTAGTAATGATCCTTTTATTGCATAAGAAACCTTTACAACTAGTTTAACACAGTGTACTAGTTATAGGTCGTGTATTAGCTATCGTACGCTACTTCTCATTATAGCAGGAAAATGAGACAGAAATAAAACAGAAAAAATGTTTATCCCATTGTGAGAATATTAAGGTATAGGGTAAATCGCATTGCTATGTATATCAGTTATTGTATATACATCTACGTCAAGCACATGTAAATGTAATCGTAGGTCCAAGATTGCACTCTTTCGTTAAATACGACTAAGGTTGCCCTCTTTAGTTAAATACGACTAATATTGCCCTCTTTAGTTAAATACAACTAAGATCGCCCTCTTTAGTTAAATACGACTAAGATCGCCCTCTTTAGTTAAATACAAATAAAATTGCACTATTTAGTTAAATACAACGTGGATACACCCAACCCTTTCATTACAGCATATTGACCTATATAAATTAAATACAACTCAGTGATTTTGATTTTAGGCGAATTCAGATAATCGTTAATTGGACATTGTATCCACGTGTTGGACTACAAGGCGTTTAATATTTTCATGTAAACGATACTACATGGTGTTTTATATTTATATGGTGTTTTATATTTTTACATGGTGTTTTATATTTGCATTTAAACGATACCTGAGAAGGCATCCAATCCACTTCTCCCAGTTATTAACTCGCATGTTCATGTAGGCTGCGCCAAGTCCCGTGAATGAATAAAACGAGTTTCGAAGGGATATGTCCGGTTTCCACATGTCATTTTGGGGCTACAAATTAACACAAGTGTTTAAACAGTAGCATTTCATAATGATTGTTCACACCATATTTATAGGCACATGTGGATTATTTCCCGTTTTGTGGAATCAAATTGAAAATGCATTGACAAATGAAAACAAGTAGAACTAAACAAAATACTGAATATTGTTTACATAACATTTGCAGTTTAATATGTTTGCACATTTATCTACGCAGTTCTACCCTTGAATTGTAAATACCTACTTCTTCAATATGTGAATTAGTGCAATGGAGCGTGAGTAGGACATAGACTGGGTATGGATCAAGTTTGTATTAATTATTCAACTATAGCAATGTATATCAGTAGGGGAGCAAACAAGTCATTTCACGTGCCTGAACCGCATAACTCAAACAGAAAATAATTGGGGTTGGAGGCAACGTAGTTTTATAGTACTCTTTTAAACAACCCTAGTTTAAAGCTTAGACTAGATGACAGGGAATCATATCAGAAGTAAATTATTATGTAGGAGATTCACCAAACAATCGTGTTGACAGGTTTTATAGAGATATCATAGTCGAAAATCGCGGTACAAATGTGAAGATCGAAAAAAAAAGTTTTTGTCTTCAGTCTTCGAAATTGCCAATGTTTCAAAACGGTCACAAAAAATGTATGATCTTAAATATTGTTGAATTGTCAGGAGTCGAAGATCATTACTAGTTCTACCTTTTCTGAAAATTTCTTATTTTTCCGTGAATATACATTTTTCCTGACCGTTTTGAAAGTTGGTACCTGCATTTCACTCTTCCAGCCCAGGGCCAGTCAGCCGCACGTCACAAACCCACTTCTCCCTGGACAAATTAACATCTTAATGTCACACAGTCACAGAAACTAAATATTGTGAATTGAACTGAACGGTTATAAATATCTAAGGAATATGCTAAAAATAGCTCACACACATTCAAGGTCAAATTATGCTGATGCGTGTATACACAGATAGATCGTATACGGCCCGATAGACCGATGGATTATTTGCACAGGAGTGGAATTAAAACAGTGTTACAATCACGATCTTATATATTTCCAAGTTTTGCATGAGTGCGCAATTTACAAACTACAAACAAATAGATCTATGACAGTAAACAATGTAGAGAATTAAAACTGAAAAGTGGAGCACACCAGCAAATGCCTGAAATTGGTCATGGGATTGTCTGTACTTTAGCCTATGTAAGTAAATACACTTTTAATTTCTGTATGACAAGTGTTTAACGTTGAAACATGTAGAACGGTGGTGGTTCATATATATTAACTTAATTCTGATAATTTTTTAGAACACATGAGTGATGAATAATTGATGAAAATGTACTCTTTGTTCGTGAATGCCACCTGTGACTGTGTGTGTGACTTACATTTTGGACAATATCATCTTCTGGAAAGCACCACTGTCAATTCCAGTTGTGTTTTAAGTAAAATATTATGGAAAGCTGACATTGATAGCATTGAGAAAGTTGGACAGAGTTATTAATCTTAAAAACAAATGAAACAATTTCATATATGACTTGTTTTTTTTCCAGGTCTGCTGAGTTAGCTAGAGGCAGTGTGCAGTACTACCACAGCCAGATTCAAGTCAAGTTTCCCATTCTCACAGTATAACTACATCAAGAGCCTTGTATAAGCTAGTGTGTAGGTAAGCGCAGCTTCAACAAATCTATGAATGTATCAATGTATGTTCTTTGCAAAATATGTGGCATTGTGCACCAGTCCTGCATTTAGTCTCAGATTTTTTATACTAAAAATAAAAATGGTGTTTTACAGCACATCGACACATAAATAGGTCATAGTGTGCTTAGTACGTATGTAAAATTAAACAAACAAAATAAAAAGGTCCTTGTATTACATCTAAAATATTAAACTTAACCAAGACCCCGACTTAACATAATGTGCTGGCATGGCCCAGCAATAACACGGTGGACGATAGCAGTCTGGAGCATCCGGTTCAAGTCACACATGCACCACTGAGTTTCGTCTGTGTTTTCGCGCAATACACCTTCCCTCAGCCTTGTTTGTTCCTCAGTCTCTTTTGTTGGATTGGGATTGAAACTGAGGAGTCTATCCTCCGAGCACGATAAACAACCATAGAATATATACATTAGTAATAGGAAGACAGGTTCTCGAATTCCTATGTGTCATGAGGGGCGGCTCTAAATAAGGTATACCGGTAATGTGTTGATTTAGCAGAAAACGATTATTTTTAATTTATCGAATCGTACATGTAAAAAAAGGTCTATAATCACTATTTATTTACATATTTTAATTCTAAAATTTGTTGCCTATTTAAGTTGAAACAAAATATCATGTATGTCATTTTTATTTTCAGAGCCTGGAGTCCTGAGATGATGGGAGTTAGCTGAAAATAGTTATTGAATTCACAATATATATGGGAGGCTTTTATTGAGACAAGTAGTCACATATAACTTTTTACAACATTAACAACAGAATCAGAAATACTTAACCGAACAAGAATAGTATAACACGATGGTGTACAATATTTTTTTATTTGTTTTATGAATCATGAATCAGCAATACCTCATACGGACAGTACTAGCATCAACTTCAAGAAAAATATGTCTAGTAAGCGGATCATCAGTTCAGCCAGCACAATATCATATCAACATGCATGTCTGACTGTTGACAGAGGTGGATCGATGGCGACATTAATTGGACAGTTCATTGGAGTGGCTCAAAATAAGGGCTAATACGAAAATATAAATGTGTTTCTGTTAATCTGACCGGCCGTGCCCAATTTCTTTATTGGATTAAAATGATGTTTTCTGAATTGTATTGGATTATATAAAAGTTTGTGGAATAACAGATGGCAGGAGGTGTATATTACCGGTTCTACCCAAAAGAAAAGTGGGTGGTCTTCCTCACCAAAAAAACAACAAACAGATACATGTACATGTATATATATAACCCCACACATGTTCAAAATGACGCACTATATAAACAATACAGGCTGAGAGGTGCGCATATTAAAGGGACATGCAGCAATCTGTTTTTGTTAAACTCCAAAATGTTATAACTTATAATTTAAATATATGCAAGCGGGTGTTAAGTGAAAATAAATTATTGGTTAATCAATCAAGGTGCACATTTTAATGCTTGATAAATACTTGATAAATGCTGTGTGTCCCTTTAATAAATAAAAACAATTATTGTATGATGCAATTTAATTTGTTATGTAATACCCTTTATATTTGGGATGTTTTGATGTAAATATTTGAAATAAAATGTTTTAAATCAAATAAATAATTCATTTTGATATCTGACTAGTTACATATTTTTTACTTTGTCATGAAAGATACTATTTAAGGCCTTAATATGTACCTTAAGTGTTTACTGTTTACCATTGAATGGTGAGGCGGCATATGGTGTTAGTTATCTGTGCGTCTATATCCAGTCTTTAACCAATCTTTTCGAACTTTACATGATCTCTAACTATGATGTCTAGAGGAGCATATCGATTTTGCATCAAAATAAAATTTATTTATGAATATATATTCTTGCATTGTACAATTGTCCATGGATTGTTTTCAGTGCGGTCATTCAAGTCCCATGGACATATTGGTTATGGGGATGTTTGGTTGGCTTTTTTATATTTGTATATATTCTCATTTTCACCTCTCACCGCTGCGGGTTCAATTCCAACTGGGAGCTCAACTTGTAGGTGAGAAAGTGTCGATTCTAGCAGAAAGTACACAGTACTGGTTCTACCCAGGAAATATGGCCTAAAATGTGCTATAATGACATAAAACACATTTCAACTTTAAAAATATAAAGTAAAACATATGGCCTTCTTTACTTTCCTTCGATGCTATCAGTATAAGTATTACGACAGTGTTTCAGTCTGATAAAAAAATCATCTTAGGTTTCAACCGAAAAAATGGTCTATATTTAAACTAATACAAGTAAGATGGGGCCCTCAAACCCTTTTATGTGTGGGTGATATATTCCACGGTTGATTCATGAAACTAGCATGGGACAGCTACAGTACATATGACAGTGCTGAGTGCAGTTGAATTGAATTGAATATTTAACGGCTCATCAACACAGTACAGGTTATTTAGAGCCGCCCCAGAGAGAGGGGAAGGATACATAGGAATCCGGGAACCGTGCCCTACTCTTATTATCGAATAGATTCCTATGGTTCTTTAACATGCTCGGATGATAGACCTATACGCGGGACCACCCGGTTTACATCCCCATCCGACGGACGAGGCTAAGGCAAAGTGTCTTGCCCAAGAACACACTGACAAAACTCAGTGGCACCACCTCCGGTTACAAATCCGCTGCGCTACTGACTGCGCCAAGTTGCGGATGACAATTAGACACTGGACAGTCTAGCCAAAAACACAGGAACAAATATATTATCTGAATATGTTTAAGAATGTATGCTTGCAAGAGCTTTCAAAAACAGACTTTCATGATTTTAGTTGGGGTGGGATGGGGATGGGGCGCATCCTTTTAAATCTCAGCTCAGATGCCCTCCCCCTCCTTCTCTCCACCCCAACTCCCATCTTGAACAGTAGCGATTGTTACGTACACTTTCCACATATGAGAGGGTGCCCAATACTACCCGCTCCATCGAATACGCGCCTGCAGTTCTTGCGAGGACAGTCGACTCAAAATTACAGATGAGTCAAACAATTCGTATTTTCGTGTACTTTTAATAAGGAAATAACATGCTTTTCGTGACATGCAGCAAAATTCATGTAATATGTGAGCTAAAACAACAATTCAAGTATCTCCTCGTATTTTATTTAACGAAAACCACATGGTTGTTGTCATTTTAAACGTATTCTAAAAATGGCATCTTTTAGAGTTATCGCCCCTAGATTCGACATTTTACAATGCGGATCTGCATTTATCACGCAGTAAAGCTTCTAAACAAAAAGTCGGTACAGCCGAAAATCACGAAATTTAAAGCGGAAATGAAATTTTAACATCAAAACTTGTCAAAATTTTCAAAATTATGTGTTTTAAAAAAATCAAAATGGCGGGCTTTTTTTTTTTTTGGCGTTGCCGAAAGATGACGTACTACTTTTCGTGGTCAAGCGTGGTTGCCATATTTGAAAGATGTAGGAAAATATCAAGGCTGCTCCCCTACTGTATATAAAAGTATAAGCATATTAAACTGCAAGTTACATGACTGTACAAATATTCAAGACTATTTGAGTTTTTAGTTTATTTTGATAATGCACTTTCAATGAGATTCCACAAGCGGAGACATACATCTTAAGTACTGATTTTGTTGGCTGTTATATTAACTATAGATGATATCGGGTGTTATGTTGCATGATATGTACCGTATATATAGATATAAATATCGAACATGAAAAGCAGCATTCAAGGACGACAATCAACCACAAACACACACAGAAACACAGAACACATTTAAGTATGAATAAAAGTCCAAATAAGACATCACAAACACAAAAAGGGACCGTATAATTAGATAATAGGAACTTCAAAGCACAGTTGTAATCAATTTCGAATTTCGGAGATCGATTACCATAAATATCGATCATTTAAATAAAAAATAGTGTTGCACGTGCGCCTAGCATGAAAATAGCTCATCGTAAAACCCGAACCAAATCGTTAGGCAGTAATGATGGAATACGGTTCAAATATACTCATATGAAATTTCATTACAAGCAAATATATACAAAAACTCGTATATTAATTTTATGGAGGCGTTCGTTTACCGTTTAGCATATTTTCTTTAGGTGATGCTGTTAGTTTTATATTTCAATATAAAAATATATGATGCTCGATGTTAGATTAATTATCATTGTTAATGTCTAAATTATGTCACATATCTATTTAAATATGATTTTTTTATTGTGACACTTATCTATTTAATTACGATATTTTTATTGTGCAACTTATGTATTGATGGATGACGTTTCTATTATGTCACTTATGTATTTGTAGATGATGTTACTGTTATGTCATTTATGTATGGATGGATGATGTTCTGTTATGTCACCTATCTATTGATGGCTGAGGTTTCTGTTATGTCACTTATCTATTGATGGATGAGGTTTCTGTTATGTTACTATCAATTTATGGATGGTGTTTCTGTTATGTCACTTATCTATTGATGAATGAGGATTCTGTTTTGTCACTTATCTATCGATGGATGATGTTTCTGTAATGTCATTGATCTTTGATGGATGAGGTTTCTGTTATATCACTTATCTATTGATGAATGAGGTTTCTATTATGTCATTTATACATTGATGGATAATGTTTCTGTTATGTCACTGATCTATTTATGAATGAGGTTACTATTATGTCATTTATCTATTGATGGATGATGTATCTGTTATTTTACTTATCTATTGTTGAATGCGGATTTTGTTATGTCACTTATCTATTGATGGATGATATTTCTGTTCTGTCACTTATGTATTGATTGATGATGTTTCTGTTATGTCACTAATCTATTGATGGATGAGGTTTCTGTTATCTCACTTATCTTTTGGAGGATGAGGTTTCTGTTATGTCACATATCTGTTGTTGAATGAGGATTCTGTTTTGTCACTTATCTAATGATGGATGATGTTTCTCTTATGTCAATTATGTATTGATGAATGAGTTTCTATTATGGCACTCATGTATTGATGGATGATGTTTCTGTTATGTCACTTATCTATTGATGGATGAGGCTTCTGTTATGTCACTTATCTATTGGTGGATGAGGTTTCTGAAATGTCACTGATCTATTGATTGATGAGGTTTCTCATATGTCACTATCTATTTGTAGATGATGTTTCTGTTATGGCACTTATCTATTGGTGGATGTGGTTTCTGTTATTTCACTTATCTACACTGTATTGTTGAATGAGGATTCTATTGATGTGTCGTCTTTTTGTTCTGTCACTTATCAATTGATGGATGAGGTTCCTGTTATGTCACTTATCTATTTATTGATGATGTTTCTGTCATGTCACTTATCTATTTAAAGATGATCGTTCTATTGTGCCACTTATATGTTTAAAGATGATCTATTTATCGTGTCACTTATCTATTTAAATATGATCATTTTTTTGTGACACTTATCTATTTAAAAGTGATATTTTTATTGTGCCACTTATCTATTGATAGATGTTTCTATTACGTCATTTATGTATTGATGGATGATGTTTATGTTATGTCACTTATCTATTGATGAATGACGATTCCGTTTTGTCACTTATCTAGTGATGAATGATATTACTGTTAAGTCACTTATCTGTTGATGGAGGAGGTTTATTTTATGTCACTTATCTATTTAAAGATGATCGATTGATTGTGACACTTATCTATTTAAATATGATCTTTTTTTTGGTGACACTGATCTATTTAAATGTGATCTTTTTATTGTGGCATTTATCTATTGATAGATGTTTCTATTGTGTCACTTAGGTATTGATGGAAAATGTTTCTGATATGTCACTTACCTGTTGATGAATGAGGTTTCTCTTATGTCACTTATGTATTGATGGATGATGTTTCTGTTATGTCACTTAACTGTTGATAAATGAGATTTCTTTTAAGTCACTTATCTATTGATGGATGATGTTTCTGTTATGTCACTTATCTATTGGTGGATGATGTTTATGTTATGTCACTTATATATTGATGAATGAGGTTCATATTATGTCACTTATTTATTGATGGATGATGTATCTGTTATGTCACTTATCTCTTGAGGGATGAGGCTGCTGTTATGTCACTTATTTATTAGTGGATGAGGTTTCCGTTATGTCACTTATCTATTTATGGATAATGTTCTGTTATGTATCTTATCTATTGATGGATGATGTTTCTGTTATATCACTTAACTATTGATGAATGAAGTTTTATTATTTCATTTATGTATTGATGGATGATGTTTCTGTTATGTCACTTATCTATAGATGAATGAGGTTTCTATTATGTCTCTTATATATGGATGGATGATGTTTGTGTTATGTCATTTATGTATTGATGGAGGATGTTTCTGTTACGTCATTTATCTATTGATGGATGAGCTTTCTGTTATATCACTTATCTGTTGATGGATAAGGTTTCTGTTATTGTCACTTATCTCTTGATGGATGAGTCTTCTGTTATGTTAAGGCACTTATCTATTCATGGATGAGGTTTCTGTTATATCACTTATCGTTTGGTGATGAGTTTCTGTTATGTCACTTATCTATTGTTTAATGACGACTTTATTATGTCACTTACCTGTTGATGGATGATGTTTCTGTTAGTGTCACTTATCTATTGATGGATGCGGCTTCCGTTATGTTATGTCACTTATCTATTGGCGGATGAGATTTCTGTTATGTCACTTATCTATTGATGGATGTGTTTTTTGTGATGTCACTTATTTGTTGATGGATGATATTTCTGTTATGTCACTTATCTTTTGATGGATGAGGTTACTGTCTTATCACTTATCTCTTGATGGATGAAGTTTCTGTTATGTCACTTATCTCTCGTTGTATGAGGTTTCTTTTATGTACCTTATCTATTTAAAGATGAACGTTTTATTGTGCCACTTATATATTTAAAGATGATGTTTTTATTGTGCCAATTATCTATTTATAGATGATGTTTCTTTTCGTGGATGACGTTTACGTTATTACACTTATGTATTGATGGATTACGTTTCTGTTATGTCACTTATCTATTGATGGATGAGGTTTCTGTTTTGTCACTTATCTATTGATGGATGAGGCTTTTGTTATGTCACTTATCTCTTGATGTATGAGGTTTCTTTTATGTCACTTATCTATTTAAAGATGAAAGTTTTCTTGTGCCACATATCTATTTATAGGTGATGTTTCTATTAGTGGATGAGGTTTCCGTTATGTCACTTATTTATTGATGGATAACGTTTCTGTTATGTCACTTATCTATTGAAGGATGAAGTTTCTGTTATGTCACTCAACGACTGAAGGATGAGGTTTGTGTTATGTCACTTATCTATTGTTGAATGAAGATTCTGTTATGTCACTTATGTATTGATGCATGATGTTTCTGTTATATCACTTAACGACTGAAGGATGAGGTTTCTGTTATGTCACTTATCTATTGTTGAAGGAAGATTCTGTTATGTCACTTATCTTTTGGGGGATGCGGATTCTGTTATGTCACTTATTTATTGCCGAATTTGGATTCTGTTACGTCACTTATCTAGTGATGGATGATATGTCTGTTAGTTTCAATTCCTTATCAATTTCATGAATGAGGTTTCTATTATGTCGCTTATGTATAAATGGATGATGTTTCTGTTAAATCACTTATGTATTGATGGATGATACTTGTAATTGCTTTTGTCTTCTTGTTTGTCCGTTTGCGTGTTTGTTTCTGTGTTTTGTGGTTGACTGTCCTCCTTGAATGCTACTTTTCCTGTCCGATATTTTTATATTTCTTTCTGTTATATCACATATCTATTGGTGAATGAGGTTTCTGATATGTCACTATCTTTTGATGGATGATTTTTCTGTTATGTCACTCATATATTGATTGATAAGGATTATGTTATGTCACTTATCTAATGATGATTGATGTTTCTGTTTTGTCACTTATTTATTAATGGATGATATTTCTGTTATGTAACTTATCTGCTGACGGATGAGGTAACAGTTATATCACTTAAATATTGATAGATGATGTTTCTGATATGTCACTGATCTATAGATCGATGAGGTTTCTTTTATGTCATTGATCTATTGATATATGATCTGTTTTGTGCCACTTATCTATTTAAATGTGATCTTTTTATTGTGCCACTTATCTATTTATAGATGATGTTTCTATGATGTCACTTATGTATTGATGGATTATGTTATATCACATAGATTGATGGATGAGGTTTCTGTTATATTATGTCACTTATCTATTGTTGAATGAGGACTATGTTATGTCATTTATCTATTGATGGATGATGTTTCTGTTATGTCACTTATCTATTTGTAGTAAATGTTTCTGTTATGTCACTTATCATTGATGTATGAGGTTTTTGTTATGTCACTATTCTATTGATTAATGAGGTTTCTATTATGTCGCTTATGTATTGATGGATGGTGTTTCTGTTCTGTCACTTATCTATTGAAGGATGAGGTTTCTGTTATGTCACTTATCTATTGATGGATAAGGTTTCTGTTGCATCACTTAACGATTGAAGGATGAGGTTTTTGTTATGTCACTTATCTCTTGATGTATGAGGTTTCTTTTATGTCACTTATCTATTTAAATATGAACGTTTTCTTGTGCCACATATCTATTTATAGATGATGTTTCTATGATGTCACTTATGTATTGATGGATTATGTTATATCACATAGATTGATGGATGAGGTTTCTGTTATATTATGTCACTTATCTATTGTTGAATGAGGACTATGTTATGTCATTTATCTATTTATAGGTGATGTTTCTATTAGTGGATGAGGTTTCCGTTATGTCACTTATTTATTGATGGATAACGTTTCTGTTATGTCACTTATCTATTGAAGGATGAAGTTTCTGTTATGTCACTCAACGACTGAAGGATGAGGTTTGTGTTATGTCACTTATCTATTGTTGAATGAAGATTCTGTTATGTCACTTATGTATTGATGCATGATGTTTCTGTTATATCACTTAACGACTGAAGGATGAGGTTTCTGTTATGTCACTTATCTATTGTTGAAGGAAGATTCTGTTATGTCACTTATCTTTTGGGGGATGCGGATTCTGTTATGTCACTTATTTATTGCCGAATTTGGATTCTGTTACGTCACTTATCTAGTGATGGATGATATGTCTGTTAGTTTCAATTCCTTATCAATTTCATGAATGAGGTTTCTATTATGTCGCTTATGTATAAATGGATGATGTTTCTGTTAAATCACTTATGTATTGATGGATGATACTTGTAATTGCTTTTGTCTTCTTGTTTGTCCGTTTGCGTGTTTGTTTCTGTGTTTTGTGGTTGACTGTCCTCCTTGAATGCTACTTTTCCTGTCCGATATTTTTATATTTCTTTCTGTTATATCACATATCTATTGGTGAATGAGGTTTCTGATATGTCACTATCTTTTGATGGATGATTTTTCTGTTATGTCACTCATATATTGATTGATAAGGATTATGTTATGTCACTTATCTAATGATGATTGATGTTTCTGTTTTGTCACTTATTTATTAATGGATGATATTTCTGTTATGTAACTTATCTGCTGACGGATGAGGTAACAGTTATATCACTTAAATATTGATAGATGATGTTTCTGATATGTCACTGATCTATAGATCGATGAGGTTTCTTTTATGTCATTGATCTATTGATATATGATCTGTTTTGTGCCACTTATCTATTTAAATGTGATCTTTTTATTGTGCCACTTATCTATTTATAGATGATGTTTCTATGATGTCACTTATGTATTGATGGATTATGTTATATCACATAGATTGATGGATGAGGTTTCTGTTATATTATGTCACTTATCTATTGTTGAATGAGGACTATGTTATGTCATTTATCTATTGATGGATGATGTTTCTGTTATGTCACTTATCTATTTGTAGTAAATGTTTCTGTTATGTCACTTATCATTGATGTATGAGGTTTTTGTTATGTCACTATTCTATTGATTAATGAGGTTTCTATTATGTCGCTTATGTATTGATGGATGGTGTTTCTGTTCTGTCACTTATCTATTGAAGGATGAGGTTTCTGTTATGTCACTTATCTATTGATGGATAAGGTTTCTGTTGCATCACTTAACGATTGAAGGATGAGGTTTTTGTTATGTCACTTATCTCTTGATGTATGAGGTTTCTTTTATGTCACTTATCTATTTAAATATGAACGTTTTCTTGTGCCACATATCTATTTATAGATGATGTTTCTATGATGTCACTTATGTATTGATGGATTATGTTATATCACATAGATTGATGGATGAGGTTTCTGTTATATTATGTCACTTATCTATTGTTGAATGAGGACTATGTTATGTCATTTATCTATTGATGGATGATGTTTCTGTTATGTCACTTATCTATTTGTAGTAAATGTTTCTGTTATGTCACTTATCATTGATGTATGAGGTTTTTGTTATGTCACTATTCTATTGATTAATGAGGTTTCTATTATGTCGCTTATGTATTGATGGATGGTGTTTCTGTTCTGTCACTTATCTATTGAAGGATGAGGTTTCTGTTATGTCACTTATCTATTGATGGATAAGGTTTCTGTTGCATCACTTAACGATTGAAGGATGAGGTTTTTGTTATGTCACTTATCTCTTGATGTATGAGGTTTCTTTTATGTCACTTATCTATTTAAATATGAACGTTTTCTTGTGCCACATATCTATTTATAGATGATGTTTCTATTAGTGGATGAGGTTTCCGTTATGTCATTTATGTATTGATGGATTACGTTTCTGTTATGTCATTTATCTATTGAAGGATGAAGTTTCTGTTATGTCACTTAACGATTGAAGGATGAGGTTTGTGTTATGTCACTTATCTATTGTTGAATGAAGATTCTGTTATGTCTCTTATCTTTTGGGGGATGAGGTTTCTGTTATGTGACTTATCTATTGTTGAATGATGATTATGTTATGTCACTTTTGTATTGATGGATGATGTTTCTGTTATATCACTTAACGACTGAAGGATGAGGTTTCTGTTATGTCACTTATCTCTTGATGTATGAGGTTTCTTTTATGTCACCTATCTATTTAAAGATGAACGTTTTCTTGTTCCACATATCTATTTATAGATGATGTTTCTATTAGTGGATGAGGTTTCTGTTATGTTACTTATTTATTGATGGATTACGTTTCTGTTATGTCTCTTATCTATTGATGGATGAGGTTTCTGTTATGTCATTTAACGATTGAAGGATGAGGTTTCTGTTATGTCACTTATCTATTGTTGAATGAAGATTCTGTTATGTCTCTTATCTTTTGGGGGATGAGATTTCTGTTATGTCACTTATCTATTGCTGAATTAAGATTCTGTTACGTCACTT
The DNA here is from genome assembly GCA_037043455.1 of Cyrtodaria siliqua. Lineage (NCBI taxonomy): Eukaryota > Metazoa > Mollusca > Bivalvia > Adapedonta > Hiatellidae > Cyrtodaria > Cyrtodaria siliqua. The sequence goes on along the minus strand of JAWPHD010000773.1, from coordinate 98,570 downwards.
ATCTAGTGATGGATGATATGTCTGTTAGTTTCAATTGTTTATCTATTTCATTTTATGAGGTTTCTATTATGTCGCTTATGTATTAATGGATGATGTTTCTGTTATATCACTTATGTATTGATAGATGATACTTGTAATTTTTTTTGCCTTCTTGTTTGTCCGTTTGCGTGTTTGTTTCTGTTTTGTGGTTGACTTTCCTCCTTGAATGCTACTTTCCCTGTTCGATATTTTTATATTTCTTTCTGTTATATCACGTATCTATTGGTGAATGAGGTTTCTGTTATGTCACTATCTTTTGATGGATGATGTTTCTGTTATGTCACTTATCGGTTTATGGATAATATTTCTGTTATGTCTCTTATCTGTTGATGGATGAGGTTTCTGTTATGTCACTCATATATTGATGGATAATGATTATGTTATGTCACTTATCTAATGATGATTGATGTTTCTCTTTTGTCACTTATTTATTAATGGATGATATTTCTGTTATGTAACTTATCTGTTGATGGATGAGGTTACTGTTATATCACTTAAATATTGATAGATAATGTTTCTGATATGTCACTTATCTATAGATCGATGAGGTTTCTTTTATGTCATTGATCTATTTAAAGATGAACGTTTTATTCTGCCACTTATCTTTTTAAATATTATGTTGATATTGTGCCACTGATCTATTGATATATGATCTGTTTTGTGCCACTTATCTATTTCAATGTGATCGTTTTATTGTGCCACTTATCTGTTTATAAATAATGTTTCTATGATGTCACTTATGTATTGATGGATTATGTTATATCACATCGATTGATAGATGAGGTTTCTGTTCTGTTATGTCACTTATCTATTGTTGAATGAGGATTCTGTTATGTCATTTATCTATTGATGGATGATGTTTCTGTTATGTCACTTATCTTTTTGTAGAAAATGTTTCTGTTATTTCACTTATCCACTGATGTATGAGGTTTCTGTTATGTCACTTATCTATTGATGAATGACGATTCTGCTATGTCACTGATCTATTAACGGATAATGTTTCTGTTTTGTCACTTCTCCGTTGATGTATGAGGTTTTTGTTATGTCACTTATCTATTGATTAATGAGGTTTCTATTAAGTCACCTATGTATTGATGGATGATGTTTCTGTTATGTCACTTATCTATTGATGGATGAGGTTTATGTTGTGACACATATCTATTTGTGAATGATGTTTCTGTTATGTCACTTATCTAGTGATGGATGATTTGTCTGTTATGTCACTTATCTATCTAGTTCATGAATGAGGTTTCTATTATGTCACTTATGTATTGATGGATGATATTTCTGTTATGTGACTTATCTATTGATGGATGAGACTTCTGTTATGTCACTTATCTATTGATGGATGAGGTTTCTGTTATGTCACTTATTTATTGATGGAAGCTAATTCTATTATGTTACTTATCTGTTGATTGATGAAGTGTCTGTAATGTCATTAATCTATTGATGGATACGGATTCTGTTATGTCACTTATCTATTAATTGATGAAGTTTCTGTTTCGTCACTTATCTATTGATGAATGAGGTTTCTATTATGAAACTTATGTATTGATGGATGATGTTCCTGTGTTGTCACTTATCTATTGATGAATGAAGTTTCTATTTTGTCACTTATGTATTGATGGATTATGTTTCTGTTATTTCACTTCTCTAATGATGATTGGGGTTTCTATTTTGTCGCTTATCTATTGATGGGTGAGACTTCTGTCATATCACTTATCTATTGGTGGATGAGGTTTGCGTTATGTCACCTATCTATTGATGAATGTGGTTTCTGTTATGTCATTTACATATTGGTTGATGGGGTTCCTGTTATGTCACTTATCTATTGGTGGATGAGGCTTCTGTTCTGTCACTGATCTTTGTATGGATGGTGTTTCTGTTATGTCACGTATCTCTAGATGTATGAGGTTTCTATTATGTCGCTTATGTATTGATGGACGATGTTTATTTTACGCCACTTCTCTATTGATGATTGAGGTTTCTGTTATTTTATTATGTCACTTATGTATTGATGGGTAAGGTTTCTTTTACGTCATTTCTCTATTGATGATTGAGGTTTCTATTACGTCACTTCTCTATTGATGATTAAGGTTTCTGTTATGTCACTTATCTATTGATGGATGAGGTTCTGTTATGTTACGTATCTATTGGTGGATGCGGTTTGTGTTATGTCACCTATCTATTGATGAATGGGGTTTCTGTTATGTCACTTTTATATTTATGGGAGGTGTTTCTGTTATGTCACTTATCTATTGATGGATGAGGTTTCTGTTATGTCACTTATGTATTGATGGATGATGTTTCTGTTATGTCACTTATCTATTGATGAATGAGTATTATGTTATGTCACTTATCTATTGATGGATAATGTTTCTGTTATGTCACTTATCTATATGTGGATGAGGTTTCTGTTATGTCACTTATCTATTGATTGATAATGTTTCTGTCATGTCACTCATCTATTGATGGATGAGGTTTCTGTTATGTCACTTATCCTTTTAAGGATGGTGTTACTGGTATGTCACTTAGCATTGATGTATGCGGTTTCTGTTATGTCACTTATCTATTGATGAAGGAGGATTCGATTATGTCACTTAATCATTGATCGATGATGTTCCTGTTATATCACTTATCTATTGATGAATGAGGGTTCTGTTATGTCACTTATCTATTGATGGATGATGTTTCTATTATGTCACTTTTCTATTGATGGATGAGGTTTCTGTTATTCACTTATCATTTGATGTATGCTGTTTGTTTCTTGTATGTCAATTATCTATTGATGAATGAGGAATCCGTTATGACACTGATCTATTAATGATTGATGTTTCTAGTATGTCACTTATCTATTGCTGGATGAGGTTTCTGTTATGACACTTATATATTGGTGGATGATATTTGTATTATTTCACTGATCTATTGATGAATTAAGTTTCTGTCATGTCACTCATCTTTCGAGGGATGAGGTTTCTGTTACGTCACTTATGTATTGATGGATGTTATTTCTTTTATGTGACTTATCTATTGATGAATAATGTTTGTGTTATGTCACTTATCATTCATGACAAGTATTTTTTAACATTTTTAGAATAATCTGATTTAATGGTTGAACCATTTTACATTCTATGGACAGATGACTTACAGTTTCTATCGATGAACAAAATGTACATGTTTTATCTTTAGTGATATGTCTCACTGATGAATAATAATTTACATAATTATATTACATCGTGGCCTATTTTCCAGGCAGTATTGCTAACATCTGAGTCAATGCAAGATAAGTATATGTTTTTAAACACCTGTTTAAAATCAACAGTAGTTAAAAAATTATACTTTTCAGGGTTATATTTTCAGTATTTAATAATAATTTGTATAAATCTTTTGTTTTAATATTTTTAAAGGAAACATCAGAGTATTCTTCCATAACCTTGGTATATGTTTTTAAACACTGTTTATAACATCGCTATGGGGGATTTAATATTTGGCTAAATATGTCCATGGTGCGTCATAGTTATGTATAAGCTTCTGCAAGTGTTATAAATACAAGGCTTGACATTTTAAACTTATATTGGGAATATTGAGGCCACCCGCATTAAAAGGCAAATATAAAGTCTGTCTTCTAACAGGTTCGAAAGTGTAGTTTCATATAAATCCAAAATATGCTGTCTGATATAAATTACAGTAATGAATAGGCATTAAGACTGCAATTACATAGTATATTATCTTGCAAACAGCGACAGAGATCCATATATCATCTTCAAGTATATTATATTCAAAATGGTAACCTAAACGTTTTGTTTTATCAACACAAGAAATACCAAAGGCATGATAAGACATACTATTCCATTTTAACATTTTTAGGATAACAACATATATACTTCCATATAAATCGAAAATATGCTGTCTGAAATAAATTACAGTAATGAATAGGCATTAAGTCTGCAACTACATAATATCTTGCAAACACCGACAGAGATCCATGTATCATCTTCAATTATATTATATCCAAAATGGTAACCTAAAAGTTTTGTTTTATCAACACAAGAAATACCAAAGGCATGATAAGATATATTATTCCATTTGCCAAAATCAAATCCATTTGATTTTCGATAATCAATTTTAGACCCTGACATTTTTTTGAAAAAGTTCTATCCACTGACATTAGTACTAATTGATAATTCTGATATAAGTATACTAGTATTGCCATCAGTATATACGGATAATTTGACTTCAAGGTTAGTACCTGGGGCTTTTAACCCCTTAATATCTCTATCATCTTGTACTTTTTTGGCGAAAGGTTCAAAACAAATAACATATACTAATATTGACAACGAGCAGCCTTGACGGACGTCGCGATTTATATTATACGGTTAACAATAACGGAACATGTTATGTTGTATCATCAAAACCAAAGGCTTTTAGAGTGTCCTGTAAGTAGGACCAGTCTAATATAGCAAACGCCTTTTCTTGGTCCATTGAAATGAAAACTGCACTTAATTTCTTTTGTTCAATATAATCAAAGATACATCTGTGTAAATGATCATTGTCAAACATAGATCTTCTTTTTATTGAACATGTTTGGCTAATGCCTATAATTTTAGGTAAAATAAGACCTATACGCGTTGTAAAGACTTGATCAAATTCTACGATCGGTATTAAGTAATGATATTGGTCTATCGTGTTTCATGTCAGATGCGTTATTGTCGTCTTTACATATTAATGTTATATAAGACAGATTTTGTGAAGCGGACATTTCACCATTATCATATGCTATTTCAAATACTTTTTCATACAATCATTTGAAATCGAGAGATGAAGATCGAGAAATGCTGCTACTGTATCCGAACTGTTGGCTTTATTCAATGTGAGCTCTGGTGGATAAATGTTAGTAACCATATGAGCAAAGAACGTATTTATCAATATTGAGTATGTCATAAAGATACCGAGAAGTATTATTAAAGGCATCAATAATTTCAGCCTGGCTATCAGGTGACAAACTCAACATAAGATCTCTTTCATAGCAGTACAAAAACAAATCTGCAACAAGTGGCGCACAGTTAGTACCCATAGGAATGAAACCAACCTGGCGGTAAATAGTTTTACCGTATCTTATAAAGATGTTATCCAGAAGAAAAGATAAGGCTCTACAAACATCAGTACTACAAGTCCATATATTATACTTATCAATGGGGGCGTTAGTAAAGAAAGCCCTGACATTATTACAAGCTAACAAAGTTGTACCTTCTCTAGCAAATGTCTTCTGAATAAGCTAAAGCAATTTTTCTTTGATAAGATTATGTGGTAGTGTAGTATACAGTGTAGAAAAGTCGTAGGTGCTTAGAGAAGAGGCATGAAAATGCTTACACCGTAGTTTGTCAAGAACTTCTCCAGAGTTTTTGATAGACCAAAACAGATTGATTCCTGAGTTCTCGAAGGCCTTTCCGCAATATTTTACAATATGTTCTTTAATCGCGGAAAGTCAGGAAGTCAGTAGTTTTGATATATTGGTCGTGGTACATGAATTAGAATTAGCGATAAAACGTGCTTTGTAAGGAATTTTGCTTAAACGTGCATTGTCTATAAAACCAACTTGCGGCAAAACGTTTAAACAAGTATCATTATAGGATGTGTCTCCTGGTTCTTTCGATTACAAATGATGATAAAAATTCCGAAAACAATTTGAAATCCCGTTAGATTCATTGTATGTAATATTATTGTCAATAATTTCACAAACGTTTTTTAAGACTTTTTGTATTTTCTCTATTAAAATATAGCATGATGGATTTTCTTTAGTATCTAGCATATTAGCTTTACTTCCAGTTATAGCACCTGCTTGCAATTTATTTTCAATGAATCTTATTTTGTATTTATTTTCATTTTTAAGTTTTTTATAATCTCTATGTAATTCTTTGTTTTTATCTTTCAATACAAAAATCCTTTATCTTAATTTTCATTAAATCCCACCATTCTAAAGTTATATTATTTGTTCTACTAATAATTGTAAAATAATATTCAAATGCGTCAATAAATTCTTGCTTCTCAAGTAAGTTTTCATTGAATTTCCAATAAGATTAACCAAAAGATAATCCTTTACTTGTATTTAAAGTCAGCGTTATAAAATTATGGTCTAATTGAATACAAGGTAAAATATGGTGACTCAACCAAGGCATCTTCAAAAGAATGTGAGATATAAAATCTATCTAACCTACAGCCAATATAATCAAACTTATGTGATTTGCTAATCCAAGAGATTTTTTTTCGTAGGATATTATGTTCTAAAACAGTCGGGGAGTTTATGTTATTAAACAGTTTAGATCCTACAGTGCCCTTATCTAAATTACCTCCAATCTTATCTAATTTTGTGTTCATTACAAAGTGAAAATCTCCGAATAAAATAAAATATCTAGCAGTAACTAAGTGTGGTATTATTTCATTGATAAAATCATTTCTATCCTTAGAATCATTTGGTGTGTATATATTACCAAGTATGTAATTAATAAAACCATTTACTGAAAAGGCTATATACATAGTTCTGCCCTGGAAGTCCGCGTGGAAATAAGTAACGTTTATATTTGTATTACATATCATGATAACAACACCTCTAGAGTCGGGTTAACCGTAACTCCAATAACATTGTTTCAATAACCCTAAACTTATTTAAATTGTGTCTGATAAAAAATAATTATCAGCAAAGGTTTCCTGAACACATAATATATCTATACAATTGTGTTTAATATAGAATTTTAGATAATCTTGTTTTCTTCCGGATCTAAATCCATTAATATTTATACTTACTATATTCAAATCCATTGTGCTTTTTTTATAAACAGCAGTATAACATGAATTCAATAAGGACAACTCGAGAATAAAATAACGCGTACGAGTTTCCGCCCCTGTTCGAACATACACACGAACAAAACCCCATTGTTGGTCAGACGATTATGGAACGCCGATAAATACAAAAGACCGTCACACTGACTAGTATGGAAGCTTTAATGTACCCCAGAGATGATGTGATGTTTATGACCATAAATATAACGACATGTCACGATATATAATCCTATGTTGACATAATCTATGTTGATATACTACAATATATCTAGCCATGACGACTTAATAAAAAGCGCCATAAGTTGAATATATTGTTTGCACGACATCCACACAGCGACTTGATGACCTAATATGTCGCATGACGGCTTCAATTATTTTGAGATCAAGTTAAGTTGACTAAAATATTGCGTCACCCATTTTTATCCTGACAATATATCGTACATATGCCGACATACGCACTTGTGTTGCAATAAAAGATGCAAGCACAGCCATAGTTGGATTCACGGCCGATCTACAAGGATGTCGAATTTTGAAAAGCAGGTAAAAAGTCTCTTTTTCCAAACATTTTAAATGTTTTCTGTATCGTTTCAGGTATGCTGACAGTATATATTAACTATTCTAAACACTAAACTCGAACTGAAGTGACACCACTGTTGTGTGTTTTCCGTGTTTATGCCCCCACCACCAAATGGTGAGGATATGTCAAAAGGTTTTGCGTCAAAATCTACTCTGTATAATGTTAGTTACTGTCCTTTTTTCCGTTAATTGTGTGTCTTTCTCCTCCCACAGCTGGCTTGAACTGTACGCAACATTCAATCTCGATTTGATGAACCTGTCTACCATAAGGCATATGTATATATAAAGTACTGATCCATAGTTTTTGCTGAGTCATGGCCCGGATATGAGTCTGGCCTCCGAACTGAAATGGATTTTATAGTCGCACCAACAGCCCACTGGCATCCGACACAGAGCTAGGATTGTAAAATATGGACTTAATCACTCCAAGTCCATCTTTTACTATCCTAGCTCTCTGCCGTATGCCGGATGCCTGGTAACAGCTAAGGTCATATTGCGACGTTTTAGCTTCCACTGGTGGAGGAAGATACCATGCGCGTTGTGCAAGCTAGTTGGATAGCTTCCTTACATAAAGATTCCTAGGCCCTAAGGGATCGAAACAACATGGGTGAGGGGCAAGTGATTTGAAGTCAGAGACTAACAACTTCGATATGACCTTACGAAAAGATAAAAGTCAAGGTCACACTGAAGGTCATTATTCTCGAAAACTTAGGCCAGTTTGTCAAATTAGGATCCCCATGTGGTTGCCGGGGTAAAATAAAACCACTGCAAATCCTGCTGAGGCATAGGGGTAAATTTTATCATATTTTTATCATGCTCAATCAAGATCTTCATTATGACACCGCATATGCAAATGTGGAAACGTGGATACATCGTACATGGAGTGTCTACAATATAATTTGCAGCAACTCTGCAGTTCCGCAGGTTAGAAGGTTCTATGCCCATTCTCCATATTTTATCTATATGTAAATGGAGGATGAGCCTGTTTGGCGCCATATAACATTTCTTGTGTTGGTGCGTCGTAAAACCCCAATTCAATTCAATTGTCAAATTATGTGGGTCCAAATCCCTAAAACATTGTTACACTGACAAAGCGCTGACAGGCGACACACGTGTTCCGCGGAAAACCCGTCTAGTTTAAATCTAATATTGCATGCAAGTATGCTGGTATATATAAAGAATTGCAATATTTAAAAGACAATTATCCGTGTTTTCAGGCTTGTGTCTATCTGGTTTGGTTGATGTTCGTTCCAATCTCCGAAGTTCTACCTCATTTGGAGGAAAGTTCAAACCGGGACGACTTAATTTGTAACTACTTTAGTCAAGGATATACCTGGAAGGAAATATGCCCCTCTCAAATATGCGGGGTTTTGCTATATGTGCATAATATGGTAGTTACATTACGGCAATTAAAACGAATAGGACAGCGTTTAAATCTGAGAAGGCATAACGTATCAAATCCCCTGCCAGACGTAATCTATAAGATAAAAGAGTTACGGTGCCGAGGATATTCCAATTCTGGATACAGGAAGGTAATCAATGTCAAAAATAACCTTCGAGTAACTCAAGAAACTGTGAGGTGTATACTTTAAAGCTATGGATCCGGAGGATGTACAGCTCAGGTCACAGCATCGTTTACGTGGAAGGATATATTACAATAGGGGACCCAATTATCACATACACATCGATGGGTACAATAAGCTGAAGCCCTTTTGAATAGCAATCCATGGTGGAATCGATGGGTTTTCACGCAAAATATTATAGCTAAAAGCAGGTTACTCTAATATTGACCCAAGAATCGTCGCACACTTTTATCTAAACTATTTTAAACAAATTGGAAGAGGACCAAAGTTGTTCGCGGTGATTGTGGTACAGAAAATAATACAATTAGAGATTTACAAAGAGTACTACGATATGGTCATGGTGATGAGATGTCGGGTATAAATTGCTACTTAAAAAATGCAACTTTACCGTGTTTGAGGAGAAACCATTTCAGCGATACGATAGATGTGGTACACTGCACAGTGATCCTGTACATATAGGGTGTCTTAGGTTTTGTTTTCTCCCTCTTATTCAACGAGATCTGGATGCATTTGCTGAAATATAGAACCTACGAATTCGGAGACAACGTCATACTGAAACACCTAGTGGAATTCCTAATGTGTTATTCCATCAACAAGAAGTAACCGATGCAAGAGACTATTCATTTGAGCTCCCATGTGAGCTTGCTAGGATTAATAGATTGTCCACCATTTACACAATTTAAATATCCAAAACATGGTTGCTGTGAGGAACTTGTACAAATAGTCGAAGCGGTCACAGGAAACCAGAGTGTTGACATTCCAGTGCCCCGTACTGTTGCTGGAGCAACTGCTCTTTTCTTCCATTTAACAGATTATATTGACAATGTTTGAGCAGTTGTAGTCGACAGGAGATAAAAGACAAACAACAAAAACACAGAACAACAACATCATAAAAAACAACAACAGAAAAGTAACATATTCTTACAACTCGCAAAGCAGGAAAGGAAAGCAAACATTAAACTCACTTTTCCAGTGAGTTAATAAGAAATGAATAAGAAATCAGACATGTTGCAAAACGATGATTGATCAATTTGCAGATATCTGTAATTCTCGGAAATAATCTAGCCAAGATGTTGCATTTTTCTCTGTGTGTGTGTGTGTGTGTGTGTGTGTGTGTGTGTGTGTGTGTGTTTGTCGCTGGTTTACAGTGTCATGTCATTCCAATTTTTTAGCTAGACTGATCTACGTCGTCCGTGTGTCCGTCCGTAAACATTTCTTTGTGTTGACTACTCCTCTGAAACTACTTGACGGATTTCACAGGAATGTTGATCTTGATGTCTAGTTGATCCTATCGACTACTTTTCAAAAACCATAAGTGATATTGATTTGGAACCTTTACCAAAATAACTGGCACGACATGAAGTTGTTCAACCAAATTTCATTTTGATTGAATGTCAAACATGGCCGCCAGCGGCCATCTTTGTTTATATAGAGTTATACAGGAAAAAATGTTGCGACTACTCCTCTGAAACTACTCGACCGATTTTCATGAAACTTCACAGGAAAGTTGCGCTTGATGGCTAGTTGATTCTAACAAAAATTCAGGTCAGCCGAAATTTCGAGATGGCCACCATGGCTAAAAATTGATTTAAAACAAACTAATTTGTAGCAACTACTATTTGAAACTATAAGTGATATTGATATGGGATTTTTTCTAAACTGATCAACAGGACATGATGTTGGTCGTTGTTGAACAATATTTTGATTTAACATTAAACATGGCTGCCAGCGGCCATCTTTGTTGACATAGAATTATATAGTAAAACCTTGTAGCGACTACTCCTTTGAAACTATTTGACAAATGAAACTTCACAGGAATCTGATCTAGCTACAAAAACTTATCAGTAAAGCTTTAGGGTCATTGACGTGTGTCCTACCGCCGGATAACGTCAGTCGTCACACAATAACCAACGGTCATGTCCGAAGCCTCCGATTGACACCTCGTCTATTATCCTATATTATAGACTTTTTTCAAGTAGCTTGAGCAATTAACTGTAACAATTATGAAAATTGTTAATTGTTTGAATGCAGGTATTCTACGTCACTTTTAGCACATGTTAGGCCATATATGACGCTTTCTGTGGTAGAGGCAAACCATCCAGTTTTTTCTGGGTAGAACTAGAACTGTATATCTCCCACTACCCATAAGAATCAACACTTTCTCAAAAGGTGATCGAGCTCCCAACGGGATTTGAAATGTATTTAACCATTTCGTTATTGATACAAACCTTCATACTAAATTAATCGTTTATTATAACTAATTTACTTAAGTTGCATATACGCTACTAAAATTCAATTCTTGTCAATAGTAATGGCAATAACCCTTACTAAACTTACTTTTGAGTCTTGAACCATGTTAACTAAAGTAATCATTGATTCTTCAAAAAATGTCCTAAACTCACCAAAACTTGAATATAAAAAATACAAAGTTATCGCACTCCATCTCTTTACTTGCAGCATGTAGGTCACAACCTTAATTGCTTTTTGACATGTATCATCTGATTGCAATTAGGATATACAGAATTAAAAAGAGATCTTCTTCAGTATCAGACCTCTCTTAAATTGAATGGAACCTCCTTTTAATTAAATTAGAACTCTCTTCAATTTTAACTGAATTTATCCTCGATCTCATTCAGTAGAAGAGAAGTCTCATTCAATTGAAAAGGTCTAATTCAGTGTTGGAATTGTACATCTCTTCAATTGAATTAAACCTCTCTTCAATTAGAATGAGGTTTTTAATTATTGAGTTATGTTAATTTGTCTGTAGGACGCTAAACTAACATAAACTCAGTTAATCGAACCTCACATTTCTTCAATTGAATTAGACCTTTTCAAATGAATTAGAACTTTCCTCTATTGAATGGAACCTCTCTTCAATTGAATTAGACCTCTCTTCAATTAAATTGAAACTCAACATTTATTTAGACCTATCTTCAATTGAATTAGACCGAGGTTTAATTCAGTTGCAATTGAAGAGAGGTCTTATTCAACTGAAGAAAGGTTCAATCAATTGAAGTGAGGTTAACTTCAATTAAAGAGCGGTACAGTTCCAATACTGAATTAGTCCTCCCTTCAATTGAAATACACCTCGTTAATTAAATTACACCTCTCTTCAATGATTTGAGTTTATGTAAATTTGGCGTTGGGATGTCAAAATAACAAACTCAATTAATTGAACATCACTTCAGTTACTTGAAGAGAGGTCTATTGAAGAGAGGTCTAATTTAATTGAAGAGAGGTTTAATTAAGCTGAATTGTACCTCTCTTCAATTGAATTGTCATGCAATAGTAATAGGTTATTTAACAGTATATTGTGCAATACGGGTTTTTTAACGTCCGAGTACAAGTTATGGTGAAAGTCATATTGGACGAGACGCCGAAGGCTATGATGACTTTCACCACAACGTGTACGAGGACAATACAAACTCGTTTTTTATTATATATTTAAATTTACAGGGGAAAATAAAACAATTAAACAACAATGACCTTTAACAACAATAAATAAACCATTTATTTACTATTGTTGTTTTAATTTACACGCAACTTCTCGGAACTTTGTCGATATTCGGTTTTTATCGTTGAAATTTCTACTGATATTTTTTAAATCTTGTTTCGGACCGTCCAATATGAAAGAAATTAAACAGTACAACGTCCAATAACAACATTAAGTATTGTACAATCACGTGGTACAAATACGAACCGCTGAATGGACTGTAAATTTAGGTATATACTAATAAACAATAACGTCGTTAGAAGTGTCCAACTATTTGCGTACGTTGAAAAACAGACCTAATAACAAATTTTAATTTTTTCACTCGAAACTTTATGAAGTCGTTTTGTAAAATACATTACTCATTCCATTCAAATTTTGTATTAAGACGAGATAGTTGATAAGCTATTTTCTTCTGGTTTACAGTTCCTCCGCAGATATAATAAACCTCAGATCTCTGGTTCCTCCAGGGATTTCATGTTTTAATATAAAACAAAACTGGTTAAATCTACTCTGATGCTAATTTTTGTAAAAAGAACAATTGAAACAGCATGAATATCGGTAAAACCAACGCCTGCAGCTTGGCTTAAAAGATAGTTTTGTTTTACAATGAATGACATTGAAGAGACAATTTCAGAGCACCATAGACGTACGCAAATAGTAGTCGTTTTCAAATTACAAAGGACCTTAACTTTAGAAATAATAAAGATATAGGTTATTACGCTCTGCACTTTCTCTCAGTGCCATCTATCATTGTTCCAAGTTCCACTGAAATATGTTAAGCAGTTTTTGACTTATAATCCGGGCAAGAATTACAAGTATAAAATTACGAATAGAAATAACTCCGATACACATAAAGATAGTTATTGTTATTGTGCACTGCACTTTCTGTCATTTTCCAAGTTTCAGTGACTTATGGTCAGTAATTTTCGACCTATGTTCTGGACAAGGGAAATTACTATAAAATTAAGAAGGATATAGTTATGCTTCTTGTGCATTGCACTTCATCCCATTGCCTTTTATCATTGTTCCAAGTTTCAGTCAAATATATTCAGTAGTTTTCGAGTTACGTTCCTTACAATAAATAACTATAAATAAGGACAGTTATGTTTTGTTGTGCCTTGTGCGATACGCATATTGTGCGCATGTAAAATCGATTCAAGCTAACCAGTAGGCCTTATTGCCTACTGACCGTTCCAAGTCGGTAACCCTGTCTTCACCACCCTTTCTGTTGTTTTTTGTCTCTTTCATTGTAGTTTCTAGTCCTTGTTTCCGTACAGTGCGGACCTACGATGCAATTGCGTTCGGACGCTGTGGTTTCTATAGGACCCTATATTATTTTGCACTTCCTTTCATCGCCATCTATCAGTATTCCAAGTTTCGTTCAATTGCATTCAGTAGTTTTTAGTTACTGGCCTAAATGTGGTTTATGCTATTGTGTACGGTGTCCTGTTAGGGTCAGCTGGCCATCGCATCTTATCGTCGGCCATCGACTTAGGTCGATGGTCGATGGTAGGATGCGATGGTAAGATTGTATTGACCATCGACAATCACATCTTACCATCGCATCTTACCATCGATCATCGCATCTTACCATCGCATCGTACCATCGACCATCGCATCTTACCATCGACAATCGATCTGGGTAAGTGCGATGGTAAGATGCTATGGTCGATGGTAAGATGCGATGGTAAGATGCGATAATCGATGGTAAGATGCGATGGTAAGATGCGATGGTCGATGGTAAGATGCGACGGTCGATGGTCCATTGCATCTTACCATCGACCATCGCATCTTGCCATTTAACCTAGGTCGATGGTCGATGGTAAGATGCGATGGTAAGATGGCCTTAACAGGACACCGTAATGGTCTGTTTTTTGCATTTTTCATTTTGCTTCAGATCTTTACCAAATTTGGCCGGCCAGTCATAATATCCATGAAAGCTCGGAAATATCTGCTAATAGACATAGTAATGCAGTTTTATTTTCTAAAAAATCAAGTAGGGAATAAAACAACAGCATATAATTTACTAAAATCATTTATTTGCCCCCAGTATCATTTACCCCCAGTATAAACAATTAATGTATTAACCATTTTTGTTTTGTTATTAAACAGTTAGTTATAAAACATTAGACACATAGCAATAATAACACAGACACTTATAACCCGGGCTATTCCATTAAAACAATTTTATAAAAATCTATCTATGGATATAAAAATCTAGGAATGAATCCCATTTAAAACATTGAAGTGATGCAACATTTTACAGAAAATAAAATAAATATGCATTATATTGATATGAAATATGTCACTCGTGCAGGTTCCAAAATTTGCTCATCCACAGTGACTATTTAAAATAATTAAACTTGCATGCATAATATCTAAGAAATACTGTTGGTGATTTATGTATAGCGAAAATAACCATAGAGTAGGTCCATTGAAACTGCTTAAAACATACTTTGCTTTAGTTGAAATAGCAGAAGGTATGCAATACTTGCAGCTGACAAAAGGGATATTTCTGCAGAGCTGTAGATAAGCAGAGTTTAGTATTTTACTCATACTATTTTTACAAAACCAATCTTTTTAAAATCACGAGTAGTTTACTTGTATGTATTGTCGTGTAGAACGGTTTATTCGATATATACATGATGAAAATTGTCCCAAGCATGTGTCTAATGATAAGGTCATAGAGTGGTGCTTTAATTAACTTCCTTTTGATCAGAATAGTTGTTTCTTTTAAAATGTATTACTTTACATTCCTTTTGTACTAATTAAAGCAATTGTTTACTCTGAACGAGTTCCTTGTTACATATTTATTTTCATTCAAACATTAGCCTAAAGAAATATCTGGAGAAGCAAATAGTTCTGTTACTAATTCCAAAAATAATAACATAAAAAACAAGATGCTCAAGTATTGCAGAGCAATACACGTCCCCTACAGGGCATTTTTTTAGTAAATGGTATTGCAGAGCAATACACGTCCCCTACAGGGCATTTTTTTTAGTAAATGCAACCCAAACTTGCTTTTCACATAAGCCACATACACACCAAATTTCAGGCCAATATCTCATTCCTAAGTAAATGTAATGAGCAGAAACAGTTGTTCTTTTTTCAGTAAAAGTGAACTTGACCTTGAACCCAGTGTCCCCAAATGCAATCCCAAGCTTCCTTTTAAAATAAGCTACCTACTCATAGTTTCATTGCAATACCTCATTCCGAAGTAAAATTATTGAGTGGAAACCATTTTTCTATTTTCAGTAACAGTGACCTTGATATCCCAATGACCCCAAATGCAATCCCAAGCTTCCTGTTCATATAAGCTACCTACCCATTTTGTGTATTTTTTACAATTTCTGTACAAATTTTCTTCGGTATTTCTTTTGTTATCAAAGGATCCATATATTTTGCGTATTTTTAATATTTCCGTTGCCATAGCAACCACTTTTATTTCAAATCAAATCAAAAAACAAAATAACGTGCATATTTCCCTTATTACTGTCTACCATTATGCCAAGTTTCATAAACATATTTTAAATACTTTTCTCATTATCGCAAGGACGGACTGACAGACGGACGGGTGGCAAACCTAAAATCCACTCCGGTGACACCGGTAGGGGACTAATGATATACCAGTGCCTTTGGACATCAGCTTAATTAATAAACATAAAATAGTGACATTTCAAAACACTCCGTTTTTTTACAGCAATTTTACATGGTTCATAATATTATTACAAATTAAGCTTAACAAGAGAGATTATTTTAATTTTGACATTGTTAATTATCCCCACTTGGATGGGGATGTCCCCCGAGCAACTTCTTAAATGGTGTATGTGTCTCAACTTATTCGTTTTTCAAGAGCTTTTACTCGAGTTGAGGACTTTAATATTTGTAATCTTTGTATAACTAAAAAGCTACTCAATCAGGGTTACCGTTACCATAAACTTCGTAAAACCTTTCCTAAATTTTATTATCGTAACCCTGATCTTCTTTCCAAATATAAAAGTAATTTAAAGACTCTTCTGCGACAAGGACTAGCACAACCTGACTTATATGGTGATGTGATTTATAAACTTCGTAAGATTGTTGGTCATGATCACTTTCATACAATCTTTGGTCTTGATAAAATTTTCAAGAAAGGTCAAGTTTCATCAATAAGCACTTATGACTTCTCTACACTATATACAACCTTACAAAATCACCTTATTAAAGACAAGCTAATTTCTCTTATTCAAAAAACATTCGTCAGAGAAAATACTACGTTTTTGGCATGTAATAATATAAAAGCGTTTTTTACTAACGGCAGTTTAGACAATTATACTATGTGGACTTGCCATGAAGTTTGTGAAGCACTCATCTTTCTATTAGATAATATTTTCGTCAGGTATGGAACCACCGTTTATAGACAAATTGTTGGTATCCCTACGGGTACGAACTGTGCACCACTTGTCGCAGATTTGTTCTTATTTTGCTATGAAAGGGATTTCATGTTGAGTCTTTCACCAGATACCCAGGCAGATGTTATTGAAGCCTTTAATGACACCTCTCGGTATATGGATGACATATTGAACATTGACAACCCTTTCTTTCCAACTATGGTTACTTATATTTATCCTAAAGAACTTAAGCCTAACAAAGCTAATATATCTGATAATAACGCTTCTTTTCTTGATTTAGATCTCTCGATTGAAAATGGTAAAATAATTAGCAAAATCTATGACGAGAGATGATTTTAATTTTGACATTGTTAATTATCCCCACTTGGATGGGGATGTTCCCCGAGCAACTTCTTATGCGGTGTATGTGTCTCAGCTTATTCGTTTTTCTAGAGCTTGTACTCGAGTTTAGGACCAATATTCGTAATCTTTGTATAACTAAAAAGTTACTCAATCAGGGTTACCGTTACCATAAACTTCGTAAAACCTTTGCAAAATTGTATTATCGTAACCTTGAGCTTCTTTCCAAATATAAAAGTAATTTAAGGACTCTTCTGCGACAGGGACTATCACAACCTGACTTCTATGGTGATGTGATTTATAAACTTCGTAAGATTCTAGGTCATAATCACTTTCATACTATCTTTGTTAAACTTGTTAAAACGTTTATCAAAAGAGGTTATGACCCTATCATTTTGCAACGTACTGCATGCTTGGTGGTGGACCCTTTTACAGTTCGCCATTATGATTTCCTCTTTAATTGTACGATGACCGGACAGGCTGTGGACCCTATGATGACGCCTACCTAAAGCCCATTGGGACGGTGGCGTTTGATGTTTGTCCATGATCTTTCTTGTCGTGCCCTTAATGGTTTATTCTCTTACTGCTCTGGCTTCTGCAAAGTCATTGAGTACCTTCATTGTGGCTTTCTAGGCTATTGTTTTTTTGTATTATATTTACACGAACATATTTGTGTCTTACTTATATTGGCTATTGATGCTGCCTTGTTGGTTAGAGATTAGATCATGGCGGGGATTTCTTTATTTACACTGTCCTGTTTTAATGGGATGACAGTAGGGTAAGTGTGAGGTTTGGTGCACCCTATAACAGGTTTAAACCCCCAGTGGCCTACTTTGCCACTGACCGTTCCAAGGCGGTAGACCTAGTGTCAACCCTTTTGTGTTTGTGATGTCGTTTCCATTGATTATTGGTTCTGCCTTCTTGTTTGTCTGTTTGCGTGTTTGTTTCTGTGTTTTGTGATTGACTGTCCTCCTTGAATGCTACTTTTCCTGTCCGATCTTTTTATATTTCTTGTTAAAATGTTTATTAAAAGAGGTTATGACCCTGTCATTTTGCAACGTATTGCATGCTTGGTGGTGGACCCTTTTACAGTTAGCCACTATGCTTTCCTATTTAATTGCACGAGGACCGGACATGCTGTGGACCCTATGATGACGCCTACATGAAGCCTATTGGGGCGGTGACGTTTGATGTTTGTCTATGATCTTTCTTGTCGTGCCCTTAATGGTTTGTTCTCTTGTTGCTCTAGGTTCTGCCAAGTCACTGAGTACCTTCATTGTGGCTTTATAGGCTATTGTTTTTTGTATTATATTTACACAAGGATATTTGTGTTTTGCTTATATTGCCTATTGATGCTGTCTTGTTGGTTAGAGATTAGATCATGGCGGGGAATTCTTTATTTACACTGTCCAGTTTTATTGGATTGACAATAGGGTAAGTGTG
Organism: Cyrtodaria siliqua; assembly: GCA_037043455.1. Classification (NCBI taxonomy): domain Eukaryota; kingdom Metazoa; phylum Mollusca; class Bivalvia; order Adapedonta; family Hiatellidae; genus Cyrtodaria; species Cyrtodaria siliqua. Next base: position 79,869 of record JAWPHD010000773.1, on the reverse strand, counting down.
AGGTTTGGTGCACCCTAGAACTTTGCCACTGACCGTTCCTAGGCGGTAGCCCTATTCTCAACCCTTTTGTGTTTGTGATGTCGTTTGCATTTATTGTTACTTTTGCCTTCTTGTTTGTCTGTTTGCGTGTTTGTTTCTGTGTTTTGTGGTTGACTGTCCTCCTTGAATGCTGCTTTCCCTGTCCGATCATTTTATATTTCTTTAAAAGAACTAGAAGGGTATTCCTTAGAACACTTGTGTCGCCTGCCTTGTGCTTATTTCAGCAAGTACAATCTAACTATAAAGTTTGAAGAAACGGGGTGCAATCCTTCTTGAATAATGGAGCTTTTTTTAAAGTGTTAAAGTTCATGAAAAAGGGCATAACTCTGCCAAATTAAGTCTGACAGAGTTATTGGACATATGTGTGTGAAGTTACATGAACATAGGTCAAATACTTTTCAAGTTAAGGCCAATTTTGAGCCTATCGGGCTGCAGGTTAAAAATGTATGAAAAGGGGCATAACTGAAATGAAAGCCAGAGTTATTGGTCGTGGTTAACAATATATATTCTGTGAGGTAAGATGAATACGTGTGTGAAGTTTCATGAACATAGGTTAAATGCTTCTTAAGTTATGGCCAATTATGAACTTGGTTAGGTTGCAGGTTAAAGTTTTATGAAAAGGGGCATAACTGCTAAAATGAGTCAGAGGTATTGGTCCTGTGTAAATATATTCTGTGTGGTAAGCTGAATACGTGTGTGAAGTTTCATAAACATATGTCAAAAACTTTTCAAGTTATGGCCAAGGTTAAGTTGCCGGTTAAAGTGTCGCGGACAACGATGACGGATGACGGATAAAGTGATCCCTAAGTGTCTGCCTTCTCACGCAGGCGACACAAAAAATGAACATAACTAGAATTGAACAAACGACATATTAAGAGACCACTTTCACCAAGCACGTGAAATATTGAAATTAATCAAAAAGTGCCCTAACCGAGAACATTTTCCCATGACAATGGGAGTACATGTTCGATGCTGATTGAGTCAGTACGGCGCCATCTGTGCAAAAGGTATGCCCGCATAGAACAATGAACGATGTCTTTTCCCTCTCGAAGCAAATGGTGCATATCTTCTTGTCATGTCGAAAGCTAACCTAAAATTATAAAAAGAATTACAAAATATTAACACTGATACCATGATATTTTGTTATTGTTTTAAACAACCGCATTAACAGATGCATTGTGTGCACTAAGAGATGTCTAATGACACTTCATTAAAAGCTTTTCTTGCCCATCATTGTGAGTAAAGAAATAAATAAAAATAAATAATAAATAAATAAATAGAAAATATTGTAATTAGCTTGCCATAACAATGACTTTAGTTTCCTTTTTGCTTATGCCATAGTATTTTGTCCGCAAACTGTTTGGTGTCAACGCTCTATCACTTTCATTGAAGGCTCGGACGATTTCGAAAACCACCAATATTGGATAATAAATGTTGCTTCTGACACCCCACACCATTCCTAATCTCTCTCTCACACCACTTTTACGAACTTTACGTATAGAGTGGTTATATCACACTCACCCACTCCCACCAGAAACACCATACAGCCTTACACATGTAAAGAGATGCAGGCCCTCTTCGGCCTCTTGTTTCGAGTTGTTGGAGTTTCCAAGGCTGATGGTTATTTTATTTGTATTAAAGGAGACCAACATATTTTAACAAAGATGCACTCCTAAAACAAATCATATTGTTTCAATAATTAATTGTCAATCATTATTGACGAAGTATTTGAAATTATTTAGGGTTATCTGTTTATATTAAAAGTTGATTTTTTTGAAAACCTCGCATTAATTTAAACCTGGTGATTTTCAATAAATAGATATATAACAGAATAATATTCTATATTATTATACCTCACATAAAACGCCCATGCTAAATCCCCATACAGAACAATGTGTGCTTTCTTACTATCTGTCGCGAGGGTGATACTACAGGGTGATAGTAAATCGCAGGGAGATAGTAATTAAATTATCACATGCGCAGCTTTGATGCGAGTTTGCGTGCATACCGTTCCAGTGACGTGAAACTCATCATAACTTCAAAAGTACTTGAAAGATTTCAATAAACTACCACTCATTTTTTAGTTATTTCCAATCCAACAAAATAACTTTCATAGCAACTACTGGGAAAAAAAAAAAATTGTTTAAAAAAAATCCGGAATAGACTGCTTCACTGCAAAAGTCCCGTTCACTCAATCAAGCAGTGGAGCAGTCTATGCGGCAACAAGAAATCTGCACGACGGTGAGAGGATTTCGGTATAATACCATAAACCTTGGCTTCCTCTCGGACGTTAATCATATCCTCAGGGTGAATATTCTTACTATCACCCTCTCATGAATGTGATATTTATAAAATGTCAGTGATATTTATCCTTTACTTTTATAATTACTAAGTGCATGTGTAAACACTCCCATGCCAATTTATGCTTAATATATTAAAGGTTGTAATACATACTGTTGGGGTATCTGCATTGACGAACACCTGAAATACATATAACTATAGTCCTTGTCTAAATTAATTTCCCTTTAATGGATATATTTCACATTAATCGAAAAAATGTAAACAATGTTAAGGTGAACCCCGGCAAATATACATCTTGAACGGAAAGGGCCATGCTGGAGGAATTTATTGAATTTTATAACATTTACACGTGTTTACATGTGTTATATGTATGTCATGTGACAGCTATCTTTTTGATGTCTGTATTGTATGTCCTTAGGTTTAAATGTTCTTAAATTATGGTTGTTAAAATGTATGGATCACTTGTATTTTTTGTGTATTTTCTAACGATGCATAACACGCTTGAAAAGCACTCATTGACAATTGTGGCCTGAACAGAATTCACCATCTGATTGTAATTCCTTCTTAATTTTCTTCATTATTAAAATTGGGTTTAACAACCCGCAAACGCCAAAGATCATAATAGAGCTGATTTACGTCTTCATGCTATTTAAATAGCTTACATTATCCATGATTTCAAATACGTAGACGAAGAACAAGTTCAGCGACTTGCTCAAAGACACACCTATAAACACACCGACAAATTCGGGGTTCGACAACTGTGCGTATTGTTTATAAAACAAGAAATGTGTCCTATGACAAAGATAAAGATGCCTCCAATCCAATGTAATGATACATCACAAGAGAATTTGAAAAATTCAAACGGTCATAACTTGAGGCATGTTAGCTCCATTTTTACACCAACAAGATAGCATATCTTGACATCTAGCCTATCATCATGTACAAAAAATCCGCGGATTCACATGTCTCGCCTAACGGCGGCGGGACTTGAAAATAAAGATAAATGATTCTTAAATGAAAGTTTGTAAACATTTTAATAACTGAAAACAATAGAGTTTGCTGAAATGACATTTAAGTGCATTTGTTGGAAAAAACAAAAAGCCATTCTATAAAAAAATCATCAGCTCCAAAAAGTAGGTCAATGTTACAGATGAAATCCATGCGTCCAAAAAGATGCACTACCCAAGACACATCTATGTCAAAATAGAATGTTTTGTCTTCCAAAGATTAAGCTATAAACTAGGTTTAAAGCATATAGTTCATGATAAAGTGATGTAAATCTAACAATTAAAGTTATTTGCCCTTTGCTTGGCTGGTGAAGGTCACATCCACATTTGCCTTTTGACACGTTGTGATGTTTGAAAGGTCCAATGCATAAAGTTTGTGAGAAAGTGACCTAAACGCAAATGTTGAAGGTAAAACATATTAAGTTATCTGCCCCTTGTTTGAAGGCTCAATGTCACATCCACATTTACTTTGTCACGTTACAATGTACCACTCAAGAAACAACTATAAGCAAAGTTTGAAAGGGATTAGTGCATCCAGTTAGTGAAAAAGTGACCTAAACGAAAACAATTATAAGGTTATCTGCCCTTTGCTTGCATGGGTGAAGGTCACATCCACATTTACTTTGTCATGTTTCGATATACCTCCCAAGATACAACTATAAGCAAAGTTTGAAAGATGCAGTGCATAGTTTGCGAGAAATTGACCTCAACGCAAAAGTTGAAGGTAAACATTATTAAGTTATCTGCCCTTTGCTTGGAGGGTCAATGTCACTTCCATTTCACATTTGCTTTGTTACGTTGCAATGTACCACCCACGAACCAACTATAAGCACAGTTTGAAAGGTCTAGTGCATACAGTTTGTGAAAAAATGACCTAAACGCAAAACTTGAACGTTGACGCCTTCGCCTTCGCCGCCAGAAAACCGTTACCGAATCTGCATGCCACAGCATTATATCTGCTGAATTCTGATCATAACAGCTGAAAATGTAATGCGATGTTTAAGTGTCAGATAATCGGATCTAGAGTAGTACTTTTAATATCATATTATGATTCATTTGGAAATAAATAAAAGGTACCATGAATATTCCTGTCCTTTAAGGAGTTGGTGTAAATTTTAATAATTATGTACATGTATGGTTGGCAGGGAAGAAAATCAGACAATCTTCATCTGTAATCTAACTTTCTCCGCCGCCCTCAAAAGGTGCAAAATTGTGCAAAATTGACAGACGTTATTTAAAAAACAAATCAGGAGATCAACGTTGAGTATAAAACTAAAGGAACAAGTTTGTATATAAGAACTGAAATGAATAACTGCAGCACAAGGGATTCTATTTTAACAAGAGATCCGCCGGTCACGAACCTATGTTTGATGCTCGTGCACTATAATTTCGACTGTCTGACCCTTAAATCAACAGGGGTCATCATTGTCCCACTGGTAGACGGTGTATTTAGTAAAATTATCCTGGCTGGAAAAGCATTTGAGTTATGGTGCGGACAGTACATTCGATGTGCTGTCACTTTGACCTCTTGACCCGAAAATCAGTAGTCGAGGTCATCCTTATTTGATGAATAAACTGTGTATCCTATTTTATCAACCTTGGTCGACAGGGCATCAAGTTTTGGTGCAGGAAGAAAGTTCGATTTTAATGTAATGTAACCTTGACTTTGAACCCCTTCATCACAATAGGGCTCATCCTTGTCTCATAATCAGTGCATATACGAACTTTTAATATCCTTGGTGGAAAGGTACTTGAGTTATGGTGAAAAATGTAAAAACTGATGTACATGATTTTGGAGTTCAACAGAACTGTGTTCTTAAGTTAGAAATACAAAGGGCCATAACTCAGTGGAAAATTATCGAACCGGAACATTTTGATATTATGCGCATATCCAGTCGATATTGATATTTCCTAGCAAGTGTCGCGAAATTCTAAGAAGGAGTTATTGAGATATAGTTCGGACAAAATTAACGTGTGTTAGAAATACAAAGGGCCATAACTCAGTGGACAATTATCGAACCAGAACGTCATGATAGTATGCGCATGTCCACATCTCCATTTGATATTGATAGTTCCTAGCAAGTTTCGCTAAATTCTAACAAGAAATGGCCATAACTCAGTGGAAAATTATCGAACCGGAACGTTATAATATTATGCGCATGTCCAGTCGATATTGATTCTTCCTAGCAAGTGTCGCGAAATTCTAAGAAGGAGTTATTGAGATATAGTCCGGACAAAATTAACGTCTGTTAGAAATAAAAAGGGCCATAATTCAGTGGAAAATTATCGAACCAGAACGTCATGATAGTATGCGCATGTCCACATCTCCATTTGATATTGATAGTTCCTAGCAAGTTTCGCTAAATTCTAACAAGAAATTTTAGAGTCGGACAAGAATTTCATATTATATATATGCGCATATCCAGTCGATATTGATACTTCATAACAAGTTTCGCGAAATTCTAAGGAGTTATTGAGAAATAGTCGGGACAAGAATTGCGTCTACGGACAGATATTAGAACTACAAAGGGCCATAACTAAGTGGAAAATTATCGAACCGGAACGTCATCGTAGTGTGCGCATGTCCACTTGATATTGATACTTTCTAGCAAGTTTCGCGAAATTCTATGAATGAGTTATTGAGAAATAGTCCAGACAAGAATTGCGTCTACTGACACATATTAGAACTACAAAGGGACATAACTCAGTGGAAAATTATCGAACCGGAACGTCATCATAATATGCGCATGTCCACTTGATATTGATATTTCCTAGCAAGTTTCGCGAAATTCTATGAAGGAGTTATTTAGAAATAGCCCGGACAAGAATTGTGTCTACGGACGGGCGGACAGACGGACGGACAAGATGATTCAGTAAACCCCCAATTTGTCCGGGTGTGAGGAGAGGGTATAATAAGGGTCATCTTTGTCGAGTAGTCCTTCATAAAATGATTTCGCATTTGGATTTTCATTTAAAAAGTTGACGGGTGGAGTTGTGCACAATCGGGATAGATTCTATTCTATATCAAATCAATCATATAAACTCGAGACGTTGCCCTGGGCGGGATCAACAGAAATATTTCTTTGACACAAGCATGCAATAATATATAAACTAACCTGATGCAACTTTAAATACCTGTGCAGAAGGTTCTATCAAAACGAGGCTTTTTCCGGTGTAGTATATATAGTTCACAAGGCTTAGGCCTATATGCTAATCCCGACAAGTCTTCCATGTGAGGACACACATGACCGCTTGTCCTCACATCTAATATCGTTTAAATGATAGCTAATTTGAAGATCGGGACATGTACGGACATGAGGTGTTGTGAGATCACGAAAGAGAGAATCAAGTAAGGACATTAATCCGTGCCTTCTCTGACCCTAACCGCTTTTCTTTCTTTTTTTTGTTTAGCTTTTTAGTACTTAGCCAGAGGACATATCAAAATCGTAAAAAGGGCTGGTTAGGTCAGAGAAGGCTCGGATTAGTAAGGACATGTGAAATACACTGACCTCATAGAGAGAAAGAGAGGGAGAGATTAAATAAATATACATACTTCTTTTCAACGCCCTTGGTGTCCATGACCGCGCGAAAGAAAATATTCGAAAGTATGACGGTAGGCTTCTGTGTCTTCATTGCGACTTCAATACCGAAACTTGCCTTGTTAACGTCACATGTCGTCAAACGTATGTTGCAGTAAATAAATAAAACGGTTATGGTAATTTAATTTATTACATCTTCGCTAAAACAAAGATAGATGTCGACATGTACATGTCGACAACTACCTTTGTATATTATCATGCCGTTTTTTTTCTATATCGACATGAATAAATAGTTGTTTATTACACCTTTATTATCATTGACAAAGAAGATTGTTTTAATTATCTAAACATACATAAGACAACATACTCATATATACAACGGCCAAGTCGTTATCTTAAGATGTCTTAACGCTATATATTACGTTAAAACGACATATATTATAGAATGATCTAATAATGATCACATCATCTGGGGGGTACATTAAAGCTTCCATAAACTAGCGCTTACGGACGAAATGACAAAGGGCGCATATTTATTCGCGATAGATTTAAAATGAAATAAAGGTATCCAATATATAGCGCGAATACACCTGGTAAAACGTTGTATCGATAAAGTTTTGTGAAAATATGCTGTGAGTAAATTAGTACAGGTAAATGAAGTGTGTATTGGCAAACAAAAGATAGTGTGTGTGCATCGTAAATTAACCATTATGTACAAATAAAATACGTGTAAGCATTGTCTGTCACGAAGGTTCAGCGACACTACTTTAGTATGTAAATGATTCTGATAACGGTGTGCATTTTAAATATGTCCAAGAAGAAAAATAACTATCATCTGTTATGCAATCTCATTTACACATTATATCGTTATATGTCAGTGTGTCGGCTCCTACGTTTCATTGCACTAACCTGACTGTATAAAACTAATTCAATAAGTCGGAGAAGATAGAAGTGTTCAGAGTTTCAGAAAGGAAATAATTCGAAACCACACAACATATCCATGGAGATGGAAAGCAATAGGACAAGACGTGCGGAACAAACGAAGAGACAGAGGATTCTAAAAACGGTGTTTCTGGTATTAGTTTGGTTTTGCTTTGTGAGTATGTTTTAACATTCTTAGCCTCCTTCTAACGGACTGCTTTTGATTTCTTCGGTACGTTATGGTTTCAGAACCAAACCTGTGGGGAAATGGAAGTTTTAAATCCCCCACCACGTTAGGGGCGATTTTGGCGAGACCTTGCGAGATTCTATGATACTTTCATAAAACGTTTGTTTAAGTTAATAAAATGTCAATTTCTTACTTTTACCTTCTGAAAAGCAGCAAATCATGTCACAAATTGTAACTTGTTGCTTCAACAATTTATGTTGTACGTTTAGTTACTCCATGAAGGTATTATGAACGTGAGAAAAAAAATGCGAGAATAACATTAACTAATCGCTAGGGGCGCTTTATTTGGTGAATCTGCCCAGACCGATTTCTGCAAACAATACATATGCATAACGCGACTTTTGGAAGGCCAAGACTAGAAATTTGTTAATCATCCCTGCGAATACATAGACTGTACAATAAACTATGGAAATTATATTGTAAGCATGGTTGGTATTATAGACACGAATCTAGGGGTAAGGAAATACGGCCGGGCCTACACAAATAGATCTATGCAGTTTTGGATATTTATTGTACACTACAATACTTTCAATGATCAATTATACCTTCACGTGCATACATCACGTGCATACAACTGAGGCGTAGGCGCTCCAGTAAATTATACCTTCGCGTGCATACAACTGACGCGTGGGCGCTATAGTAAATTATACCTTCACGTGCATACATCTGAGGCGAGGGAGCTATAGTAAATTATACCTGTACGTGCATACAACTGAGGCGTGGGCGCTATAGTAAATTATACCTTAGCGTGCATACAACTGAGACGTGGACGCTATAGTAAATTATACCTTTACGTGCATACAACTGAGGCGTGGGCGCTATAGTAAATTATACCTTCGCGTGCATACAACTGAGACGTGGGCGCTATAGTAAATTATACCTTCGCGTGCATACAACTGAGGCTTGGACGCTCCAGTCAATTATACCTTCACGTGCCTAAACTGAGGTGTGGGCCCTCCAGTAAATATTCCTTAACGTATATACAACTGAGGCGTAGGCCCTCCAGTAAATTATACCTTCACGTGCATTGCATACAACTGAGGCGTGGGCGCTCCAGTAACTTATACCTTCGCGTGCATACAACTGAGGCGTGGGCGCTCCAATGAATTATACCCTCGCGTACATACAACTGAGGCGTGGGAGCTCCATTAAATTATACCTTCACGTACATACAACTGAGGCGTGGGCCCTCCAGTACACTATAATTTCACGTACGTACAACTCAGGCGTGGGAGCTCCAGTAAATTATACCTTCACGTACGTACAACTCAGGCGTGGGTGCTCCAGTAAATTATAATTTCACGTACGTACATCTGAGGCGTGTGTGCTCTCGTGTCATTCATTTATCAAATTAAAATGCCCCGAATAAGTCCTTTAAAATGTACACCCTACAATTGTGATCTTAAAAAGTTATGTCAATGATGCCGCAAATGTTTCTGTATATATGTGTAGAGGTGGAGGGAGATGTTTATAATACATGAACTATATTTACGTTCCAACCAACAAAACATTGACAAGTTAACCTGGGCTGCGAGTCAGTAGTAATACTCTGGGGCCATCGAGCTGAATCCCCTTGCTTTTAATATAAATTATAGTGAGGAAAAATAAAAATACCCTTTTTTTTCTTTCCATTATAGACAGCAAAACAGGAAATAATAAATGATGTATATAGAATTCTTAGATCTACCATCACCAACAGTCCAAACTAAAGATTATTTTGACAAGTTCAGAACACAAGGGAGTTATCCCCATTTTCCTTAAGCTATGCATTTTTGGTAAACACTCATAAAATCTATAAATATTACCTCAGATTATCAAAAATCATCAAATTACCTCCCTTTAAGGTTTCGATAGCATTCTTAAAATAGTATTGCTTGGGAAAATTTGAAACTGTTTAAAAGAACATCAAACATTGTTTACCAAAATGCAGAATAAACGCAACAGTTCCATTTTGCCATCCAAAAATAAATAAGGTAATCAGGAGATGACCGCGTTCTCAGTCCATTTTTGAAGTTTCATATGGGACAGTAACATCCGAAGAAGATGAGATGAGATATGAAGTTGCCCTTCAGACATGTCTCCACCATTGATCGAACTCACGAGTGGCAGTGGTATGCATCTCTTTACATTGCAATGCATTTCCACTAAGGTACCAAAGACTATCCACTGAGCTTCCAAAGGCTATCCACCGAGCTACCAAAGCCTATCCATTGAGCTGACAATGCATATCCACTAAGCTACCAAAGCATATCCACTAAGCTATCAAGGCCTATCCACTAAGCTATCAAGGCCTATCGACTGAGCTACCAAGGACTATCGACTGAGCTACCAAGGCCTATCGACTGAGCTACCAAAGCATATCCACTAAGCTATCAAGGCCTATCCACTGCGCTACCAAGGCATATCCACGGAGCTACCAAAGTCATTCCACTGCGCTACCAAGGCCCATCCACTGAGCTACCAAGGCCCATTCACTGAGATACCAAGGCCAATCCACTGAGCTATCAAGGCCTATCCACTGAGGCTACCAATGCCTATCCACTGAGCTACCAAGGCCTATCCACTGAGGCTACCAAGGCCTATCCACTGAAGCTACCAAGGCCCATCCACTGAGCTATCAAGGCCTATCCACTGAGCTACCAAGGCCCATCCACTGAGCTACCAAGGCCCATCCACTGAGCTATCAAGGCCTATCCACTGAGGCTACCAATGCCCATCCACTGAGCTACCAATGTCTATTCACTGAGCTACCAATGCCTATCCACTGAGCTACCAAGACCCATCCACTGAGCTTCCAATGCCTATCCACTGAACTACTCAGACCCATCCACTGAGCTTCCAAGGCATATCCACTGAGCTACCAAGGCCTATTCACTGAGCTACCAAGGCCTATCCACTTAGCTACAAAGACCTATCCACTGAGGCTACCAATGCCTATTCACTGAGCTACCAAGGCCTATCCACTTAGCTACAAAGACCTATCCACTGAGGCTACCAATGCCTATTCACTGAGCTATCAATGCCTATCCACTTAGTTACGACGACCTATCGACTGAGGCTGCCAATGCCTATTCACTGAGCTACAAAGGCCTATCGACTGAGGCTACCAATGCCTATTCACTGAGCTACAAAGACCTATCCACTGAGGCTACCAATGCCTATTCACTGAGCTACCAAGGCCTATCCACTTAGCTACAAAGACCTATCCACTGAGGCTACCAATGCCTATTCACTGAGCTACCAAGGCCTATCCACTTAGCTACAAAGACCTATCCACTGAGGCTACCAATGCCTATTCACTGAGCTATCAATGCCTATCCACTTAGTTACGACGACCTATCGACTGAGGCTACCAATGCCTATTCACTGAGCTACAAAGGCCTATCGACTGAGGCTACCAATGCCTATTCACTGAGCTACAAAGGCCTATCCACTGAGGCTACCAGTACCTATTCACTGAGCTACCAATTCCGCTTCGATTTATTAAAACGTTTGAGAATGAATGATAATCAATCGGTCAGCCCATTTTGTCGAATCAGAATGTACTGTCATTCATTTCGATGAGAGCAACTGTGGGATTTAAATGAAGGGTTCAATCAATTCAGGACAGATACTAACAGTATATGTTTTAATTTCAACTGTTTGTTCTCTTGTTGCTCTGGCTTCTGTCAGGTCAATGTGTACTTGATCTGTGGCTTTTTAGTTGTTTTTTTATTTCATATATACATGATCATGTATTTGTTTTAGTTATATTACCTATTCATGCTGCCTTGTTTGTTAGAGATTATAACCTGGCGGAGATATCTGTATGTACACTGTCCCGTTTATTTTGATAATAACTGGATAAGAGTGTGGTTTGGTGCACCCTAGAATCTGTTTAAACCCACCAGCAACCTTTGTTGATAGTTGCCGTTTGAAGGCTGTAGCTCAATTGTCAACCCTTTCATGTTTGTGATATCATATCTTGCCTTTTATTCAGCGTTGTAGTTGTTGTATGTTTCTGTGTGTGTTTGTGCTTGACTGTGGTCCTTGAACGCTACATTTCCTTCGATTTTTATAGTTCCTGTTATAAACGCTGATAGATATTATGTTAGATGAATTCATAAAATGTTTGCATATGCCTTGCCGAAACGTCCTACATTTTCGGAAATTGTGTTCTGTCGACTAGGTGTAATGTATGTTTGCCTTCGCTAAATTATTTAAATGATTTAAATCAAAGTATGCATTAGCTTAAATACATATTCAAGGCACGACGTACAATGAAATTTTATTTACAGTCACACGGACTGTTTAATCTGTATATTTATAAAAAGGAAATGAAAAAAGAAAAGATAAACGTTACTTAAAAATAAATCCGATTATGATTAGTGACACAGACAATATCTATCAGAAGGACAAAGCGCTCCACTATTCGAAGTCAGTTACTAACAAGGCCAAAGCCATTTGCAGTCTCCACCACCTTGTTCCTGTTTTTTCGCAATGTCAGTAGTAATGATTGACGGGAGACGTTGGTGAGATGATTGGCGTGAGGGATGTACGTTACAATGAACACGTATATCAAATATCAAATCAAGATCTTTAATCAATACCCCAGAGAATATGAACTTCAATTTGAAAGAAAAACAGCACACTTTTATTTTGGCACATTTTATAAAACTCCACCATACAAAAGAAAAAGAAAAAATGAGGTATAATTTCAATGAAACACAAATGGGGATTAGGAGGTAGGACGGGACGTCAGTGGGCGAGACGTCTTCTACTTTAAAGGTTGTGAGGAAATGTAAGTTAGAGATACAATGTACGTACAGGTTAACAGTATTTGTTTACTGAAATACATATAACAGGTTGCATGACAGTAATTTCAGCAAGCACAGAAGTACAGAGGAGAATACATTTTGCTAACATGTAAGAAAAGAGTATGATAATGGACCTTTGGAAACGGCCGAGCACGACACATACGAAATATTGCAGTCGCGGTTTGATTGAGACTGTTCATGAGTGGTAGTGAAATATTCATAAAATCAACAGCACAAAATTTTAACCATCCCGAAGATGGCATGCATATGGCTGTGGACATGGAGTTAGCCTTCTGTAATGTATTCCCCATTTCGTACGGCGCATGGTCTCAGTATCTTATAAAATGAAATGCCCCAAAGAGCGAAATAAACATAATGGAATTTAGTTGGGAGCAGCGGTTATGAAGCCTGCGTATAAAAAGCAGACAACATATCCTATGAGTGGTTAAACAATACCCAGAGCCTTTTATCGGCCGGAGTAGTGGAACCACCGAATCAAAAATAAAGTAAGAAAACAAAAGAAATTGAAAATGTACCACCGATAACTAACTATAAGTATCGGGCTCAGCGATCTCCAAAGATCGAATGAATAACAGTACTGATTGCAAGCGCGGGGAGACGTTTTATTGCCGCCACACTGCACAAGCAACGCCACTGTGCTATAAAAAAAAGAGTATGATAATGGACATTTGGAAACGGCCGAGCACGACACATACGAAATATTGCAGTCTTTTATCGGCCGGAGTAGTGGAACCACCGAATCAAAAAAGCTTGAGTTAAGGAACCGGCATATCTGGACTTGTTTCATAATGGGACATATTTGTGTGACGTTTCGTACACTTCTATTTGTTTACAAGTGTCTGTTAAGCTACTAGCTTACAAGAAAAAGTTAACCCAAATTTACCAAGTACAAACAAAGGAATACTTTAATTGCTCTCAACGCTATACGTTTGAACTGTTTCTTGTTACAGTGTATTGATGTGAAACACTTGTATGAAGTTTCATTCAACTGTGTTCAGTATCTAGATACTGGCTAATTCGGAATAGGTTATCTGGTATTTTTAAAGTGCAAAAAGGTGGATAATTTCGTTAAAATAAAGCTAGATTGATGAAAATCGTGTTTTTGGTCTTGTTTGTTGATGGGACAAACTTGTGTTTTGGTTCATTCAATATAATGCAGTGTTTGCTGAAATATTAAATTGCACGCACCAGGTTAGACAACATTTTCATAAGGACAAAAAGGTAAATAATTAGATTAAATACAACCTAGAGTTATGAAACCTTTGTATGTGATCTCGTTTTTTGACGGAGAACTTCTTTTTTGGATTTCCATTCAATTTTGTTTAGTGGTTGTTGAGATACAATCTTGCACACAACATGTTTACCAAAGAATGTTGCAGTTGCAATTGTCAATGCCAACGTTTTCGTAGAGAAAAGGGTGAGTGCAAAAGCCCTAGTACATGTACTTCCATAAGTCGATGTAAAATAGTATACATACCAAGTGGTCATAGCGCTTACGTGCAACAGGACGTCATACGTCATATGCAGCTCTTTCCGATATGGTATAAAAAGAGTGTGTACTGGAAGAAGACATTACATCTAGGCAATAAGCGCCTGGATTTGTGTATTTAAGCTGTCCCGCTTTATTTGGATGACAATAAGGTAAGATGACGGTTGATGACGGTTGATGTAACCTTAAACCTGGTTCAAACGCCCCAGCGCCCATTTCGCCACTGACCGTGCCATGGCTATAGCCCTATTGTCAACTATTTCATGCTTGGGATGCAATATACCAAGCCTTTTATTTATTTATGTAACTGTAATATGTTTAAAATATATATTGATCAATCTATATCACAACATATGCCTACATGTACATGTTCATAGAATGGTCATACATATCTCGTGTAAATGAGATATTGCTCATCATGTTACGTTTCTACAAATCTATATAGGTTTGAATTTGCTATGATTTTAAACTCAATAAGTATGTGGAAAAGCACGGTATATGCTTCCCTAGTACGACTATCAAGAAAAACGGAATCAAAGTCAATATATATGATGCACTACTGATTTGTATTTAAACGAATAATAGGACGCGATGTAAGGATATTTTAGACAAGGGCATACATATATTTACTCAGTTACAAACAAAGTTTAATTGACAATACATTGTTGTTCCTAGACGATTAGTGCCAGTTGTAGATTAGTTATAGTAATGTATCACTCTCGATGCATGTCACTCTATCTAAGTTATACAGTTACACTTAATTCATATTTGTTTGATACTTTTTCAGGGGCAGTGCCTTGAGATAACGGGGCCAACATTGATAGATTTGAAAATTCGATTTCAGTACGACTATGATGAAATTGCGAAAGCGGTGTCTGGCCGGATGTTTGGCTTCTTTATAGGTGTAGCAATAGGTAATACTATGGTGTAATTTAAATTTGCATATTAGATAGGCTGATGTAAGTTTTTTGTAAAATAATGATAGATCCGATTTTTGAGAGGTGGTCTTGTAATTGCACCTAAGGAGTTGAACCTTCATGATGTAAAGGCAAATTATATTTCCTAGATGCAAATAGTCCGTTGTCATACGCGTGGTACAAAATGCACACGTTTGAATCTTTATCTACGCAGTTTACATTAATCCATCCAAATGATTTGTTGGGACGATTCCTTATCTTTATTTGAGTTGTTTAACGTATTATTGACAATGATAGAACAGCGAAAGTGAAAAAAAGCCGAGGCGTCGTTTCAATTAGGAAGTGACTTCATTTAACGTAGATCTTTCTAAATTAAAGCTACATAGTCCCTATATCAATCGATTTCTTCTTTGTAGGCGTGTCTTTACTTGTAACTTGAAGTTCACCAGCTCATGTCGAAATCGGGTATTTAAGCTAGCAAATATAACGCAGGATATCAATAATTGTATAGGCATCGACCAGTGCACATCGTACCTGTACACATGTAACAATATAATTTACAGAAGAAAAACAAGATTGCCTCTTTCGGGACTTGTTCCTTCGGATTTCAAGTCAGGTGCTCTATCCGCTGAGCTATAACGAATCTTGAGTAAATGGTATACTAACTACCATTCATTATGAGGCAAAATATATTTGAACGCAACTCAAGATGAATCCATAAATATATAGTCCATCTGGTCGGATGTGTAAATTAACATTGCCTGGTGTAATACTGTATGTTATCAATATGAAACTAATATTCCGCCTCAAAACAACCATATCTCGACTTGTTTGTTGCTCTCAAAAGATCACCTTTATCAGTTTTTATTAACATGCACACTAGCGTTCGTTAAGTGCAGTGTTGCGGCTGTAAAAAGTCTCCCCGTGCTACGAATCAGTAGTGTTATTTTTTACTGGTCCTTTGGGACCAACGAGCATAGTATAGGTTGCTTTAAAGTAGAATATCGCTTAAGCCGGTGCTAGTGGGCGTGAGAAGTGTTGCTTCTTTCATTACTTCTCATGAACAGACTCAATAAAACCGAGTCTGCTGCTTTATTCTCTGAATTGTGTTTGTTGCTCTCAAAGGATCACCTTTATCAGTATTTATTAACATGCACACTAGCGTTCGTTTAGTGCAGTGTGGCGGCTGTAAAAAGTCTCCCCGTGCTACGAATCAGTAGTGTTATTTTTTACTGGTCCTTTGGGACCAACGAGCCCAGTATAGATGGCTTTAAAGTAGAATACCGCTTAAGCCGGTGCTAGGGGGCGTGAGAAGTGTTGCTTCTTTCATTACTTCTCATGAACAGACTCAATAAAACCGAGTCGGCTGCTTTATTCTCTGAATTGTGTTTGTTGCTCTCAAAGGATCACCTTTATCAGTATGTATTGTTATTTAGCGCTTGATGAGTTTGTGAGTGCACTAGTTATTACGTAATGTTTCTTTAATGTTAATAATGATAGAACATACCAATAAATAGCCGTGGCCTTGTGGTTAAATGTACGACCATCAAAACTTAAAGGTGTAACGGCAGTGGTGCAAATACCGTTACGGGCAAGTTATGTTTTTTCACATATATTCCGAAGCCATATATTTATCGATGTTACCTGTGCAAAGGCTAAATACAAATGCGATATTTTACGCATCGATTTCTGTCTTATATACCGACTATTGGGTTGTTCGTCGATTTGAAACTACTTCACACGTGACTCATTCATATTCATGAGTTATTACCAGTTAAAATAGAGACTCTGTAGCGTTAAGGTTTCATGATATAAGACTAATATTTTAATTTGATATTTTGATTGATATGCGTTATAAAACTGTGAATGAATATATGCTTTGTCATTTGTCATACACCATATACACTATATACAACAAAAAATGAATATCAATGGTGCAATGGTGCAATGATACTGTACCCTGACCATCTATCGTAAAGTTGCCCTGATTCATAATAATATCCACACTATATTTACACGTTACAGGTGGATTGCTAGGTAACAGGTTTGATGATATATGTTTCTGCGAATTGTTGATATACTTACTGACTGTCAATGAAAACGCACAATTAACTCCACATGTTTATGCTGTTGGATTATTCGCAAAACATTTGGAATAAAACTGCTGAGCCAATATTTTCTTTTGTTTTATGGTGCGTTTTCATTGACCGTGAGTATAGGTAAAAAGTCGTCGTTATGGGGATCTATGAAAGCAATGCTTTACTTATAATATTAACTATGACAATACAGGCCATATCGCAACTCCGTCTATTCGTTAAACTCGGTAGGCACTCGTATTTGCCTTGTCGAATACCGTAACCGTTACGGACATTGACGAGGCAGTCCCGATAGATCAGTGTAATATGGAGACAACTGACGTATCAAACAACATCGTCATAGAACAGACAGGCAGACAGACAGGCAGGCAGGCAGGCAGGTAGGCCGACAGACAGACAAACAGATGTATAGATAGACACACACACACACACACACACATACACACAAACACGCACACACACACACACACACACATACATACATACACACATACATACATACATACATACATACATACATACATACATACATACATACATACATACATACATAATCGTTAATAATGCAAAAGAACAAATGCCCTATCAGTATACAATACAAAAACACATCATATTCATAATTAAACAGTCAATGGTTTGCAGTCATCAATTTTAACAATATTATTTAGTATATTCAGTTTTGTCCAACTGTAAATACATGTTTGTTATTTTTAATAATATATTTATACATATAATTGTTATAACATTCTGTTTTCTTGTTATCTTAACATGTATGTAAGGCATACATCAAAGTAGAAAAGTATATGACTTTTCACATCAGACAGATATGTATTTGATATTATTTATTAATACATAAGCAACTAGTCAAACAAGTATTATTTTAACACGAATAACTCTCCTATGTTATATCGTAAGTTTCGTTTCTTTTTTGAAAGATTTTAAAAATAAAAATAGCGAGATTTCTAACAATTTTAACATTTTTTGATTGCAACAATTCTATAAATTTGGGTATATTTGTCCAATACAACATTTTGATATACACCTATCTGAAATCATGATAAAGTGGACATTCTAGTATACAATGAAATTCGTCCTCTAAAGAATTATAAAAAAGTTTACATTTTCTTTTGAAAGTGGTAATTTTGCAGGTTTGTGCGACATTCCAGTCTCTATTTCAAATCTGTGAGATGACACTCTAAGTCTAGTTAATGTTTGTGAGATGACACTCTAAGTCTAGTTAGATGACACTCTAAGTCTAGTTAATGCTGTTCTAAAAGTGTTGATAGTAACGCTGTCTGAGAAGGATTTAAAAATGAATTCCGAGAATAAAATGTAACAATTTGCTCTAGTTGAATTTGGTAAATTTTCGATCCATTTCTGTACAAAAGAATCATTTAATCTCTAATTAAATAGAGAAAGAAAACTATTTACATTTCCCATCCCTTGAAAAAACATACAAATGTGTCTACGTCTGCTAACATTGTATTGTAAAACAACTTTAATATAGTTTAACTCATTGCATTTCAAAAGTTTAAACCAATAACGAATAATAGCTTTCATTCTATTTACTTGAAATGTAGTACTTCATAACTCTCCATCAATAAAATCGTTTTGAGTTTGAATTTTTACTCCTAATAAATGTTTACAAAATTATAAATTAATTCGTCCGATTACTTTAGCCTCTGAAAACCCCCAAACTTCAGCCCCATAGTTTAAAAAAGGTAAAATTTGTTTATGAAATAATTCTAACATATGACTCACAGATATATCATGAAATGTATACACCTATACTTTTAATTTATATATTGCTTTTAGAGCTTGTCCCCCTAGTGCCTCATGTGTTTCTCTGAAAGACCCACCAGTTGTAAAATATATCCCTAAATACGCAAATTTGTTGGAAATTTCAAATTGAGAACCATTATAGATAAAATGCATATTTCTTCTGTTTATCCAACCTTTTTTAAACACAATCACTTTCGTTTTATTCACATTTACTGTAAGTTTTCATTTAGAACAATAATCATGCAACATATTTAAACCATCCTGTAAACAGCTCCCGTTTTCTGAAAAGATAACTGTGTCATCAGCGTAAAGAAATAAACATAACTTTAACATACCCATAGCAATTCCCGTATCTCCCTTTAAAATAAAAGTTTCCTCAAGGTCATTTCGATACATGTAAGACAAAAATGGTGACAGTCATTCTCTCTGAGCGACTCTCAGAAAACATGTATATGCTTCGCTCAACTGATTCTCATATTTAACAAGTGATTTTACATTTTTTTACATAGATTTAATAATTTCTAAGATTTTCGCCCTTACCCCAGTCTCTATGACTTAATACCATGATATAACATTCACAATAAAATCAAAGGCTTTGACAAAATCAATAAAGGCAACATATTAGTTTTTGTTATCATTCAATAAATGGGATATACACCGTGTACAATAAATATATTATCAATAGTTCCCATATGTTTTCTAAAACCAGCTTCTATATAACCTTGATATTTATCCGCCCAATCGTTTAATCTATTATTTAAAATCCGTATAAAACGTTTTCCAAAAGTACTACGTAAAGCTATGCCTCTATAATATTTCCGTTTATAAACTTCACCCTTTTTGTACAATGGTATGACATAACCTTCTGACCTTTTTTCTGGGAAATAGCCTATGTCTAAGATTTTGTTGAACAATTTACGTAAATAACCAATTAAGAAGTTGATACCATACTTAAACAATTATTTAATGACAAGACCTGGCCCTCCTGAACGGATTAAACCTAATTCCCTGCATGCTTTGCTTATTTGTTCTAATTCTTCAAACATGATCTGGCTGACAAAAAGCTGATTCTGGATTATTTATTGACTTGAAATATGCTGCAAAATGAGATGCCTTTAGCGTCTTTGATTTATTTGTTGTTGACAAACCTTTTAACATTTTCAAGTACTCTTTTGCATTTTTGTAGCGCATGTTTTCTAATCGTTTTGTTTGTTTCTTTATCAAACACACATTTCTTGTTTCTAATAATATTTGTGTATTCAGCTCGAGCTTTCTTTAAACTGTGTCTGTTTTCATCGGTTTTGTTATTTCTAAAATAGTTCAGTTTTTCATAAAATTCGCACTGCGTTTCTTTAAATGTGGAATCATACCATAGTTGAATATTCCAATCGGAATTGCAATTTCTATCGTTAATTTTCATTTTAAATAAATGACCACACGTATCATCGAACATTTTATAAACATTATTTATGTTATTATCCATTTCGTTTTCGGAAGAAACGGTGTTTAGATAGTCTTCAATACTATTAAGATTATTTTTAAAAAGGTTCGCGCCAAGCATTTCTTTGAATAAACACGCTTATCGTTATTCCATTTATAGGAGTATTGAACGTATTCTAGATCGCATTGACTCTCACAATTAACATTTGTTGGCTTACCAAATGAAAACAAAATAGAACAGTTATCGGATAAAACCTTTGGTTTATCAACTAGAAATCAAGTGAACAATGTCATTAAGTTAGTTCGGCATACTACAAAATCTACTTTATTACTCCCGTTATGTGTAATACATATAAACTTCCATAATCCTTTATCATTCCCTAATCGTCCATTCATAATTCGCATACCACAAATAAATATTCATTCTCAAAATAATCAAAACTCTCGAATTCATATCCCCTGTAATTAGAAAATTACATTTATTGTCAATTTTTAGCTCGACTATTCGAAACATACGAGAGCTTATGTAATCTCACCGTGGTCGGCGTCGGCGTCCCACATCAAGGTTTGCGTGTAAGCTGTGTTTACACGTCTATATGTCTTACATTTCTTATCCTAGCACAACCAAGTTTGGCCATAGGCTTCCTTATAGCATTATCGTAAGGGCTCCCATGGAACCCAAATTATGATAGCCCATAAAATGTGTCCCATTTCACATCAAATTGTGCGTGTAAGCTGTGTTTACAAGTCTATATCTCTTACAATTCTTACCCTAGCACAACACAATTTGGCCATTAGCTTCCTTATAGTATTATCTTAAGGGCTACCTAAGTAATTTTGGTTCCTGTAACCCCTGGGCTCCCATGGAAACCAAATTCTGATAGCCCTTAACATGTGTCTGTTTCACATCAAATTTAGGGTGTAAGCTGTGTTTACAGGTCTATATCTCTTACATTTCTTGTCCTAGCTGAACTAAATTTTAGAATTGGTTTCCTTATAGTATGTTGTAAAGGGATGGATAAGTAATTTTGTTATCTGCAAATTATGGGCTCCCATGGAACCCAAATTATGATGGCTCATAAAATGTGCAATAAAGGCAGATTTAGGTTTGTATGTAAGCATGTATAAATCTATAATTTTGGTTTGGGATTTCTTATAGCATTATGCATCTTATTCATACTTCATCGATATTGGGGCATGGGTCCCCACTCCAACCCCCAACCACCCTTTTTTTTATTTTTTTACTTTTTTTAACATATTTCTGTGTTGTTTTAGTCAATTATTACTCATATGTGTTGCCCCTCTCACCACCCCCTCACTCCCCACCGCCTCTCACCCCACCCCCATCCCACATGAAACTATTCTTTTTTTTTTTACATATTTCTGTGTTGTTTTAGTCAATTTTTACACATATATGTTGCCCCCCGCCCCACCACAGACTCAAAACTAGATTTTTGTTTTATTTATTTTTTACATATTTCTGTGTTTTTTGTTCAATTCTTGCACATAGCTTCGTACACATATGTTGCTCCCTTCCCCCACCCCCTGCTTCTCTCCCCTCCCCCACATCCCCAACCCCACCCACCCCCCCCCCCCTCACCCCCCACACACACACTCTTAACTCTTTTTTGTTATGCCCCCGAAGGGTGGCATATAGTAATCGCACTGTCTGTCCGTTCAAGTGTACACTCGTGTCCGCTTCATAACTCTGACAATAGTGGATGGATTTTCAAATAACTTTGCACAATTGCTCACTACAACAAGACGACGTGTCGTCTCCGCTTCATAACTCGGACAATAATCAACGGATTTTCAAATAATTCGCACAATTATTCACCACAACAAGACTATGTGTCGCTCAAAAAATCCAGGTCTGTGGCTTCAAAGTCAAGGTCACACTTAGAGATCAAAGGTCAAAATCCGTTCGTCTGTACACTCGTGTCTGCTTCATAACTCTGACAATAATGGATGGATTTTCAAATTACTTTGCACAATTGCTCACCACAACAAGACGACGTGTCGCGCACAAAATCCAGGTCCGTGGCTCCAAGGTCAAGGTTAAATTTAGAGATCAAAGTTCAAAATCCGTTCGTCTATACAATCGTCTCCGCTTCATAACTCGGACAATAATCAACGGATGTTCAAATAACTTCGCACAATTGCTCACCACGGCAAGAGGTCGTGTCGCTTTTTTTTTTTTTTTTTTTTTTTTAATTTTTTTTTATTTGATTTTTATTGTTTGTTTGAAAAAAAATTTGGAATTATTTTTAAATATATCTGTTGGTTTCATATTGCTCCAAGGTCAAGGTCACTTACAGGTCACTTCGAGGGCATTTGTCTCTTTCTGTGACATTTCTTGTTTTTTTGTTTTTTTTTACATATTTCTGTGTTGTTTTGGTCAATTCTGACACATACCTATGTTGCCCCCCATTCCCCTCCACGCCCCCCGCCCCCCCCCCCCCCCCCCCCCCCCCCCCCCCCCCCCCCCCAACTCTCCACACGCTCGAAACTGGAGTATTTTTATTTAATGTTTATTGATTTTTACGTATATCTGTGTTGTTTGGTAACTTCTTACACATAGCTTCTTACACATATATGTTGCCCCCTCCACCCCTTCCACACATTACCCCCCCCCCCCCCCCCTCAGCTATCTTGCCTACCCCAACCCCACTCCCCCCAGTCGAAATATTTTTATTTTGTTTTACCATATTTCTATGTTGTTTTGGTCAATTCTTACATAGCTTCTTACACATATATGTTGCCCTCCCCATCCCCCGCCTCTCCCCCATCTCCACTCAAAACTTGATTTTTAATTATTTTTATTTCCCCGAAAGATTTTCGGGGGCATATATTATTCGCAGCGTCCGTCCGGATTCTGTCTGTCATTCCGAAGTTCGTGTCCGGACCGTAACTTCACAACTATTACTGGTATTTTTAAATAACTTGGCACAATTGATCACCATAACAAGACGATGTGTCGAGCGCAAAACCCAGGTCCGTACGTCAAAGGCCAAGGTCACACTTGAAGTTCATAAGTAAAAAACAGGTACGCAATTTCGTGTCCGGACCGTAACGTCTCAACCCCTTCAGGGATTTTTTAATAACTTGGCACAAGTGATCACCATAACAAGACAATGTGTCTCGCCTAAAACCCAAGTCCGTACCTCAAAGGTCAAGGTCACACTTGCATTTCATAAGTCAAAACCAGGTAAGCAATGTCGTGTCCGTACCGTAACGTCACAACCCCTGCAGGGATTTTTAAATAACTTGGCACAAGTAATCACCATAACAAGGCAATGTGTTGCGCGCAAAATCCAGGTCTTCAAGGTCAAGGTCACAGATGGAGGTCAAAAGTCAAATTGTGTCCGGTCAACAACTCTGGCATTTATGAACGGATTTTCAAATAACTTGGCACAAGTGCTTACCACAACAAGACAATTTGGTTTTTTGTTTACTTTTGTCATGGGGATTTGTGATTTCCCTTTCAGTCAAGTTAATTTTACGTGTCGTTTGTTTACGAACATTGACCTAGTTCCAAAATGTATTCACTTGAGTCTTTGTTTCTACGAGTTATTATTATTTTAGCGAATTAGTTTACCTCCTTGTGTTATAGTTGGATTTCAGTTGGAGTATTTGTCTCGACCTGTTTTTTAATAAAATGGTGAGTATTCTGCTTTTCCGTCAGTCGGATCACATGCTAAATCAACGGTAGCACGTGATACCTCCAGGCGAACTACATGTTATTTATCACGTAATTTGTGTTCCAGGGTCACGTGTACATTGCTTACCTTCTCGGTGTGGGCGTTGTCTTCGCTGGTGTGTATACTTTCTGTTACTTTAGATCGTGCAATAGGAGTTTTAAATATATATATAGGTGTTGTTGTACTCCGCGCCATCCTAAGAATCATGCTATATTATTTCAGGTGGTGTCCTTCTTGACAGGTTTAATGTTTTTTGTGAGCTTATGATGGGTGTGGGTTTGAGTGGCGCTGCCGTGACTACTGCCTTGCTACCCTTGTCATCTGTCGTCCAGCATCTTTGGTTCTTTTGGTTCATGCTAGTCGTCCAGGGAACGTTTGCAGGAGTCACTAATATTGGTAGGTGTAAACAATGTCAAAACCCCCAACTTTCATTTTGTTTTACATTAAACTGCAGTACAAAATGAAGCAAGGTTGGCGTTTATAATTATAAAACTGAAACAAGTTATATATTCAGTAAATTGACAGACTTCAACTGTTGTCTCAAATGATATATATATTTGATATATTTTAACTTTCCTCACCTAAACCTTTACTTTAATGCTGCTCCTCGATTGATATATGGTGTGAACAGAACAGTATCAGTACCATCTTCTATGCAGGTAATTTTCTACTAGTTGGGTTTATTTTATCAAAATATTTTTATATTCTTGTGTAAACAGTATCCCAAGTTAACTTTATAATTCCAACCTGTTATTTTTATTTAAAATATGTTTTAAAATAAAATTCATCAAGTCCATTTATAAAGGATAGTAAATAGCATTACTATCGCGCATGAAAAGAAGTGTATTTTAATATTGTCATTGCACATGGATTGAATGGCATTCATTGATCCCGTTTTTCCTTTAGCACATGTTTTCTTAAACCGTGTTGACGGTTTTGTGCTCATCGATATTTTGGCCCATTTTATTAGCGTTTTCTAACTTTCCTCGTGATCTACTATTAGACACTTTTGTCGAGTGTTGGACCTCTTTGAACCGCCCGTAAGTTTACCTTCAGTCTATTTCGAATCTCTAATAACTACTAATTGGCCCTTTTTTCGCTTCTCACAGAATGGTATGACTTTCGAAATTGTATATGTGAGTCTACTAGTAAAAATATGTAAGCTAAATATTTATCCACTTCGGCTACACTTTTGCGTCATCAATAAAATTCCACAAATAAACTCTCATTTGTTTTACTTATATTGCCTATTAATGCTGCCTTGTTGGTTAGGAAATAGTTCATGGCGGACTTTTCTTTGTTTACACTGTCCCGTTCTACTGGGTAAATGTGAGGTTTGATGCACCCTCGAGAGACCTGATTTAAACCTCCAGCGGCCTTTTTTGCCACTGACCGTTCCAAGGCAGTATCCCTATTGTCAACCCTTTTGTGTTTGTGATGTCATATTTGGCCTTTTATTCATCTCTAAATGTGTTATTTGTGTGTGTTTGTTGTTGACTGTCGTCTTGGTATGTTGCTTTTCCTGCTCGATTTTTATATCGATATTTAGAACTAAACCATATGTATACCTTTAAATCTTCATTCGGCAAACTCGTTTCATGTTCTAATAATTTTCCCAGGAATTGTAATAACGGCTTAAACGTTTCTGTTACTCCTCTTGGATCACCTGTTTTGCTAGACATATTGCAAAACTTAAGTGCATGAAACACTTGCAGACACCATATCCACTCGGCTTTAATGACAATATTTATCACAAAGGAAATATTTCCAAAGGTCCTAATATTGACATATTGTCCATATTTTCTATTCGAAAGCGAACTCTAGGTTTTAACATCGTAGGCGAAATGGTAACATCAAACGTAAATTGCGTGTAACTATGTTAGTCGCTGCTTAACATACTATGTTTAAACAGTCTGGAAAGCACTCTATGCTTTCACATCTTACTATGTTGTCCATTTCTTCACTTAATAAATACTGATAAATGTGGACTGATATAAGTCGATCGACGAGGAAGTAGACAAAATTGCCATTCGTACAGATCCCTTGTATAACACTGATACACACAATATGTTCTCCGACCCCATATTGACAAGGAGGCTGATCACGTCAGGAATTTTCTAAAACTATGATAGCGTCATCAGGATATTGATTCCATTGACATGCCAAGTATATTTCGAGATAATCATGTAGTTGATTCTATTTTCAAAAAGTCCTGTAATACGTAAAAACATTATTTTCAACTACAAAAAAATAGTTTCTGACCTTGATACAGCAAATAAAAAAACACTCCTAGGGAATGTGAGTGTAATACAACAAAATGTTGCTATGCATGCTCCAGCATGTCATATGATCACTGGTAATTTTGATATTGTAGATAGACGTATTCGGCATCACTTCTCTAAATTTCTTAAGTATAGATTATCTTCACCTATTAATTTTATTAGTTATTAGGATTCTTGACAGGAGACATGGGCTCACATTCCCTGCCTGGAAATTATATTCACCCGAGCCGTTAGGCGAGAAGGAATATATATTTCCAGACAGGGAATGTGAGCCCATGTTTCCTGTAAAGAATCCTAATAACGAATTTGTCATACTTCAAAGTTGTAACCATTTATTTAAGAAAGAAAAAAACAGCCAAAAACACTATTTCATTTTTATTGCGCCAATTTCCCCGTAACGTGCCTCTAACTAGACGTTGTTTACTTCCGTGACGTCGTCGCTCTAACGTCGTTAAATTTGGCGGATTTTTAATAAACTAAACGTATTTTGTCACTATGTTAATGTTTCATTATCAGTAAAATTGCCAAACAAATTACATTTACGATTATTTCAGACTTTTAGACACAGTGGAAAGCGCAGAAAAGCGATAGGAAGGAAACTATCGGCGTTTTCCAAAACGAATCGGCAACGTTATCGTCGTCATTTTGTTTTTGTATATTTGAGTAATGGGGTACCTACGGGGAATTCGTCCTATGTTCACGTCTCGAGACGTAGACATGGGCACATCATTTTTTTAATTATAGATACACTTATTAACTTTCATAATGCTAAATCCTCTTTACTTCATCCGAGACATAGGTTTTCGTTTCGTAATTTGAAATCGGGAATTTCATAATAAAATTGTTTTAGTTCCTGTTGATAAACCAGTTTATAATATAATTATTGCGTGATGCCTACATTACTTCGATGTTTTATCTCTAAATCTCGGTAGTATTAACTGGTATGCTCCAGTTCAATCTACTGATAATGATGTTGTTTCCACAAATATCACTCGGTGCACTACTTTCAAGATCAGGTTAAACAATAATTGTGCTAAATCGTTTGAAAACTCTGAGATTAATTTATTTTGGTCTATCAAATATCATGAAACGTTCTCGATACAATTAGCAATAAACGTCAAGTTCCATCTTTAATTACTTATGACTTCTATACACTATATATAACCTCACCACATCACCTTATCAAAGACAAGCTTATTGCTCTTATTCAAAACACGTTTGATAGAGGAAAAACTACATTTCGGCCTGTTTAAAGCGTTTTTCACTAACGGCAGTTTTGACAATTACGCTATGTGGACTTGCCAAGAGCTTTGCGAAGCACTCGTTTGCCTATTAGATAATATTTTCGCCATGTCTGGAACTTATATTCTACCGTTTATAGACAAATTGTTTGTATCCTATGTACACATCTTGTCTCAGATTTGTTTTTGTATTGCTATGAAAGAGATTTCATATTGAGTCTTTCATCCGATACTCCGGCAGATATAATTGAAGCCTTTAAGGACATCTCTCAGAAGTCATTTTGAACATTGACAATCCTTTCACTTTACTATGGTTAATAATATCTCTCTTAAGAACCTTCCACACAAGAAGGCTAACATTTCCGATACTGTCCTTCATTTCTTGATTTGCATCTTTCTGTGACAAAAAATATTATTTTAATATTGATATTGTTACATTTAGATGCGGATGTTCCACTAGTTACTTCTTATTGGGTCTATGCTACTAAACTTATTCGTTTCTCTAGAGCTTGTTTTCGTGTTGAGGACTTTAATATTCGTAATATTTGTAAAACTAAAAAGGTAATCCAGCAGAGCTATTGTTATCATAAACTTCTTATGGTGTATATGCTACTAAACGTATTCGTTTCTCTAGAGCTTGTATTCGTGTTGAGGACTTTAGTCACTTTAATATTCGTAATGTTTGTATCACTAAAAAGATACTCCTGCAGAGCTACCGTTACCATAAACGTCGAAAAACCTTTGCAAAATTGCATTATCGTAACCCTGATCTACTTTTAAAATAAAAATAAATCATTTTAAAACTTCTGCGATAAGGATCTTCACAACCTGACTTCTATGGTGATGTGAATTACAAACTTCGTAAGATGTTTGGTCATACACTCTGTATTAAACTCGATATAACGTTCATCAAAAGAGGTTATGACTCTATCATTTTGCAACGCACGGCATGTTTAGGGGTGGACCCATTTACAGTTCGCGACTATGCTTTACTCTTTGATTTTACGATGACCGAATAGAGTGTGGACTATATCATGACGTCTACCTAAATAATTTTAGAACGGTAACGTTTACTTTTTGTCTTTAATCTTGTCTTCTCGTACCCTTAACGGTTCGTTCTCATGCTGCTCTGACTTCTGCAAAGTCATTTGGTACTTACGTGGTGGCTTTTTAGTCTTTTGTTTTATTATATTATACATATTCATGATCATGTAATATGTATTTTACGTATATTGCCTAGTAATACTATCTTGTTTGTTAGAGATTATAATCGGATGTGGATATCTATTGATACTTTCCCGTTTATTAGGTTGACTATAGGTTAGGAGTGAAGTTTGGTGCACTATAGAACCTGGTTTAAAACCAAGCGGCCTTTTATGCCACTAACCATTCTAAGGCGGTAGGCCTATTGTCAACCAGTTTGTATTTGTGATGTCTTATCTTGCCTTTTATTGATCTTTAAAGTTGTTCTTTGTTTCTGTGTGTTTTTGTGTTGACTCTCGTCTCTGAATGCTATTTTTCCTGTTCAATTTCAATATCTACATGTTATGTGTACATGATTTTAAAAAAGACGTCACGTGTTAGGTTTTGTCCAATTCAATGTAGTTAAATACATAAATTCCAATGATGATTGAATTATTAAAGACACACTATTCAATAGCTAAGATATACTTGCAGATTACCTTTTCGAATGAGTTTACTCTTACCTTTGTCTCTTGTTTGTGTTTGTTGCTTCCAAGGGATCCCCTTTGCAGTATTTATTGACATTAACACTGGCTGTATGTCGGCCATAAATAGTCGCCCCGGCTACAAATCGGTAGTGTTATTTTTTTACTGGTCCTTTAGGATCATCAAGCCCGATCTTGTGGCTTTAAAGTAGATTATCGCTTTAGCCGGTGCTAGGAGGCGTGAGAGGTGTTTCACTTTACATTACCTCTCATGAACGGACTGAATAAAACCTAGTCTACAACTTTTAGCTCTTGTTTGTGTTTGTTGGGTCCAAAGGATCCCCTTTTCCGTATTTTATTTTAATTATTATATGTGTGTCCTTTACAGTTAGCCAGAAACTCATACTGAATATATGGAAGGAGCGTGCGGCTTCCCCAATGCACATATTGCACGGAGGATTTGGGATTGGCTCGTTTACTATCGTCTTGATTGCAAATCCATTTCTAGCGATACCAAACCCAAGACCAGCTGGTAACCTATCTAACATTCAGAATAATACAAATGTGTTAAGAATGACGATTCATGAATCCGACCCTGATAAACTGATTATTAATAGTAATAAGTTCATCAATTCAACAACAGACATTGACTTTGTAAATAGTAAGGTATTCAAAGCGCCCGATTATGAAACAGAGTATATCAGGGAATCTAGGATTGAATACGCATATCTCATCTCGGCTCTTCTCATAGTGGCACTGTCAATTGTATTTTATGTTTACCATATAATAGATCGCAAATTTAGAAAACAGGATAAGATTGAAATGAGACGCAGTAAAACGGTTACCAACAAGCGCTCATTCAAGGAAATTGTCAACCCG
This sequence comes from Cyrtodaria siliqua, assembly GCA_037043455.1. NCBI lineage: Eukaryota > Metazoa > Mollusca > Bivalvia > Adapedonta > Hiatellidae > Cyrtodaria > Cyrtodaria siliqua. The sequence continues at coordinate 49,504 of JAWPHD010000773.1, read as the reverse complement.
GCTTCTTGTGCGGGTGGTAACCTAGTCTACGGTATAGAAATCTTTTTTCTTCTTTTTATATATTTCCTAAACATATTCGGAGGTGAAAAAGTCATGGGACAGTTCATAAGAGCCTTTGCGATTGAGCAGGGCGGTTTTTCTGTGGATGATGGCAGTTACTTGAACACATCGCTCTGGATCAGTATCACCATTGGAAGAGTTGCTGGCTTCTTTGCAGCTCGCTGGATTCCCATACGGACTCTCATTCTCATAGAAACCGGTGGCGTCTTTGTGACGTCCATTTTAATGAATGTTTTCGCGGCTGACAACTCAACAGCTCTCTGGGTGTTGACGCAATTTCTTGGTCTGTTTCATGCATCATGCTTTCCGACTGGAATGGGCTGGGGAGATTATCACGTTGAGATGACAGGGGTAGCGATGACGTTTCTACTTCTTGGCGGCTCCGTCGGCGGAATCGCATATCTGCATTTAGCTGGATACCTGTTTCAAACATACGGGGCGAGAACGTTCCTCTATCACATAATGGGGTATGGGATCACGTCATTTGCACTTGCAATAATGCTGGACTTAGTCGGCGCTCAGCATGGCAGTAGATTTAAAAAGTCTGATGATGTCGGTATCGATCTACAGGAGATTTCTAAAATGGATGTTGACGTGAATCTTTTGGATAACAAAGATAAGATGAATGCTGCACAACGTGATCTTCCGTGAGAATGAGATGTCACGGAACGTTTGAATACCAATCACAAGTATGCAACAAAACCACTTGGTGTTACCTGTGTTTGTGTTTCAATGAAATTATAAAAAAAGTAATTAATATATGGGTGATCAAATCTTAACATGTGAGACAAAAAACAAGACCGACCAAAATGTCCCACTAGACATACGTTTTATAACACAGATATAGAGAATAACGTCTCTAAACCACTGTAAATATTCCAGATTTGTTTTAAACATGTTTTCTTTGAGTTTAAAGTATAATGCTTGAATATAATCAGATTACTGTTTCAAGTATGCATACTTTGTACAGACACTGCTAAATCGCCTATATTACATACATTTTGGAATGTATCCGATCTGGCCTGAAACACTCAATGCACTAAATGTCATAATTATCGCCATCTTCATTTTACTTACAATGGTTAATAAAACACGTTAGTCAGTAATTATGTTAATACAATATTCAAATTGCATTCGAACACAACAAGATATGTTTAAAAAGCAACAACAATAAAACAACAAAAAATGAATAAAAAAATAACACCCTATATCGTCAAAGTCAATAGTACTAACGAATTTTTAACAATTGAAGGTTTAGGAAATTGCTGTCCAATTAAATTGAATTAGTTTTACTCGTTGTTTCCCTTTAGTTAAAATTACTTATAACGGTTATTTATATATAGGAACATGTTGATTTTGGTATGTATGTGAATGTTTTAATAGTTTGCTGTTCTGTTACGAATAAAATGAAACAAAAAAGGAATCAAAACCAGCATCACAAAAATATAATTAACACATTTTCTTTACATAAAATATTCACTTACAGAATAAACAAATCCATTTTGTTTCATTAATATCCAATTTTTTAATTAAGTCTAAATACAGTTTCTCTGTTTCCACCAACACATTTAATGCCCACTCTCCAAAAATGTCTTAATCAATAAAAAATTGCACTAAAATTAATTTTTTTTTAATCTCAGATTTTCTCATAGAAAAGAGTATGAGAGTGGAACTTTGGAAACGGCCGAATACGACACATACGAGATTTACATTTCGATAACTTACACTATTTTGCAAGCAAGAACAATTCATCTTTATTAAGTCAATCAAACTCCTCCTGTGGAGGCATAGCATAAAATCTCTCAAGTTCAAAAACAAATGTGATTGTAGCTGGTTTCACTCTTTATAATATTGAAAATGTACAAAATGTACAATTAATTCTGTGATTTTATTAAAATAATTTATTTATTATTTTATTATTGCCATCAGCAATGTATAAATGATTAAAAACCTTAGAAAAGTGTCTCAAGTAAATATAGATTACAATTTCTAAACTTATAGAGGTATACGATGAAAATATAGTGTTTATTTTTTGTTGAAATAACATGGTAAGTTTATATGGATTATCAATTCGAAGGTCTCGGGCTCGAATCTCGTGTTGAGCGAAATACTTGTAAATGATAGTAAAGTTTTTTATATATATGTGCTACAACGAACGTCGCATTAAACCTGATGTCTTAATATCAGTTTCTGCCCTTATTCACGGCTGGTCAACAGTCGAGCTACCTCGGTTTGGAGGTATATGGGCTAGTTCCAACGCCAAAAATAAAGGTAACACATTAAGTATGCTTCACCATGTCTTCGTTATTTTTACTTGCCTTGATGTATAAAATCCGGGAAGGTAGTTCCGTGGGGTTATGTTTAAGCTTCACATACGTCCACATGTGTTCTCGAAAGATCCCTACTTTGACACCAGGGACTTTCAGCTCATTCGACATTTCTTTTCTTTTTCAACTTAAGCCGGTGCTAGTGGGGCGTGAGAGGTGTTGCTTCTTTCATTACTTCTCATGAACAGACTCAATAACACCGAGTATGCTGCTTTATTTTCTTAATTGTGTTTGTTGCTCGCAAGGTATCACCTTTATCAGTATTTATTAGCATTCACACTAGCGTTCGTTTAATGAAGTGTGGCGTCTGTAAAAAGTCTCTCCTTGCTACGAATCAGTAGTGTTATTTTTACTGGTCCTTTGGGACCAACGAGCCCAATATAGATGGTTTTGAAGTAGAATACCGCTTAAGCCGGTGCTAGGGGGCGTGAGAGGTGTTACTTCTTTCATTACTTCTCATGAACAGACTCAATAAAACCGAGTCTGCTGCTTTATTCTCTTAATTATGTTTGTTGCTCGCAAAGGATCACCTTTGTCAATATTCATCGGTGCCGCCGAGTTTGTTTTCATATATTTTCCTATTTCACTCTACATATCGACGTGAACATATCGACTATAAACCAGTTTGTGTCCGTATATTGCCCGTTGATAAAAACAGCAAAAACTTTTCAGGGTAGAATAAAATATTTCTAGCTTAAACATAACCACAGGTAACTACTTCCCGGAGTTCATGTATCAAGGCTAGCCAAACAAACACAAAACAAAGAAATAGTAAAACATAACGACCTTGTTGCCTTTATTTTTGGCGTTGTAACTAGCTTGGAAGGGGCGTTAGAGCATTCTTGTTTTCCATATACTTCACAACGGAGGTAGCTCAACTGATTACCAGCCGTGTTATTATAAAGGCTTACGACCATATTCCACAGGTTTGAATTCGGTAGTAAAGCAAGCATAAAACCCCTCCCAGTTGTTTGTGCTAAACACAGACTATCCCTGTATACCTTGTATACAGCTTTAGTAGTCTTAATTTATAATATTATTTCCAATTAAACATTACACAGACATTGCATTAGATATTATAATAAGGTCTTACATAATCGTTGATTTGGTGGTAAATTTGTTTGAAGAGGGTAATAATACAAAAAACGACCCTAAGCAAATTTCCATCAGTATTCTGTTATAGATTTAACAAAGAGTAAACTGCGTTTGATTGATATAAGCATTATGTGTAAACTAATGATCAAGCGTGGCACTGATTTTGAACATATATAACATAATATCGGTTAATCAGCAATATTTATCGTTACATGTCTTAACAATGTTAACGTGGACTTACGTGGCCTGTATTGTTAGATATATGCTTTTAATGGATCTACTTTTATTTACACCGTCTTGTCGTTGAATGAATGAATGAATGAATGCATGAATGAATAAATGAATGAACTAATGAATGAATGAATGAATGAATGAATCACTGGTGATTTACGGCACGTCGACACATAAGTAGGTCATATTGTGCGCAAAAACAAATAACATATGAAGAAATAAAGAAGTAATTAACAACTAATGTAAATATATAAATAACTGATAAAGAAATTTAGAATAGCCTTAACTAAACTAAGATTATCTTCCCGTCGACTAGAAATAGAAACAGGACGATGGCATAAACCACCTAAAATACCTAGAGAAGAAAAAAATGCTAACGCTGTAATTCCTCAGAAGATGAATTCCATTTTGTATTGGAATGTCCTTTATATTATGAATTTAGATGTGATCTTACACATAAATTGTATTTGAAACTACCAATTGTTCCTAAATTCATTGAGCTTCTCTTTTCAGAAAAGATTAAAACAATAAAAAATATATCCACATACATGTTTAAGAGCTTTAAGAAACGTGGAGATACATATTACAATAAATAACCCACTTTTCTCCACTCTGAATACTAATATTATTTTTTTATTATAATCGGAATATTTCTGTTTATGTTCTATAATTATTTATCTCAATGTACTTTTTATTTTGTTTTGTTGTTTGTTTTTCATTTTTTCCTTTCAAATTGTTTAAAACTAACAACCTCTTTTATAATATGAATCCATAACATGTATCAACTCAGTTTATGCATACTAATTTCTTTCAAGAAATCTAAAACAAGACTAAAATCCGTAGTATCAAATAACTCTTTCATAGTATTAACATTGTAGTATCTTTGCCGCATAGGATGAAAGTCTACACATTCCAAAAAGATATGTTTGACCGGTAACGGTGCAAAACAGGGTATACATTCTGGTAATTTTTCACGTTGTAATACGTATGAATGAGTATAACGTGTATGCCCTATCCTGCACCGGGCTCTTGTTATTTGAGCGATGGGGACAGGACAATAGCGAGGTTGTGAACACATATAATCGATTTGATCTAATAAGTAGGCCATATTGCCTTCTGACCGTTCCAAGTCGGTAACCGTATATTTACCACTCGTTGTGTTCGGCATTGTCCTTTTCATTCATTTAAGATTGCACGCTGTGTGTGGTGCAGAGGCTTGCGGATGTGTTTGGGTGCTACGATGTCTATGAGACATTTTGTCATTATTAATTTTAGATGTAGTCGAGTGGATTAGAATTGTGAAATTAATACAAAATAACAATATAGGCAATATATTTTGCGAACTACTTTATTACTTATAATAAAAGTATTTTCCAACATGGGATATAAAACAGTTATCCAAAGACAGAGCAGGTGTAATCCGTGAAACATTTTAAAAGAAATCCTGCAACCTTGAAGTATTTTTCAAGCAATAACATTACCACTACGATTATGAATCGCACTCGTTTTCGATTGTTCTTCTTTACTCCACCAAACATGTAACTACATTATTTACACACTATCATGAAACAGTATTTATTAAACAATTCAAAACAAAACCTGCTTTCGACTTTTGTATTAATTACATGCAGTTAAAATGATTTGTATATACATGTCAAAAACAATCAGGACGTCGAAGTGACTTGAATTGGATTTTAAGGCGCACCAACACATGAAAGGTTATATGGCGCCTAACAGGAATCAACGTGTCAGTCTCATTCTCCATTTACATCAAGATAAAATATACAGAATGTGCCTTGAACCTTCTCACCTGCAGAACTGCAGCGTTGCTGCAAATTCTATAGTAGACACTCCATTTACAACATTTGCATACGTAGTGTCATGATAAATTCTTTGAATGAGCATGATAAAAATTACAAGATGAATATGAAATGGGGGCCTGTGGTTGGGGTGGTGCCCTACCCACTCTGCATGTGAAAGTGTGTTTGTGAGATTGCAGTGGTTGTATTCATTCTACATCGGCAACCACACGGGGGTCAGGACATTGATTTTGTATAAAGAAAGCAAGACTGTCGTGTGTTCCTTTTACAAAAATATATTGTATACGATTTTAAATGAAACGTGATTTGTTTAATGTTACAAATTTGTATTCAACAGGACTTTGAATATTACACTGTTTGTATTCGAACCAACCAATCCATTGAAACGCCTTACTATTGCTATATATTTGCATTACCAATTTGAAATACAATGGATATTGTATAATTCCGATCTTTTGTAAGCATTGCCAATTAGTAAAACCATACATGACGTATCTTGATAATTTCGATATTGTACCCGTAAGTATGACTTCACAATATGTAATAATAAAAATCAAATACAATACTATGCATGTGTATGTACATGCAAACTGCGCTTAAACTGAAACTAAAAATAATAGCAGCACAAACAAAACACAGCGAGAGTAAGTAAAACTCTGTTCTTAAAAAATATAAAAGGGCATTCGTTACATGGAACATGAGACAGTTTTTTTAAATATTGTAACATAAATTATTTCGAGGATTTCATCCAAAATTAATTTCACGCTCTTATTTGCCAAGCAGTGAGTATTTTAAAGGCAGAGCATGCTTATTAAACAGAAAAATTAAATAGCTGACGAAGTACCCACAAAATATGGAAGTAAGCAATAAAATCGAAAGAAAAGAACAGAATTGAACTTTAAGCCGAATACATATGTTCAATACCTCATGTGTATTGTTACATTCAAAACTTTGGTAGTTCAGATCCACATTTTTTTTTTGTTTTATAGCACAGGTATTGTTTATATAAACACGTGTATTGTTATACAGGATAATTAAATGCAGACCTTTTTAACAAAGCGTACGTTTCTAATCAGTTGTTTCAATTAACGCATTGGTACATCGGGTGATTTAATGCCACTAAGGTGGTAATATTATACAATATTACATGCAACACAATCGTTATCATCTCCGTTAAGGTCGCAATACAAATATTCCGGATTTAACATTATCTTTAGTGTTTGTATAGCGCTATAAAGAACTATAATTAACCCCAACGGGGACGGGACTTAAAACAATAAGGGGTGCCCAACGGGGACGGGACAAAACAATAAGAGGTGCCCAACGGGGACGGGACTTCAAAAAATAAGAGGTAACTGTTGTTTAAATGAACGTTTGTAGACATGTTAATAACTAAAAACAAATATTAATGCATTCATTTTAAAAGAAAATAACATAGTATCAGAACAATCTTCAACCAAAACATGTAAGTCAAGGTCATAGATGAAATCCCTGTGTCTAATAAAATGCATTACTCAAATAGCAAATATGTCAAAATACAATTTGTTGTCTTCGAAATGGCGAGACAAAAAGCATGCTAAAACAATCCTCATAATGCTCTAGGCGAAGCTTACGTCGATACTTGTTTTATTACTATTACTATGGTCGTACTAAAATCCTTAAACAGCTATTGTCGGTATGTACCTTTTTTGTTTATTTCTAACAAATGGACAGACACGAGTTTGAAAAATTGGGTATAAAGGGAACTATTATTGAACCTAAATGTCTTCACTGAGATTTTTACATACAGTCAAACTTGATCAAGATACATTCAATATTAAAATAAATTATGCTTTTAAAAGTCCACAACGTTTTATTTCCCAATTGTTGCATTCTTTTAAAATTAAAAAGCACTTGTAATAACTGACACAATTTGTTAAAAAAAACTAAGTGTGTTCGTCCTTTTACTGGTCTCTTACTACAGTTTGACTGTATCGAAATAACTTGAACATTAGAAAATGCAGTACAATATACATTACAATACACATTAGCACGCAGCGATAGTAAAAATGTATAAAAACGTTCAAAACACTTTTCTGAAATATACACCGACATATTCAGCTGAATTTAAAAATAGATACATATATATAAAGCCGCTAAAAAACCGCTACTATGACTATTACATTTCATTGTATTTGTGTTATTTTTATAGCGTTTGATGGAATTCCTGTCTTGTCATTCAGTTTCATTTTGTGTGGATGATTATTTTGCGCGAAAATGACGTCGACGTCGGATGACGTCATTAAAAACAACAAGCGATTTTCTAAAGTTTGTTTACCATTCGATAACGTTAAAACTAGTGGGTGAGTGACCATTTCAATTATTTTATCAATTTCTGCCATAACAGGTTGAACAATAAAAACACGTTTTATTTTGTTGACACTATAAAAGGATTCCGTTATTTTATTTGAAAGTAGTTCCTTATTTCTATTTCGCGGCTCTTAACAAGCACGAGAAAAAGTTCTGGTGCAATATCAATGTGTGCAATATCGTAGAATATTGCACACTTAGCTCAATGCAATCTAAACGGGACAATATGAAAGTATACAATAATATACAATACAATACACATTAGCACGCAGCGATAGCATCAATGTATAAAAACGTTCACAACACTTTTCTGAAATATACACCTACATATTCAGCTGTATTTAAAAGTAGCTATATATAAATAGTCACTACAAAACAGCTTCTGTGTCGTTAATACATGTGCTGAATATTAGTGTTTAATTTCTGATGAACAATGTCATAATTGTATGATAGACAAGAAAATTAGTTCTGATACTGAGAGGGGAGGGGGCCTGGCGTAGTCAGTAGTTTCATTACCGGCCCGTTGGACCAGGGGTTCTAGCCTCTCACGTTGCATATTGTGTTAAACCGAAAACAATAAACTATTTAAAACATGATGGTGTACTGGCTATGATATACGATGGTTGTTTTGTTTTGTTTGTTTGTTTGTATGTATGGTGTCTTACGTTATTTTCAACACCTGTAAGGTTATATATGACGGTCGATTTTTCTGTAGAGGCACACCACCCGCTTTTCCTGGGTAGAATCAATACTGTACACCTCCCGCCATCCGAAAAAATCGACACTTCCTCACCGAACACCCAATGAGAATCGAACCCGCAGCGGTGAGAGGCGAGAAGGTGCAACGTTGTTAACCCCTCGGCCACGGAGACGCTTGATGGGGATGATAAGATAACATGATTCAAATGTTGTTTTTTTGGGGGAGTGGTGGGATAAAGAGACGCAGTACAGACTACGACGAGTTGCATTCAGTATGTACGTGATGACATTAAAGTCTTACGGATTAGTAGTCGTCCTTTTACTAGTCTGGTACGTTTTGGGATTATCATCTAAATATAGACGATGCTGAAGTAGAATACCGCTTAAGCCGGTGCTAAGGACGTGATATGTGTTGTTTCATACATTAACTAATGCATACGCATAAATACGACGGAAGTGCACATCTTGAATGACACCTTCTTGACAGGGTAAGAAATGTGATGCGTATTTATGTTTGGCGAAACATCTTTCTTCCTTGTTTAACAAATAGAAATGCATTTAAAAAATCAGCCATTTTGAAATCCTCTGTTTGAGGCTTTACCAAATTCGAATATGTACTTGTTGCTTTTATCTCGTCTTAGTTTAATAAATACTGAATAGGGAGATCTTTTGGAAGCAAAAAACACAACCAAGAACATAATGTAACAGTTTCGATTGTATTGAATCTGTTCATTATTTCTTCTAAAAAGTATTTGATTGGTAATGCAAATGTGTCCATTTATTTCATAAAACTAAATACCTAAATTGTACACAGTCTACTAAACAAATTACTAAAATGCGTAATCGTAGTAACCAATCAGAAGAAGTCGTCAAATGGACCAAGGGAAATGTTATCAATCATTCAAATTAGCGTCCTTCGGTATATTAATTCGTATCATTTTGACTTGACTTGCAATTTGCTTGCATATAATTGAATACAATTTTTGATTTTCATTATTTCTTTTTATTCTGCCATATGCTTAAACATGTTATTGTGATATACAAACACGTAACATGTATTATACTTAACGCCATTAAAAGTCTTTTCTGTGTGTTTATTTTAATTAAAATGTCTCAAAGATTGATTGTAGTGTTATGTACATGTAAGAAATTATCCACATTCCCTATAATTCTGGTGACCGATGAAATTCATGTAGTGAATGATGTAAAATCGGAATTATGCGAAAATCACGTGCATACCAAACTTGCCTTTTAATGGCGTTACGTATATATCATCATACTCTTTTTTACAACCGAATATCATATCACATCGTCTTAGTTTAATAGTGAAATGGCATCAATTAACTGTGTTTTGCCTCTTCTTGGTTTCCAACAAATAAACTTCATAAAAACAAACATTGCACATGCATTTATAGCCTTCGTTCGTTGATTTAATGGGGATCAACATTAATTGTGTGTAATATAGCTCAATAAATTTGATATACACTTTGGTTTACTTAAAAATGTCTCTGGGAGTTTATACCAGGTTATAGGGTGCACCAAATATCCATCTCAATCTAACCCTATTGTCATCCCATTAAAATAGGACATTGTAAGTAAAGATATCCACGCCAGGTTCTATTCTCTAACAAACAAGACAGTATTAATATGCAACACTAAAGATGAATACAAAGCATGATAAGACATCACAAACACAAAAGGGTTGACAATATATATATATGTAATATTTATAGCATTATTTTTCGAGTATATGCGATTTATACTGCTTCTCGAAGGCCGTAGACCCGAAATTTTAATATAAATCGTATATACGAGAAAAATATGCTATAAATGTTTTGAACCTTAGCCATCAGGCCATTGGGTTCACCGTGATATAACTGCCAAATCTGTCAGCTATTGCACGGCTGAAATATACCGGCAATTATTGCACGGTTTAGGCTTAGGCCTTCAGGTTTATGAAAATTATATCATAAGCAGAAAAAAAGGAAACCCATTAGAGCTATGGTACAATTAAATGTTAAAATTTCTTTAAACGGTATTAACACTTATGCATGTGGCATCTAAACCTATATATTGGCAAATTATTGTTTTTCTTACCGCGTGTTACATCTTAAATATTAAACAAATTATTGATTGTCCATGACAAATGACATTCACCAAATTTGTCTTGACTGAGGACATACAATGTTTACTTTAGTGTATTTTGATAGCATACATGTGTATATACATCTGATAATGCAGGCTCATTCCGATTTATTTTTTTCGGGCACATACATGTATACTACTTTTATGTTGTAATAGCACTGCAACAGGGAATCATTTTGGATTTCAATAATTAAGTCTCAATAAAAGTGTCAGTATGTATAGTTCATATTAGTAAATGGTAATTTGAAATTAAATAAGTATATACAGTTACTAGGACAACTTAAAGTAACACAATATGAATTTTGATTAAATTGAGTATTTAATTCATTTAAATAACAGCACATACAGCGTCGCACTATAAATATATGAATAATAGTAAATATTAATATATGACTCATTTCCACATATGCATGTACATGCACATATACTTGACATACACAAAACACAAGAGCATGAAATGACGTTAAAGGGACACACGGGAATCTGGAAGGTTTTATTGATTAAAATGTGCGTCTCGATTTTTATTTTAATCCAGCATCATTTTGACCTTAAATATAATAGCATATAATTAAATAATATTTCATTTTTTCATTTTTTTATTCTTATTCTTACATATGTTTACATGTCTTATTGGTGCATTGATATCAAAGTTAGTAATATACAAAACTAAACTGCGTTCTACTATTCTTATACCAATATTACTGATTGAACAAATGCATGTTATGTAGATAAACTAACAGGAAGCCGCGATTTTGTTTTTCAATCAAGATTGCCGTGTGCCTCTGTATTAAGAAAATGATTATAAAACAATTTAACACACAATTAAAGTATTAACACAATTAGAAAAGCAAATTTACCTATAAAACAACACAGCCTAGTTTTAAATTACAAAAAAAGGCCAGCCAAAAGGTTTTAACTCAAACACCTGCGATTTTTAAATGTAAGATTTAAAGAACATGTTTAAATGAAAAATCACTTGTTTTTTCTCTTATTTTTAAATCACAAATTTAAATTATTTATTCAAATATGTTTTAAAACGAACATTTAAATTAATTATGTAATTAGTACTTATGTGAAAAAAAAAATTCATGGAAGTACACATAATATTCTCCACAGATATTGCTAAATGCAAAGTCTTCTTAACTCTTAAACACATTCTAATCATCGGATACGGCAGCATCTATTATGGTGATACCACACATCGTATACGGCAGCATCTATTATGGTGATACTACACATCGTATACGGCAGCATATATTATGGTGATACTACACATCGTATACGGCAGCATCTATTATGGTGATACCACACATAAGTAAATAGCTGTTAAACTGTGAAATTTTAGCTGTTAAATCGTGAACGTTTTGTTTTGATGGAAAATCCGGAGATTGTACTTAAACTCGGAGATCTGGAGAGGAAATGAAAAAATCCGGCGTATCCAATCCGGATTTTTCCGGCGATTTGTCACGCCTACAAAAAACAACAACAACTGTGTATCCATTTGTATTTACTCGGGTTACCAAACATAATTTAACATTCAACCATACAAGCATTATTTTAGTATAGGTGGGTTTGAACATCAGTGTAAACACGAAACATATATAGGTGGTATTGTGATGCTGTTAGAGTGATAGTCATAACGCGAAAGGCGATAGAAGTGTATTGAAATGTGTATTGTTTTGAACATAACGAATACGGACGGTACAGGTACACATCAACTAGTTAACCTGATGTATACCAAATTGTTAGTATTTAAATTGCGTATACCATTGTACCATTATTACAATTATACCATTAGAAATACCTTTATAGGTAAGTTTATGTTGCTTACATAGTGACAAAGAAATTATGCTAAGGTGTATGGTCATATCATGAATGCAAAATACAAACACAGCAATATGCTGTCAAATATGCAAAATAGAAGCACAGCAATATGCTATCAAATATGCAAAATACAAACACAGCCATATGCTATCAAATATGCAAACTACAAACACAGCCATATGCTATCAAATATGCAAAATACAAACAAAGCAATACGCTATCAAATATGCAAAATACAAACACAGCAATATGCTATCAAATATGCAAAAAACAAACACAGCAATATGCTATCAAATATGTAGGAGGAGTAATAATGTGAAGAATTACTAACGTGTACTAAATAACAGTTATCCTATCAAAAGTCATATTATTTATACAGAACACATATCAATACAAATATACTGTTAGATTAAACCGGATTTGAAATCGCACAAAGCCAGCAATGTGTTATGGCTCACACAAGCCAGCAATGTGTTATGGCTCACACAAGCCAGCAATGTGTAATGGCTCGCACAAGCCAGCAATGTGTTATGGCTCACACAAGCCAGCAATGTGTTATGGCTCACACAAGCCAGCAATGTGTTATGGCTCTCACAAGCCAGCAATGTGTTATGGCTCACACAAGCCAGCAATGTGTTATGGCTCACACAAGCCAGCAATGTGTTATGGCTCTCACAAGCCAGCAATGTGTTATGGCTCTCACAAGCCAGCAATGTGTTATGGCTCTCATAAGCCAGCAATGTGTTATGGCTCACACAAGCCAGCAATGTGTTATGGCTCTCACAAGCCAGCAATGTGTTATGGCTCACACAAGCCAGCCATTTATTTGAATCGATTAGCGCAGCTTGAACCTTATTACATACTGTACACTTGTTGAAATACTCCATTTACGCAGGAGCACTGATTGGTTATTTGTGCCTCCACTTAAGCGTAACCATGACACTAGATACTTTTTAGAAATCATAGTCGCTCCACTGGCAAGCATGACTCGTATACACGTATATGCTATTAGTATGTAATGCTATCAATCTGAAGAAAAAATATCACGTAATATATACATTATATAAACATCAGAAAGGACAACCTGTGTTTCTCTCCCAGGCTCTCCGGTGCGTAGTTAGGCCCAATTGGCAGAATATGCCGGTTGTTTAACTTATCGAGCATGCTACTACGGTTATTTGTTTTGATGTTAGAATGCATTATGTACGTTCTGACGTATATTGCAGATTTTAAAAAATGTAACAGAAAGTACGCAATTAAACGCATCTAAAAATACCCCCACACTCTCCCCCATGTTTAATGCATTTATAGTTTTTTTCATTTATTTTTTTCGATTTCTGAAAATTAGGTGTAGGCCCTGACCTACAATGTCTAAGTATGCAAAGTAAGCCAAGACAGCCTTTAAGTTCGACATTATTATTTTGTCAACCGATGTTCAAAACCTACTAGTAGAAGTGTATATTTTTTACTTTTACTACTTAATATAATTACAGTTCCGTTGAATGCTTTACTCAGATAAAATTAACAAGGACAGTGCTGAGAACCCTATTGATAAAAAAAAAAACGCTCCACCCTCTCCTCGCCATCCAACCCAAAAATGACACGTATTGTCAGCAAATTCAGTACAAATCGAAAAGGTTCAGAGGTTCATTATTTCATTATCACATGTTCCAGTTACGCATAATATATTACATTATGATAGTGGATAGTTCCGATATTCCGTTTCTAGCTCCGCCCTATATTGGTCCTGGGTCAAATTCCCACAAACATTGGTCATGTGATCTATTGTATTTTAGAGCTGTTTATGGGACAACACATGCTTCTGGTACAGGTGTAAATATGGATTGAACGTTTAATTGTCTCAAATCTCTTGTGGATATAAGCTTGACTGACAGATCGGAACTATGTATTCCACAATATACATTCTTTGTCAGCAAAAATGAGATATAGGGTCCTACAGAAACCACAGCGTCCTGGCATCGTAGGTCCGCACTGTACTGCAAACAAGGACTTGAAAATACAATGAAAGAGACAAAAAAACAACAGAAAGGGTGGTGAAGACAGGTTTACCGACTTGGAACGGTCAGTAGGCAATAAGGCCTACTGGTTAGCTTGAATCGATTTTTTATGCGCACAATCCTCGCTATTATCCTGTCTTCAGCGCCCAAATAGACAAGAAAGTGTAAACAAAACTACATTCCATCAAAAGGAATTCTCTAACAATAAAGTCCACATCCAGAGAAACTAACTAAAGAAACACATACAAAAAAAATAATAAACATATAAAATAAAAAAAATAAAAAATAAACATCTCAGGATGTATCCAGAATCGTACTGAACAACCATAGTAGTTGCAGCTAAAGAGAAACCAATCTAGGGTTCGACCAGAAAACTCGAGGGACGAAAGATCATGTACCCACCTCCCTTAGTTGGGGTTTCAGTAGGTACAATCATAGAGTCCCAAGAGGTAGTCCAGTCATCGCACAAGTGAAAAGTGAAGCGTAATGACTGACTGTAGAGGAGTCAATCACTAAACATGCAGTGCGCTGTAAAACCAAAGGGTTACATCCTTTTCTGACGAACTTCCTGATTAAATTTGTAAAGCGGTCAGGAAACCCGTCGGATCCCTTTAACTTTCGAAGTTTATAGACCACATCTCCATAAAATGAGGGTTGTGATATGCCTAGTCGCAGAAGTGTTTTAAGGTTGGTGTTGTACTTTTCCAGCAGGCCCTCGTTGCGGCGGTAGAATTTAGAGAAAGATCTACGTAGTTTGTGATAACGAAAAGCCTGCTGAAGAAGTTTACTTGTAATAACTTGATTTCGAAGCGGGCTCAGCGAGTACATTTCAGAAAATGTTAGCAGCGGTTTCTTTGTATTTCGATTGTAAAGAGATGTTGAATTAACAAATAATTCTATTAATGATAATAATAAATACTGATAAAGGTGATCCTTTGAGAGCAACAAACACAATTAAGAGAACAAAGCAGCAGATTTGGTTTGATTGAGTCTGTTCATGAGAAGTAATGAAAGAAGCAATACTTCTCACGCCCCCTAGCACCGGCTTAAGCGGTATTCTACTTCAAAGCCACCTATATTGGGCTCGTTGATCCCAAAGGACCAGTAAGAAATAACACTGCTGATTCGTAGCACGGTGGGACTTTTTACAGCCGCCACACTGCACTAAACGAACGCTAGTGCGAATGTTAATTAATACTGATAAAGGTGATCCTTTGGGAGCAACAAACACAATTAAGAAAATAAAGCAGCAGACTCGGTTTAATTGAGTCTGTTCATGAGAAGTAATGAAAGAAGCAACACTTCTCACGCCCCCTATCACCGGCTTAAGCGGTATTCTACTTCAAAGCCACCTATATAAGCATGATTAGCAAGGTCAGCTCGCTTGGCTATAGTGAGTTAATACGGGTAGCTGCAAACGTCAGCTATGAAAATCACTATTTTAAAGTGGACTCGTAAAAGGATAGGTATTTTCACGAAAAAAAAATACATGTTTAATTGACAGTGACAACCGACAATGTAAACGAGCAAATATAATGTAAAGTTTACATGAAAATATTTGTCCATGATTTAATGTTTTTTAAATGTATTTGTATGAACATACACGTGCAATATTAATGTAAATAAACTGGCATGTAGAGACCAAACTATCTTATTCAAATTCGCCTATACATTCTAAAACGCTGATGACACAAATTTGCTAGTATACACATTGTATATAAAAGATGCGTTAGATTAGTGTGCACACTGCCAGATGTACAGTTGATATTTTATTTTACAAATACCAAGTTCAATTTGTTGTTTGAAAGTAAAGTTGCTTTAAACTATTGTTTCAATTGTACTTTTTGATGTTTCTGACGTTTAAAATCGTTTAACATGAGGTCATAACAGTTGAATGGCGTGAGTCAGAGGTGTTGATAGGAATTTTAAAAACTCCCCAATAACCAATCAGCATCTGAGTACGTAAATAGCCTATGTTGGAATCATGTTTTCAGTGTTAATTATAATGTCGCAATGTAATTTTTTCGTCGTCGTGATAAGATAAACCCTTGAAATAACTTGTATCTACCGTGTCCAATATTGTGACTGACGATAAAAAATCTAGACATTAAATAATGGCATTCAGAAGTTTAATAATAGCAAAGATATTGCAAATATGTCCACGAATGATAAGGGAACTATTTTGACAAAAAATAACGGAAGTATTTCCACGAATGATAACTGAGCAATGTCCACGTGTTCTGATGGTAGTACGCATTTCGTTATATACGTAAGGAACATGAAGGCAACTCTCGTTGCCGCTTTGTGTGAAGGTAATCCTTATATCACAGTAGGTGGTTACGTACTCGTTCATAATGCCAAAGAGGACAAAGCCCGATTGACGGTTAATTTTTGTATTTCCGGTTTGCCCACATTTTATATATGACAAATAGTGTTGGCTAATGCTGTCATTGAATGCTACATTTCCTGTTCGACGTTGGTATATACTTTCATCAGTTTGTGAACATTAACATATACAATTATGATTGAAATACATCATGATGAGAATATTTCAATGAATATTAAAGAGAGGACGCATATATTCAGACATATAATTAGAACAATAATGTATGATCTTGTATTAAAAATAGATATACAAGTTGGCAGAATCGTACATGGTGTTCCTTGTGGGTTAAGTCTTGCTCCACTATTAGTTTCAATTTACGTAAATGGTATGGCTTATGTGATAAAAAAAGTATATGTCATATGCCGATGATTCGGGTATTCCAGATGCTAGTGAATATGTATTACCTAAAGATATCGTTATTGAATGGCTTATCGACAATACCATGGAAAAAAGAATGGGTATATTCTATTTTTGTTTCAAAATCTAAGTTGAAATCTCAGTATAGTTCAAATATGTCACGTAATGGTACAGTATTAAAATCAAACACTACCGTCAAATAATCAGGTACTGTTCTGAATCAAAACATATCTAGCCAATCTAGGTTTTTGTAAGACTTAAGTTCTTAATTGAAAACCCAGCATATTAGAACACTCTTGCTTACGGCTATATTACAATTTCACTTTGGCTATGTCTGTTCCTTCTGGCTTTCTGAATTATCACAAGTGATATCATATTGACTTTTTCAAAACTCCACAGAATAAAAGAATCAAGTTTATGTTAAATTTAAACAATAGGGCATATATTAGGACAGTCGGTTTAATTCAAAAGCTGCGTCTAGTTTCATTTTCACTAAATCTATATAGACAATATGTGTATCATTTTCAGAATTCATAATGTTTTGGTGTCGTGTCTCGTTAGCGGTAGGAGTCCCGATAAAGATCAGAGATTTTTTTCCCGTTTTATTGTTATCCCTGTTTTCGATTCCCATGCCAAGAATTTATTCATGCTGGTATATTTACATGTGTATTTAGTTTGTTATATGTTATGCATGAGTGTTAATCGTTTGTCGAAATAAATATATCTTTATTGTCCGTATTCAACTTAGTAAGTATGCGAAACTAAAAATACCGGCTTACATGCAGTCGGGAGAGCATTGTAACGATAGTCCGAGTGTCTCGAGTTCAAATTCTGACCACTGGACCAGTTGGCGATCCCGTCAGAATCGTGCCTACGTTAACTCATTCTCGTTCGTTCCATGTGATAATCTGTCTATTTCTGGAAATTCGGAGTGATTTCAGTCATGCATTGGAAGTGTACGAGGGTGCTTCAAAAGGTTCTGTCACTAGGCATATATCCTTTGAACAGGATATAACACTGAGATAAAGTAGTGTAATTTTAGTACTACTGGGTTCGCTCTCTTAAATTCCACAACAAAAATGAAAAATATCCGGTTATTTATATCCCTGAATTACCTCCCCCTACCACACCTTTTGGATACTGGCATCTCTGAATATGCCCTTGTTACACAACAATGTAAAAATCATTTGAATAATTCTATGCGTTTAAATTTTCTTGTACGCCATCTGTTGTTATTCGCCCATAATCCATGAAAATGATTGTCGAGAATTCGGAAAGGTCGTGCTGCAAACCAGATATGAGTGAATGCATATCCCTTAATTTTAGCAGAAATAACACTGATTTTCTGCATTTTGTTTACGGAAATGTTATAATATCTTTTAAATGTCGTAATTTTTCTCATAGTATTAATACGTTTTCATATTTGTTTACAAATCCTAGTCCTTCAGTGTATAAACTTCATATTCAACACATTATTGTAGAATTTTGTACAATGTTAAGTGAAAATATTGATCATCCAAAAAAGCTATTTCAGAAGACTGCCCTTCCATTTGATGTCCATTTATCATTAAATTAATTTTACAGGTTAGCTTAAAATGCTAATTTCCAAGACAATGCCTTTTCATCTACCATGCTTAAATTCTGAATCTTTTAACGCATATATATAATTGGTAATGTATGAGAAATTTCAAAGGTCTTTCGACAAGTAATTAAAGAGAAACAGGCATTTAGAAAGTAACACTTAACATACCTGAAAAACCTCAGGACGAAAATGCCTCAGTGTGTATAAGTGATGTGTATTAAATGTTCCATAACTTTCGTCATACAAAATATACAGCATTCATTTTACCATCAATAGAATGATATTGAAACTCTTCTTCATTTAGTACCAAACATCAACACTCACAACGAGCACATAATTGTTAAAACACGTTAGTGGCAGAACTTATTGAATGATCCTCGTATATCCAGATGCTAGATTGGTTTAGTAGTGTCTGGCCGGTTACCTTAGTCGGTAGAACATCAGAACGGTACTTCACGTGTCCCAAATTCGAATTTGCAAATTGGTTTAGTGCTGTGACTTGGACTAGTTTACGATCAGAACACTCAGGAAAACATTGGAGCGATTACCCCAGTGTCTCTGGTTCGAGTCCTCGGTCGGGCTGCACAGTGCTGTAGCCTTGTGTCAAAGTCCAATTCGACAATTCTACCGGTATTGGGTAAGGTCATTGACAAAAGCAATCTAATCCTTATTTTTGCGAAGTCACACTGACGCGTGACATGTAAAACACGGAAAACGAGTGTCCTTATAATTTAAACAGAAAATAATAGATTCGTCAAAATCCCAAGTATGATACTATTTGCATGAAAAAACTATTTAAAAACATAGATCGACAGAAAACAGATGCTCATCTCCAATTAATATGTTTCACCACATGTCATTTAAATATGTGGAACATGTTAGAAAACGTTATGCTGCAATTCTACGACAAAAATAAACATTTCTACTTCGTAGTGTTACTTATATTTATATCAAATATCAGCTTATTCCGATAACAAATGTAGGTGTGATTAGCCGATTCCAGACATACAAACAAATCGATAAATAAATTCATATTTGTTTACGGTTTTTAGGTTTAGCGACGTTTTTACAGTTAGTGTTGCTACAAGCGTCATGCAACCGTCAATAACTTGCATTTAGTTACTACGGTAATGTTACGTCACATTCACACAATATATGAATAATAACCAAAAGTTGTCAAGATGACGCTTACGGTTGTTATAATGTTAAATTGTTCACCAAACTTCACTGGAAATTGGTGCAAACGAAATATCTTTTTTTGACAAGCATTAACGCCCTTTTGCTTCGACTACTAGTAAGTAAGTACATTAGTAAGTAAGTTCTTTATTTAAGAGAGTGACTCAATTGGCATAGCTAATCTTGCTTGAGGCCCTCTTAATAAACTCTTTACCAATAATACAACAAGTAAACGTAATGTATCAAGGTATAATTATGAACACATATAGAAAAAGCATATGACAATGTGATATTTTAAAATGAAACTCTGTCTAAAATCAATCAAGATAAAACAGAAATATACTACAATGTATATGTATACATACACATAAACACATTTGTATAGTGTATACATCAGTACTGCTTTCTACCTATGGAATTAACACTATGTAACACCAAACTAATCTATGCTAGATTTAGATTCGATTTTAACTGTTTACCCATTTCAAGCATTTGTTGGAAAATATATTCAAATAGAACAAATTTGACGTCGCGCCATCGCAAATACCCACATTTTCTACACACAGGTCAATTCCCTTTGACCCTGTGTCCATTTTACATGTAATGGTGTTGATCGTTTTTTGATACTCAGATCAAAAATAGTACAAGTTATGCTTTTCTGTATACATATATGCCACTGTAAATGAATAAAAAATGTTTAGGGTATTTGTGTATTTGAACTTTTGATCCCTATCGCAGAGTCCCATGGTGACTCTGGAGCGAATTATACTAATATTCCCAAAATCATTACATTTTATTGAGAAAGAAAAAAAAATATCTTACCAGATTTACCTCTCTCTGCCCACTCTCACTCCACTCTCACCCAGCCCTACTCCCCCGCTTCGGCACACCTCTAAGGTAGAAACACTGAAATTGTTTGATATGCTTTGTATCTTCAAAGGAGTATACTTTGTATATTTGCCAAGTTTAAAAAACAACAAGAAATATCACTGTAAGTGATAAATGCCCACGACGTGTCATTTGACCTCTAGGTATGACCTTGACCTTGGAGCCATGGACCTGGATTTGTGCACGACATCTCATTTGGTTGTGGTGAGCACGTGTGCCAAGTTATTTGAAAATCCGTCCAGGCATGCAAAAGTTATTAACCGGACACGATTTGACATTTGACCTCTAAATCTGACCTTGACCTTGGGGACACAGATCTGGATTTTGTGCGCGACACATCGTCTTGTTGTGATGAGCATTTGTGCCAAGTTATTTGAAAATCCGTTCATGAATGCCAGAGTTATTGACCGGACACACTTTGACTTTTGACCTCCAAGTGTGACCTTGACCTTGAAGACCTGAGTTTAACGCGTGACACATCGTCTTGTTATGGTGATCACTTGTGCCAAGTTATTTAAAAATCCCTGCAGGGGTTGTGACGTTACGGTCCGGACACGAAATTGCGTACCTCTTTTTGACATGAACTTTACCTTTGAGATACGGACCTGGGTGTTTTGCGCGCGACACATCGTCTTGTTATGGTGATCACTTGTGTCACATATTTTAAAAAACCCTGCAGGGGTTGTGACATTACGGTCCGGACACGAAATTACGTACCTGTTTTTGACCTATAAACTTCAAGTGTAACCTTGACCTTTGAGGTACGGATCTGGGTTTTGCGCGCGACACATCATCTTGTTATGGTGATCACTTGTGCCAATTTTTTTAAATATCCCTGCAGGGGTTGTGACGTTACGGTCCGGACACGAAATTGCGTACCTGTGTTTGACCTATGAACTTCAAGTGTGACCTTGACCTTTGAGGTACGGACCTGGGTTTTGCGCGCGACCCATCGTCTTGTTATGGTGATCACTTGTGCCAAGTTATTTAAAAATCCCTGCAGGGGTTGTGAAGACAGACGGACGGTGCGATTACTATATGCCCCCGAAAATTTTTCGGGGGCATAAAAATAGAAATATGACACTGCAATTGAATTGTGTGTATATTGTACCTTATGATGCCCCTTACAAACTCCACCCCACTTCCATACCCACCACCACCACCACCACCACCACAACACGCACTAACAGGAGAAAAACTATTATTCACTGTAATCCTTTCATCAAAATGTTCGTTTGAGACATAATTAAAAGATAGTTGACCCCCTGTTACCA
This sequence comes from Cyrtodaria siliqua, assembly GCA_037043455.1. Taxonomy (NCBI): domain Eukaryota; kingdom Metazoa; phylum Mollusca; class Bivalvia; order Adapedonta; family Hiatellidae; genus Cyrtodaria; species Cyrtodaria siliqua. The sequence goes on along the minus strand of JAWPHD010000773.1, from coordinate 27,273 downwards.
TCCACCACCACCCAACCCTCCAACCCAAGGGAAGACGTCAGTTTTAAATAATAAATCATTTGACATGCTGTGTATCTCTTTCATAGACGACTATTATACCCATTATTGTTCAAAAGTATGGAAAATTTACACTAATTACATATACCAAGTTATGGGGAAAATATGGAAGAATGACAGTGTAATCGAATATTTAGTGTATTTTACTTTTTAACGCCCTCTCCCCGCCCCACCCCCTCCCTGAGGGCCCCTGGGCTTGAAGTCAAACATAATGTTGCTCTTGCACGCCGTCATGATATGTTGAAATCATAAGTTTGGTTGAAGTCCGTTCAGGGGTTTAGAAGGAGATGCGGTAACGGACGGACGGACGGACGGACGGAAGGATGGACAGACGGACAGACGGACGGACGGTCGGACGGACGGACGGACGAACTGAGGCGATTTTAATATACCCTGATTGTTTTAAAAACGTGGGTAAAATGATGCAGAGTTTTTAATTTCGAGTGGAATACTATTCCATACCAAAGTTCCAGAATATGATAAGCTCCCTTTGAATAGTTATTTGGCTTAGGTATTACGCAATTTATATTTGTAATTGATCTCAGTTCCATTGAAGTGTTTTGCTAATTTATTCTCATATGAAAAGGTCGCTTAGATATTGCGGGGACATTTGATTTGCTATTTTAAACATTATTTTAAACTTTTGAAGAAAAACAATTTCTTCGAATAACAACATATTTAGAGAAATACGTGCAGTTTCAAGGTTAATATATGCATGACCTTGTATAACTGTGCATGCTCTTCTTTGTAATTTAGTGATTCCATATACATAGGTATTAGAAGTTTTCCTAAATAATACAGCAATAATTAAGATGAGGTTGTATATATGCATTGTAGAATAATAAATTATGTTCCTGTGATATATACGAACGTATTCTGGATATCAGCCACGGACATGCGATAAAAGAAATATTCACTGCCTAGATGAATATTCGTGTCAGAATGAATTGTATATATATCACCGATACGTATCTGCAGACAAGTCATTCTAGTACGCAGCTGTGTATGTCTTGCCAATTCAGAAAATGATTTAGCGCAGTGTTTAGGACCTGTGTTCTTATATTAGTATAAAGGTTTAAATATGCTAAAAAAAGAACCCATTCGACGGCGTGCGTTCTTCACTCAAGTCAATATATGTTTACCCCTTTGACCCCGTATCCAAATCTGGGCGTAACTCAGTTTGCATTGATTCTGTATGACACTGTATATGAATACATTACATTTTGGGTATTTGTGTATTTAAACTTTTGAACCCACTCCAGAGTCCCACGGGTGACTCTGGGGCAAAACATACTGTGTTATCCAATCCAAACATTTACTATGAGGAAAAATATTGATATTTGACGCAATTGATCTATCCCAATCAACCCCTGTATTCAAAGTTACTTGCATACATAGGAAAAATAGCAGCGTAACTGATTTATTAGTGCATTTGAGCATTTGACTCCTCCTGGGGGCTCCTGGGTGCGGAGCAAAACAAATGTTTCTCTTAATATAATATAAACTTAGTCTATTTACATTGCTTCATTGTTATTAATATAATTCAATTGCAGCACCGTAAAAAATTTAGTAAAACATTTAGTATAAAAACGACACGTATAGGCCACAAATATTAAAGGCTCAGTTCATCGCAATACAGACAATTTCTCAATTGCGTACAAATAAATGATAATTTAATGGGTCGATTATTACGTCAACACGTACCTACGTTAAAAGTAATTTTCATAACACTCCAAACATATATATATACATATCTTTATTTCCTCCTGTATTTGTATTTAGTAATTACAATACATCATAGAAAAAAATAAATTTAGACGTACGAGACACATATAACAAAACATAATATCAATTAGAAAAGAAAACTAGAAAAGAAAACATAGAGAATCTTACATGAGTTCTCATTCATTATTGAATTTATTAAACGAGTTGGCACAATGATATATCATGTTTGCTAACGAGTTTAAAAAATTCAATAATGAATGAGAACAAATGTTAGATTCTACTTATCACATAACTCACATATCGACTTTTATTTGCATTTTGCCTGTCGCTTTAACACGTGAAGCCGAATTGGATCATAGTCATTACCGATTTTTTTGACAGCGCATACTTGGCCTATTTGCATACTTATATAACTAGTGGTATATCGAAAATATCGAATGGTGTTACTCCCACTCCCACACCACTCCCACACCGTAAGTTATGTGATACAATTATTTACAATATCAATACAGATAAGTGTAATTTAAAAACAAACTCATAATGACTTAAATAAATTTAAGTCAAAGGAGCTCAACTTTTGGTTCAGGTAAACACCGTTATGCATTTCAGAATGATATATAGGGTCCTATAGAAACCACAGCGTCCGAACGCAATGGCATCGTAGGTCCGCACTGTACTGCAAACAAGGACTAGAAACTACAATGAAAGAGACAAAAAACAACAGAAAGGGTGGTGAAGACAGGGTTACCGACTTGGAACGGTCAGTAGGCAATAAGGCCTACTGGTTAGCTTGAATCGATTTTATATGCGCACAATCCTCGCTATTATCCTGTCTTCAGCGCCCAAATAGACAAGACAGTGTAAACAAAACTACATCCCATCAAAAGGAATTCTCTAACAATAAAGTCCACATCCAGAGAAACTAACTAAATATACACATACAATCTCAGGATGTATCCAGAATCGTACTGAACAACCATAGTAGTTGCAGCTAAAGAGAAAACCAATCTAGAAGTCTATAAATTCCATTATTCTAAAACAATGATAACATAGTTAAGTCAAAGGTCAGGAAAACAAGACCACATTTTGCTTACATGGTATATAGAACATTTCAGAAACGTGTCATAGTCACTATTCAATCTGTTTAACAAATAAGGAAACAGAGCTCCCAGAAACATGGCCATTGTATTAAATTTCTTTACCACCTTTCAACTGTTCAAATGTTTTCCATTTAAAAAAAAGAAAAAAAAGCTATAACGTTTCTCTGTAAACTTCAATGTAGATTGTGTATACCATGTTTTTGTTGTTGTTTTTTCTTATTCTGTCACCTATTTTCTGTGTTGCTATCACTGTATTGTATATGTATTGTGTGTAGGCCATACATGTTGTACTGAATGTTCAATGCTGAATAAAGTTATTATATATATTATATAGTTGTGTCATTTATCATGTACACTATATTGTGCACATTTCCCCCAAACTAGTTTAATATCTATAATCCAATGCGTCGATTATTCCGTCCACACATACCTACGTTAAAAGTAATTTGTATAAATAAAAGTAATTTTCATTACTATGCATTCTTTATAGAAACAAAATTTTATAATTTCAAATTAACATAAATATATCATGTGCATGTATGAAGCGTGAGTAACAAAATAAAAAATAAACTTGTATCCATTAACCGCTATTGTTAACACCAAATTATTGCACTGATCAACACAATGCTTGTTCCTAGAGGCTGCCATTAGAGAGTTAAGCGGTGTTGTCCATGTTCTTTCTTGTCGTGCCCTTAATGGTGTATTCTCTTACTGCTCTGGCTTCTGCCAAGTCATTGAGTACCTTCATTGTGGCTTTCTAGGCTATTGTTTTTTTGAATTATATTTACACGAGCATATTTGTGTTTTACTTATATTGCCTATTGATGCTGCCTTGTTGGTTAGAGTTTAGATCATGGCGGGGATTTCTTTATTTACACTGTCCTGTTTTAATGGGATGACAGTAGGGTAATTGTGAGGTTTGGTGCACCCTAGAACCGGTTTAAACCCCCAGTGGCCTACTTTGCCACTGACCGTTCCAAGGCGGTAGCCCTATTGTCAACCCTTTTGTGTTTGTGATGTCGTTTGCATTTTTTATTACTTTTGCCTTTTCGTTTATCTGTTTGCGTGTTTGTTTTTGTGTTTTGTGGTTGACTGTCGTCCTTGAATGCTGCTTTCCCTGTCCGATATGTTTAGCCTTCTTTACTGAACATAATGAATTGCAATAAATAATGAAATTAATAATTGATGTGTGTAATGTAGTTGCAATGTTGTCTTCTTTGGAGATATTTGACGGAAGAAGCACACTCGTTTAGTGTATTGAGCCAATGCGTCGCGAATATGCTACTATACAATAACAATTGCTATATATATATATATATATATATATATATATATATAATAATAAAATCTATTTTATTTGCCGCAAGCTTTCAGTTGTTTTTCCAACCTTCTTCATGGCGTTTATTTTATATACAATTTAACGGAAACGACGTAACGTCATTCACAGAAATGACGTCGTATTTTGGCGCTAATTCTAACGTCACTCTTTTGTGTTCAGTCCATACGGCTTAAATGTCCGAAAATTCTTTTTCCATAGTGCCTCTATGTTTTTTCGGTATGTATCATCACCATAAAGTTTCTCGAGACCCATAATACGGAAGTCGGCAATGTTGTGCCCGTCTGACGATACAGGTGCTTGTCCGTGAGATTCGTATAGAGGTCCGTCTTGTTTTCCTCCATTGAAGTTAGAACGTCAAAAAATTCTAGCTGATCAGCTGAGTAGCGGAGTTCTATTTGTTTTCTAAGATGAATACTATTTGCTAACTTGTGGAACTTTATAAGGTTATCTTCTCCGTGCGTCCACAGTACCCACACATCATCTACATAGCGAAAGTATGCATACGGTACCTTATCTGCAGATTCTAACAGTTTGTTCACCCAAATACCAAGGTATGTGGATGCATAATTCATACCCAGATGTGATCCAGTCGCTGTTCCTTCCTTCTGGTATAGTGTTTGTCCGCAGAGATACTGTTGTTTTGCACCATGTCCATCATTCTGACTTCCTCAGTGGAAATGCTCACATCTACTCTGTTGTTTAAGGCTTTTTCTACAGATACGCGTGCTTCCTCCCTCGGTACACTAGGATATAGTGCTTTGACATCAAAACAAAACATTAGAGCGTTTATGTTGCTTACTTTAAAAAGTCAGTGGTATTCTTGATATAACTTGGAAGCAATGTTACATGCGTATTTAATTCATTTACCACTACTTCAGCCATTTTCTCTGTCGGGTGATTCCTGTCATTCACGATAGTCCTCAGAGGCATGTTGGTTTTATGCCGTTTTGGATTACGCTGAAGCTTTCCAGATGTCCCACCAGATGGCATAATATATAATTTCATATCATTTGTGATTGATACTCTTTTGTGCATCTCATTGACGAGCTTTTTTACTTTGTTTTCAATTGTTTGTGTTTTGTCTTCCTTGATCTCGTTATATGTGTTACTATTACCCATATCTTTCTCAAGTTTCTCGACATAAGCTGTTGAATTCTTTACCACAATTCCTGAACCCTTATCCGTGGGCCTTATTACTATACTTTGATCATTTACGAGTTCTCTCATTGCAACCTCTTCTTGTTGTGCAATGTTCATTCTGAATCGTCTTTTTAAACCAGAAATGACATCATCCTTCACACATCTGATAAATGAATCTAGCCATTTGTCTCTACCTGTATTTGGTGTCCAGTTTGACTGCATTTTGTACTTACCATATTCATCATGTTGTTCTTCATCTTATTGTTCAATATAAAAATACTCTCAGTCTTCGCTCCTAAGTTTTAAGGTCTGCTATCAGCTTTCCTTTATCGACGTTTCGACTTGTTGGCACACACTTTAGACCTTTCGACAATAACGTTTCCTGAGAACTGCTCAGTTGTTTTGAAGACAAGTTAGTAACTGAGTTGTGAAACCAGTGGCACTAGTTTCCTTTTCGGGCAGTTTCACATTATGCAGCTGTTTGCTTCTGGCTTTATATTTCTTCCATTTGATGTGTGTGTAATTTTGTTTGTTTCTACTTCCGCCTCACCTTATACTGAACGGTTTTCACATGAGCAATGTATACTACTCTTGAAAAGAACGTCGAAGTGCTCATTTTGTAGCGAAATGCAAATAAACTTAGCCCCGTGGTTTTATTTTTCAAATTTAGAAAATATACGCCATTCCTTCCCACCGCTACTGTCCCGGTGTTTTACAATTGTCAACATTAAAACACTGACATCTAGCACATATTTTTGCTTCTGTCGCCCAGGAATCCACTCTTCCACCAACAAACTGCACTGCATCCATATGTTCATCAAAAGAACCATCAATTATCTTGATCGGGTTTCCTTCATATGTTTGGTGACCATTTCCCGTATCACTGCGTGCTTTTCTACATCTCCAAGCACGAACTTAGCAACACATCGGAAAAAGCAATTTCCGTTCTTTTTAACTCGGATAACATGGTCTTCACTCGATATATATATATATATCAGATTTCAGCTAGTGTTTTTAAATGAAAGCCTGGCGCAGCATTTGTTACTTTGAACATTTTGTGGTTACATATTGTATGAATACATTTTGTTTTATTGCTGTAAATATTTACCCATATTAAACACACGGAATTATAGTGCTTAATTTTGCTCCAACATTTTCCAACTATCACTCCACAGTCGGTAACATGTTGGACTAGCATGACAATACTATCACAATGTATTAAATGTAAAGTGATGAGTACATTCATTTAGGTCACATATAATAAATCGACATTGTGCCGACAAATGTAGATATATCGGGTTGATGTGGGTCCCGTTTGCATGCTATTTTGGAACTGATTCGGAATTTTGTAATTTCGGCTGTACGTTGTTTGGTGTAAGACAAATGGTAAATTCTCACTAGGCGCTTTACTTTACCATTTTAATTTCACTAGCTAAAGCAGTTAGTTTTCTAAATAACTAATCATGTATTCCTTTATTAAGGGTAAATGCTGTTGTTTGTGAACATTTTGAAGGTAGTACATCAGTACTGGCATTGTTTAAGAATTGTGTGTTCAAATATATTTTTGTTGTATTTAAATGATCAACAAATCAAATAATGAACAATATATCACAAAAAGAAACTACATATAAACACATAAAATAAAAGACCCGAAGAAGGTATTTCTTAAGTATTGTTAAGATGATCCGCTATGTTAAGCACGTCGATAAAACAATCGTAATGTATTGCGTCTTGCATATATATCGCCAAGGAACCTGCGTGACAGTTATTTAACACTTGGTGATTCCTCTATGGCCTGATTTGTTCGATTACTCTTGTTGTAGCTTATACTTATTAATATTTGCGCTGTATTATATATGAAACTGTCGGATGTTCCATCTATATATTTGATCCATTTCATGTTTTGAATTGGTAATTTCGTAGATATTTTGTTGTGTTTAACAGAATTTAGTCTCAAGGCCTAGTGTAGCCATTTTAAGGAATATTTCAAATAAAGAGTGTGCTTTTTGGGAGACTATGTCCATTTTTGATGAGTACTAGCGAAACAAGTCTTGTGCTAAAAGTGCATGGTGTTTGCACATAGATGTATAGATATGAGTCATTCTTGTTCCCATCTCAACCCTATACTTAACTGGAAACTGAGACTGAACTATCTTTGGCAGCTCGAAGAGAAACGCGGGCAGTCCATGCGTTAACATGCCTATAACTTGTAATGCATCTGGGTCTTTGGTTGCGATTGCAGGTGCTCCTGATGCACCCTTCTCCATAAAAGCATTAAACACAAATCTTGATTCATTGTCAACGCCTTGGTAGCTCACGTCCACCAGATCTGGATTTTTACCACTGTTAGCTAGACTTGTTCTATAGTAATCTTGTTTCTCACTGAGATATTCAAGTGCGGATTGAACAAGAATAGCCCCATAAGATAACGGGTTAATGAGTTGACACCGCGCATCTAGGGTTTTCTTATGTGAATTAGGATGTCCATATCCAATAAAAGACACGTCGGAAATTTCCATTCGTTCGATTGTTCTGTCCTTGCACAGGATAAATGGCTTCGGGAGAATACCATTTATTTCCTTGACAGTCAGTACAGCAACATCTAAGTTCTCATCTATGAAAGCTGGCATCTTATCCACATGATAGGATACAGGTGACTGCTGGAAGGGATCTTCATTGAAATTTATAAAGACGTCGTCTTTTTCCAGTCTGATATAATCCCGTGAACCCGTCTTCCGTGGATCTGAATTAAGAATAACAGTATAAAAAATAGGGTTTATTCCTCTAAATGAGTGAAATGTAAGGACATAACGAAATGTAAAGAATGTCTTTGGCTTTTTAATTTAGATCCGCCTTTCTAGCTATTATGATTTAACAATTTTTTATTGTGCCATTCACTAAGTTTTACCAGTGCGTCTGCAACAGCTAACTGTGTGGGAAACGTGAGGGAATGTTGCCAGGTATGCTATTCGTTGGATACAAACAATTACAGCATATCTGAGCAACATTTTCCCTCAATTATGAAAACAGAGATAACAACTTCCACAAAAGAAAATATGTTGTAGCACTGCGAGTTTAACGTTGATGATCGCGATAACCCTAACTTGTATATACTGGATGCGTTGTTTGTGTTGGGCCTTAGTGTGCGTTATTAAATGCGCAACTTTCTCTGCCCTGGTACGGAGATATTGGAGATGTGTCTTAACAATTACACCAGCTATTAAGGCCTGTCAGTTACAGTGAATGACTAAAAATAGGACATATAAACAACTCTCGCTTCAAGCAAACGACAGGAAATAGAACTTACAAATCAGCTAAGAGTAACGCTTCTTTTCAAACCAATGACTCCAAACTATATAATTTCTGTTCAAGATATTGGAACTATGGCAGATTTTTCAGTATTATTCATATTTTACTCTATACTTACGATTAGTTTCAGATCCTCAATAAGACATGTCTATATGTTAAACAAATTGCAACGCGTATGTAGAACAGTTCACATAATAAAGCCTGAGTAGAAAGTAGAATATCGCTTAAGACGTTGCTAGGAGGCGTAAGACATTACCTTACATGAACAGACTCAATAAAACCGAGTTTGTGTTTGTTGCTTCGAAAGGATCTCCTTTTCAGTATGTATTACCTATTATATCTCTTACAACATGCCATGCTGTCATTACATATTTGCTTCCAACACGGAACACGGTTCCTAAACCATTGCCGGATATCAATACACCCACAGATCCCATGCATACTGCCAATCTTTCTGTTACTGTCTGTGTTAAGGTTTCGTCTGCAACCTTCTTGTACATGTGGCCATCATTTGTTCTAACATCCAAACTAACAGCTTTTACACCTGGAAAAAATACATCAGTTGATTTCATTTAAACTGTCCTTGAACTTGAGTAGGATTTTATATGAGAATCACAAATATACTGTCAATAGAACGATTTCTAAATAGTGGTTTAATCAACGTTTTACTTCATGTCTTAATCAATTGAGAACCTAACATCTGTTTTGATTCAGTGTTCACGAACTATTAATGATCACTCATTTAGGGAATATGGTTTCAATAGCGTACAGTGTGCCTATAAATAATAACACGTGTCAATTATTTGGGCTCGTGTTATTTCCCTTTTCCTTGAATCTTCACTTTGAAAATTTGTATGGATTGATTGTTGAATCAATGGTAAACATACATAATTGAAGGCACTATACTTTTGAATGAAAATATAAACGCATGTGTTATGTGTCCATTTAAAAGTTATCAGAGAGTCTGACAGTGTCGGATGGAAAAGAGAAACTATCGCAGTGTTCCTAATAGTCTTTTACGGAAATCTATATACAAAAGGCATCAAAAAAAAAAGACGATGTATCTTTCAAAGAAAGTAGAGAATTTTGATGCAACAAATGCATATTAGGCATTTTCGGATTGATGTGATTCATATATCAGGTACAGAAGATGAAATACATGAGATAAACAGGAACTTGAACTATATTTCCAGTAGATGGTCTATTGTGCTCACCTAATAGTACTGGTAGCAGCTGAATGTACATCTCTTAGGGCAAAAAGAACAATAAATGTGTTTCCGGTTGCCCGATGGAGCCTACCTTTAAGGGGCCGATCCTAAAACTTTATGCCAAAATGAAAAAAAAACTATTATAACTATGCAATTAAAAACAAATTACACACTGTCAGCAAACGTGTAAAATATTTAAGCCATTTGATTTGCATGGAATGTGATACGTTTAGAGTTTAACATTTATCTTTCTTGCAAACAATGAGACGCTAATAAACTACTGAACTAATAATTTAAATTCAGTGCCGAATTTAAACAGAAATGATAACTGCTAACTTTAACTAGGCTATCTTAATTATATAGAGGTAAACATCACAGAGAAACGTTTATTTGTATCATCAACTTGTATGGGTTTTATGGGTTTTGTGATGAATATAATCTCACAATATCTTGCTAAAAATGCCTACCGACTTACCCTATTTTTTTAGAGTATGCAACAGGAAACACGTCTATTTTTCTTTTCGGCCTTACAGGGATTATATTGTGTACATTCACATCAGTACATTTTAAGTTGCAAATATAGTGAATTAAAATAAAAGGAGAAAAGTCCGCAATGTAATATTAGTTCTCCATAATATTTTTCTTGTTGAACATGTAATGATTCTACATATCCGGATTAGAGGCTGTTTCTTAGGTTGTAAGCGGCTGCAAACAACTGCTTAATCATGCATGGCCAAAACAAAAGCGCCCCTAAATTAATACGGAACACTATACCGTTTTGAAAAACATAATATTGATTTTTTTTTCTACATATATACCGTTTTCCGTGTAGGACCACCGCGGCGGTGCTATTTTTGCCGCATGAACTTTATTTGACGCAAATTTAATTTCATCAGTTGAATTCAAATGGTTTGGGAGATATGGACACACAACGTACAAGACCTCGATCCCTGATCACGACCTCAAACAAGGGTACCCAAATTAAGTCCACAACCTCCTGCTTATTGATAATACAAAACACGTCTAGTGATATTCCAATAACATATTACAAGACGTTTGGGACCGGACACGCATATAGTCTGATCCAGACCGGTGGACCTTTCACCAAATATAATAATGTGCTGTTATCAAATGGAACATAATTATACACTCATGTTTCAAACTGTTCATGATTTATACACCGTATACATACAATAGCATGACCTTGAGCCCTGACCTTTAATATACGTATTATTTAATTATTACAATTAGTGGAAAACGAGATTTAGGTTCATTCTGAGTGCACACGCATAAATGCTTCGCTTAACAACGCACGTACAATTAACCAGTACAAACGCCTTTATTATTATTATATAGACCTAATGTGAAAAAAAAAAACTAATGTGTGACTTTATTTTACTGCTTAACGTGTAAGACTTACATACACGGATATACACGTACCTCTGCAAATATTCTCGCTAACAGTGTCTCTTAACCAAAATCGCAAGATCTCTGACTTGGTCAAGATGTGCCGTTTGTCATGGTTATCACAGGAAATCTCGTCATTGTCCATAATGTCTTCCCATTTCAACAACCCACTGCTCCCAACAGCAGAATTCGGACATTTTACGAATGTGTCTAGTATAATCGACTGACACACACACTCTGTGATTTGTCGCAGCTTCTGATCCAAATATTCTTTCGCACTGGCACAGACATCTGAACTCGGCTGGGGATCCGCTTTGCTGTATTGTGTTACCCAAACGTGGATAACATTCTGGCTGAAGTAGAGAGTCATTCTGTGCAAGTCTGCCAAATCGAATATGCCACATCCCCAATATAACAGATACTTCTCACCTTGTCTGGATATAGGCCACTTTGCGATACTCGAGGCTAACAATCGGTTAAATATTGTGGTTGGAACGAATCTCCTTGAAAATGTGAAACACAGTATGGTGGTTGACATGGGGTGTGTTGTTTGGCAAGGTTTCAGGATATCGGGTGGGGGCTTGTCTTTAACAACACATGGTGCGAAGAAAAAATCTTCAACCTGAAAAATGTGAACATGTCATGATACAGTTTAAGAAGAGATTAAGCTGTATTATTTAATGGAGTTTTATTTTAATGGAGTTTTATTTAAACAATTTAAGCCAGATGCAACGCAGACACGCGTGATTTGGGCACTTTATTTTGATTATATGTCAACGTTGAATGACTAATATTAACCGGTAAGGTTTTAAAGGTGGTATGTTTTATTTTTAACATTTAAACTATAAACGTTATTGTTTATGTGGCATTTCTTAGACACGTTTAGACCAGTATGAAACGATTATATAGGCCACTTACCCATCGTCAGAGAATAATTATATTACATAAATATAGTCCACATAGGTACATATCAATGATTTGGAGAATACGATTTGCAATATAGTATAGCATGCACTGTGATTTATAAATAATAACACGTGTCAGTTTTGAATAAGGCACATTTTTGCTCGAGTTATTTCTCTTACCATTAATTGTTACTTTGAAAAATATAGAATTTATTTTCGAAAAAAAGTACAACTACATGATTGAAGTGACTATACTTTTTATTGAAAATAAACCAAGATCCTTTTAATACCAAGAGCGCGATTTGAACCAAGGCTACACATGTATTACACTCTTATATAATGTTCAATGGCAGAAAGAGAAAAAACCTACACCACCGATAGGTGTTGATATTGTGTAGCAATGCTAACACTGAATGGCAATACACATTAACTTGCGCATTCGTTACTCTTTAAATAGTAAGTACTATACAATCCAGATAAACTAGTTTTGAGAGGGACAGTACTATACAATCCAGATAAACTAGTTTTGAGAGGGACAGTACTATACAATCCAGATAAACTAGTTGAGAGGTACTCCTAGTTTGAATTTGTGTTGACATCAACTAAGGCTAGTTATTGTGTACAGGTGCGCCAAGTTGGACTAAATGTTGATAGATGTTTAGGTGCACCCACATGTGCTAATTTATTTGTCGTATAAATGAAACTATATATTCATGTTTTAAGAAGGCCATATAGGTCAGTAAATAGAACGTCCTACTGTAAATCGAACATCTGGTGTTCCAGTTTCGGAAAAGAAAACGTATTTGTCTTGAAAGTATAGGGCTACCAGGTACCAGGTTCGACGTGTAATACTCAATGTCTATACAGTAAGTGATATCCTGTTGATTTTATCCGAATTTGGCATGTGATGGTGAACTTAAATTGCAATAACTTATTACATACATTAAGTAAGATATACTAGTAAACTAGCAACATTCTATGCAAAATACAGAATCACAGGGTGGTTTTTGTCCAATATATTCTATAATTAACAATGCATTTATACTTCAAGCCATCATTTCTAAATATTTATGTAACGTCCCTTTGGGTAAAATTCTGTTTCTGCATTTGTAGATTTTATGAAAGAGTTTGGTTGGTTAAATAGAAGTAAGTTATTTACCATACTTTAAAAGGTTGTATAAAAGTAAAACTGTTGCAATCAATGCAAAGTATGTATACAAATGTTAAAGTATGTGTGAAAACCAATGAAAATTTTACTGAATGTATTGCCTGTGCAACAGGTTTACGACATGGCCGTGTTCTCCATCCATGTTTGACTTCATTGTAAATTAATGATATGAGTGTAGAAATGGGTAGTATCGGGCTAAACTGGTGAGCAATCGCCACCTGATATGGTAGAAGTGGCATTGATATCAGATAACTAGACATATTATATCAATGCTGTAAAGGTTATACATGGCAGTTGAAAGTGAATACATATACAAATGAGAATAAATTGTCATATAGAAAGCACAGCACCCATACTGCACCACAAACAAAGAGCAAATTAAATATACAACGAAAGATACAATAAACAACGCAAATAGTGGTGGAGACAGGGACTTTCAAGTCAGTAGGCAATATGAGCTATTGGTTAGCTTTAACCAATATTATATATACACAACATCGCTGTTATCCTGTATTCAGTGCCCAAATTATAAAACAATGTAAATAAAAGTAAATCCCATTAAAAGTAAATTACTAACAATAAAGTCACATCCAAAAGAAAATTTGCAAAGGCTACACGTATAAGTTGTTGTAAAAATATATATAAATACATAATTAAAAACAAGTCAGGATGTATTGAGAATGGTACTAAACAACCACAGCATTTGCAAATAACGAGAAAACAAATTTAGATACAACCAGAAAACCCGAGGGACGAAAGTTCATGCACCAACCTCCCTTTTCAGGGTTTCAGAAGGTTCAATCATAACGGTCCCACCAGGTTGTCCGAACGTTGCACAAGAGAAAAATGAAGAAACTAAAATTGTTGATTTTGAAAATGGCGGACATTTAATAATAACTGAAAAGTGATTGAAGGCTCCATGTTCACCGTCATATGCATACCATTTTCGAGATGGCTCAACATTTCGCACTGTTGACATTTAAATATTGAGTTTTGCTAAACACGGGGCTTGATGGCGTAATTGGTATCTAATATTATTTCACTAACGTTTTCATGTACAGTCTCAGTCAAACCGAGACTGCAATATTTTATATATTTATCGTGTTCGGCGATTTCCAATTGTTTCCTTTCATACTATGTTTATGATGGGAAACAGATGCAGGTTGTATACGTTTATAATATAATTTTGAATTGGTATTATTTACATGTAGATATCAGTTATAAAATAACTATGTGCCAGACTGTGTCCATATTAAGACATTCCTTAGCATCGACTGTCTAAAGGGATGTAAACCGGACAGTCCCGTGAATCGGAGTCAACACTGGTAGCAAATAGAAGAACCCTTCCGAAGTCTACCATACCCCTGTTTTTCTTATGCCTAGGTATACTAAACCCTGTAACACTCTATGTCACCACGGAATTAATAATTAACAAGTCCAGACTTTTAAACACACGTTTTAATAATCTTTAAAACTACCCCTTTTCTCTCGTATAGTGTTTATATTAATTCTAACAGATGTTACTCATCAAATCTCTACATTCTCAGACAATATCTAACAACCTCTGACTCTCACAGACTCTCTCCTGCTACTTAAACATGCCAATATATACCTGCATGCACGTGCCATAATATTATTGGATTTCGACACATTTATTCAATTGGATCAACGCTATACTCCGCCTACCCTGTATACCTGAGTAAGCTAATATAATATCTGCTATTTGAGAGGCAAATCCCAAATTGTAGAATAATGGTCATTTACTATTAACTGTGATATACTTCTACTACTTGTTATTAAAATATTATTATTACTTATTAAAGGGTATGGTAGTGTTACAAATTCCTTCCATATTTAATTTGAAATGTTATAATGTAATTTTAATAGTTCTAATCAAGTTCTTTGACTAAAATGTAAGATTAAATGTTTGTGCCATTAGTCACTGTATACATATAAATAAATCCAGTTACACATTGAATAAAGAAAGTTATTAATCCACGGTAAATGTAAATGCTACGGCACAAAAGTTAGTCACAATAATCACTGCAAAGCGTCTATGTATATGGCCACGTCCACTGCCATCGTTGTCCCGGTATCGTCATGGATTGTCCAGTTGGGCTCCACCAAACGTTACACCATCGGCCCTCAGAAGAAAGTGTTCCATGGCATCGTCCCATTTGTTTGTCGTACCATTTTAGATAACCGCAAGTCCCTTTAAAGTTGTATGCAGAGAGTTTATTAATCTGTCCAGGTTAACATATCCGTTAACATACTCCATAGGATATCAGCATGTAAATTCCTATAGGTAATTCCGAACACCTGTTGCTGATAACGACTGGTACCGTAATTCCAATTATATATAGGTAAACGATTAGCGTCTATTAGCGTCTAGTTGTTCCTCTCCTGTAACTCAACTAATTGACTGCAGCAAAGATATAGGTGTACTGTTTTCCAAAAACAATTCCTATTAATTTCCGACAGGGTCATATTTACACACATTGGTGCAAATACTTGAATATTGTAAAAGTTATGTATGGGGTAGCATTCGGGCTAAACCACTGTTAGTCCATCTAAATTACACATGTTCTATTTACAACATTTTTGACTGACGTCACCAGTTTATATAACACCAGTGTATATAAGTATATATATTAGTATACACTGTTCACAATTATATAATGTCTCGTATTACACATGTGTCTACACTTCTACATAGATCGATATATCCGGATATTTACACAGATACCGTGTCGTGAAGATCAGACGGTATGTTATGTCCATTGGCTTATCACGTGATGAAAGGGTTGCTGACCCCTTTTCAGCAAAACATGCTGCCCGGAAATCTGAGCCGGCATCGAAGCCTCTCGGTCTTCTCTGAGAGTTCACCGTATACTCACACAAAACTTTTGGCAGAACAGAGTTTTTACATTTTTATCCCCAGTGACCAGTGCTATTAAGGCAATTGTCCCAAATAAAAATCCCCAATTTTGAAAGGTTGAGTTTTCAATTCCCCAATATGGTGTTGCATTGGAATTACTGTATTGTTATTTGGAAGTTAAAGAGGTCAGGGTTCACTGTTCAGTTTGCTTTATGTTTGCATGACGTATTAGTACTTAATACTCATAAAGAATTACTCTCAGCTTTTTCTGAACCATACAGAAATATGATTCTTATTTTTAAAGTAAAATTCGAAGCCTAAAGCAAATCACTAATTGCTTTGATGGCTGTTGCCATCTTCCTCATTTTCTCACATTGTGTCTGTCTGTCAAATTTTTTTCGTGAAAAACGCTTCTTGCGAGAGATTACAGAAATCACTTTTCCCTTTTTATCTGGCTCATCTAAACTAATTGACATGTTATCCGAATCTGATTCCCTCATTTTGGTGACACCTGATAATAATGAGATGGGTGTTGTTTCCATTTTAACAATCTCCTTATCATCTGACGAAAAAGGAGGAGGTGTCAAATTAGGAACATTGGTGTCAGAATTAGAGTTTTCGTTGTCTGAGTTATGTTGTGCATAAATGCGTTTACGTAATTCCATCAAAGGGATGTCAGATTCATCGTCAGAATTATTACGTTCTTGGCGGTAACTTTTAACTAATTGAGCTAATGGCAGTTCATCGTCATCATTACTGTCAGATATATCTGAGGTGGGGTTTGAAGTATGATCGCTTATCAGTGGAACTACATAATTAGCTTTCCTTATTGGATGACTTAACTTATCTGCTGGTATCTGCCATTCATCCACATTAGCTAAACGTAGGTGGTGTGCGTGTACTTTAGTGACAGACCCATCGAACTGGCTTTTGATAATGTATGTGACAGGTGTAGTTTGTTTGATAATGCGATAATAAGGACGCCATTTTGATTCTAATTTGCTCTTTCGAGTGTGGTTTTTATAATAGACGGGGTCCCCAACTTCAAAAGTGCATAGCTTAGTATTTTTGTTTGCATATTTGGCTTGTCGGCGTTTTGCATCTTTAAGATTTTGATGAACTAAGAGAAATGATTTCTGTTCAAAGTAGCCAGGGTCTCTATAACAGTTCTATTTATAAACTCCGACCCATTGTCTGAAACCAGAGCCATCGAAGCCCCGTATCTTGGAAATATTTCATCAATTATCAAATGTGCGATTGTCGCAGCACTCTTATCTGGTACGGGAAATGCTTCGGGGAAGCTCGAAAATAGGTCGATAAAACTTACGATGTACTTGTTACCAGACAGTGATGTTGGATATGGGCCAGAAACGTCTACAGCTACCTTTGCAAAAGCGTACGGAGGAATATCGGTTTCTTGTAATGGAGGTTTGATCTTTTGCAAGTTTCTGAGTTGACAGGTAACACAGCTAGAGACATAATTTAGCAGTTCTTTAAACATGTTTGGCCAATAATACTTCTGTTTAATTGTGTCATATGTCTTGTCAACACCCATATGACCGTTAGAGTCATGATATTGCTGAATAACCTCTGGTCTTAAGTGACTTGGGAGATAGAGACGTAAGATAGGATCTGAATCAGCGTTTGAGATATAGTACAATATATCATCGTGAATAACATGCCTATTTGCTAAGGTAGGTGTTAATTTGTCATTTCGGAGTCCAGCCTTGATTTCGACTAAAATTTCATCTTTTTCCTGTTCAGTTACCATGTCTATGCCAGGTTCGATCTTAGGTTTCTGCAAATGATCTTCAAGATTAACATTGCACTTAACATACCTTCTTGGCTCAAACCTATTCGAATTCAGTGCATTAATATGATAGGTGTTATCATTGATGTCAGGGTCATATCACTCGACATCCTCGGGTACAGCATCTAAGGGCAAACGAGATAACATATCTGCGACACTGTTGTTCACCCCTGGGATGAACTCTAATTTGCAGTCATAGCCGGCAATACCGAGAGCCCACATTTGAATTTTCTTATTTTGCATAGGGGAATCTAACAGATATTTCAATGGAAGGTGATCTGACCTAATTATGAAGGTTGCCCCATGTAAAAAGTGATCTAACTTTTGCAAGGCGTAATGGATCGCAAAAGCTTCTTTCTCTATAGTAGACCAACGACATTGGGTATCACTCAACTTGTGAGACAAAAAGTGAATGGGTTTTTCATTTTTTATACCAGGAACAGCCTCAGTTGGTTCATCAACTGGCTGTGTCAAGCAAGCTCCTATGTAATTGTTACTTGCATCCGTATAAAGAATATAAGGTTTTCCTGGGTCGGGGTAACCTAACATTGGTAATATCGCTAAACTGTTCTTCAAACTTTTAAAAGCCTCTTGACAGTTAGCGTCCCACTTAAATTTAGCATATTTTCTTGTGAGAATTATGATTGGTTGTGCTATTTCCGAAAACTTTGGAATATATCGACGATAATAACTGCACATTCCAATAAAGCTGCGTACCTCTTTTACACAGGTAGGCGCAGGTAACGATTTTATGACTTCCACTTTCTTTGGATTAGGTTTAATTCCGTCTTTATTGATAACAAAGTCTAAATACTCAGTCTCAGATTTTAGAAAATTACATTTCTTTAACTTCAAATTTAAACGATGTAGCCTTAACCGTTGAAATACTTTTTCAATGTGAGCCAAATGTTCTTCAAGTGTAGAACTGAATATCAAGATGTCATCAAGATAAGCAGTTGTGTAACTGTCTAACCCAGCAAGAACATGTGACATAAGTTCTTGAAATACAGCTGGTGCATTGGTTAACCCAAATGGCATGACATTGAACTGAAATAGCCCTCTATGACAAGCAAAAGCTGTCTTTTCAATATCATCTTCGTTCATGGCTACTTGCCAATAACCTGATTTCAGGTCTAGTAATGAGAAGTATTTAGCTTTCCCTAAAAGGGCCAATAAATCATCCACTAATGGTAAAGGGTAGGCGTTTGATTTTGTAATTTTATTTAAGGCCCTAAAATCTACACAAAATCGTTTAGACCCATCCTTTTTATCTACAATGACCACAGGGAAACTCCAAGGAGATTTTGATCTGGAAATAATATTTGCATCTAACATGTCTTCTATTGCCTGATCAACTATTTTTCGGTTGTTTAGTGGTGTTCTGTAGGGTCTTAATTTAATTGGTTTATGGTCGCCTGTGTCAATTTTCATTTTGACTGTTTCAGTGTGACTTAAATCAGTGTCTTTTTGTGCAAACAGATCAGCATTTTGTTTTAGTATTTTAATTAATTTTGCCTTAAATTCGGGGGAAGCATCAACGCTATCAAATTCACTTTGATCCTTAAGATCACCATTTTGATCCTTAGTTACACTAGAAATTTGTTGATTTTGAATTAATTCTATTTTAGCTACCGCGCAACCTTTCCTTAAGGTAAATATTTTTTTTGTGGTGTTTGTTATCACAATAGGAACAATTTTATCTCTTTTTACTTTCGAAACTGAATTTGCAACTAATAAACCTGGCTCATAACTAAGAAAACCACGTTCAACTGCTGAAACTTGGTAAGTTTGACCATTTGTTTGAAAATTAGGACTTTTTCTAACTCGACAATTCCAAACTACGCTCGTTTGAGGTGGAAGTTCAGTTTTTGATTTCAATCGAATTATCGATGAAATGTGAATATCTTCCTGAAGTGGTACATATTTACCAGCGACCCTAATACACCCAAGGTCATAATAAATACGAACACCATTATTAAGCAACCAATCTTTTCCTTTTATTATTCTCCTATTCATGCCCCTGACTACGTAAAAGTTACTTTGCGAGTTGTATCTAATTTTGGTTTTAGTTTAAATTTGTCATAAACGTCTCGATTAATTAGTGACACGTCACTTCCGGTGTCAATTAACGCCCTAAGTTTTTGTTTCCGGATCCTTAACAAACAAGAATTTGGGTTTGATGTTAATGCAATATTAAATGTGGGTTTGCTTCTATTTCTCCTCCCACCGGCTTCTACATGCGAGGAGCGGAATCGTTTAACTGACCCCTAGCCAGTCTACCTTGCTGTCCGTTCGACCAATTTGTCTCATTTCGACATTCACTGGCAAAGTGACCTATTTCTTGGCATTGCCAGCACACTAACCGTGTACGGTCGATCGGCCTACGACGGGGTTTATTTTCAGTAATAGCATTTACTTCCCGTTTTCTCTTTCGACACTCGTCCACAACATGACCATTCTTATGACAATAAGAACATTTTTGCCTCCTTAAATGGTCAACTTCCACAGGCTGTTCATGTGTCGGTTCATTATAATTCTGGTAATGATGACCTGTCCTTAACTGAAACCTCTTTCTAAGTTTCTGTTCTGCTGTTGCAGTAGCAATTGCATCTTGCAACGTGTTTGGGTTGGTTCGCATGACTCGAAGTTTCATTCCATCGTCATGGAGACCATCTTTAAAATACCCTATCAATTGTCTATCCCTAACATCTTGGGCCTGTCCTGCAAAGGTATCATCACCTAAGGCAATAAGACGTTCGGCATATACCTGAATTGTTTCATTACGTTTTTGAAGGACTTTGCGTAGTAACAAAAGTGCATGTTGTGGGTCAACAACTTCAGCGAAACGAGCTTGAAGTTCTGCTTTAACTTGTGCCCATGTGTGGGTAGGGTTTGCATCCATATACCTTTTCAAGAAATCACTAACGGGACCCTTACTTGCCTGATAAGCAACCAATTTAATACTGTCATGTGCCATGCCAACTAACAAAGAGTATTTCTCAATACTTTTTATCCAATCCTTAAATAATTTGCTTTCCCCCTCAAATGGCGTAATGACTTTGGCTACACCCTGAGCCCCCATGGTTGTTGTTAACCCCGTAAGCTGGTCACCCATTACCCTAAACATATTTGCAAACTCTGTCTGTTCAGCCATATTTGTTAGAGTAATACAGTAAAGCTACTCACCATGCTCACGTTAGTCGAATATGCGTCCAGTTCTTCTTGCACGTATTGCACAATTGTCACCAACCGTCAATAAAGTTCATTTATGATCGACTATTGTCCACACACATGTTCAAAATCTGCCCACAACACCAAGTTCGCAGTGTTAATTATGTCGAATTAACACATAATCCTGGTCACGGCACCAAACAAGTCCTGTAACACTCTATGTCACCAGGGCATTAATAATTAACAAGTCCAGACTTTTAAACACACGTTTTAATAATCTTTAAAACTACCCCATTTCTCTCGTATAGTGTTTATATTAATTCTAACAGATGTTACTCATCAAATCTCTACATTCTCAGACAATATCTAACAACCTCTGACTCTCACAGACTCTCTCCTGCTACTTAAACATGCCAATATATACCTGCATGCACGTGCCATAATATTGGATTTCGACACATTTATTCAATTGGATCAACGCTATACTCCGCCTACCCTGTATACCTGAGTAAGCTAATATAATATCTGCTATTTGAGAGGCAAATCCCAAATTGTAGAATAATGGTCATTTACTATTAACTGTGATATACTTCTACTACTTGTTATTAAAATATTATTATTATTTATTAAAGGGTATGGTAGTGTTACAGCCCTTGTCCAGAAACTGTCTCTTTATAGCAAACCCATGACCAGTCATTGTTTCATTACACCGTTGATTACGAATTCCCTGTATGTCTGTATTGTCTTTTATATAAGTTTACTACCTTCAGCACTAAGACCACAAATGGTATGTATAACGTAGATAGAATAAATTTTAACCAAATTGGTGAAATGTTAATACATGTTCCCTATAGTTCCTTAATTACGCAAACAATCTACCAGTCTGCATTTTGATAACAATAATGGGCTGTTGTTTGATAATGTATTGTGCGAATATGTACTTTTCTAAACTTGACCGACATGTTTAAATGAGCATTTAAAGACTTATACCTGGCTGAATATAAATGTTCCCCCGTAATTCAGGTGTACAACGAAAAGGCATGTTAATAACGGCACATTACTACGAACGTGATACCCCAAAAAGAGGCCCGCATCCAAAGTCAGTATTATTAAATCATGGGATTTTTAGAGAATTATTTTGACTTTCTACAACCCTTTAACGCATTTAATTGTTAAAAGAACTGTCTTACTGAAAAATAAATAAACGACGCATAGCAGATATTGCCAAAGAAATTCCGTTTAATACGTTAAAGTTTCACATCAAATAACACTCACAGCATCACATAAGCCAATTAAGATTGAATGTTTATTCACTGATACACACGGTAATGCCTGAATGACAATATATGTTCAATTGCCGTGACGTATACGCATTATGGTATGGCGGGCGGTTACTGTGTGTCTGTACAGGTCCGTATCTTTTATGCAATTCTGATACTAAGTGGAAATATTTTCAATATTTAACGAGAAAAATGGCATTAAGAAAGAGCATCTCAATCTGGCATCGAAGAGGAATCATGCCTGACTGTGTCCTGGAAATGCAGGCAATGCTTACCAAATACTACCAACAAAAATCGTATATGGGACATTACCAATAAAACAAAATGCAAAGACAACAAAACAACAATTTGTGTCCGGTCTTTGATGAATAAAATAATGATCCTTAACTCGTTTCATATTGTCTGTCGGACCTCTACGTTAAAATATTGCAATAATCATGAAATTACGTTATATTGTGGTAACTACATGTTTAAAAAAAATAACTGCAGTGTTAAAGTACCGTTAAGGAATTATTTCGAGCCTATTGTATTTGGGAGTGGGGTGGGAGGGGGAAACAATGTGTATAGGTAACTGTTAATCACTATTAGACATGCAATTGGATGAAACAATGGTATTATTTAATTTTATATCAGACGACAACTTATTAAAATATAAGAAACAGGTATTTTTCATAAGTTGTGCTTTGGTTATATTTTGTTCTAAAAACGATGCATTATCGACAAAGTTTTGTATTTAGTACAGTTATTCTTTTTCTCAATTCAAGTAAAGATCGTAGTATTTTATACTGCTATACACTAGATACTGTTCAATGTATAACAAATGCCGTTAACAAATTTTTATTGGGCCTCAATTTATATACCTGAGCTGATCGGTCATGTAACATGTCTACAGTAAATAATCAAGTCTTATATGCTTTTTCAATGACCATTTGACATTTTAGAAATTGGTCCTTAAGTTTAGGTCTTTATCACATATTTACGAAATATGTATCTGAAAATGTTTGTTTTAGGCTAGAATTATACTCCTTTATAGCAATACGTTAAAATTATTATTATTATTATTTATTTCATTTTTGTAAGTAAATAATTGTTATGTTTTGAAGAAATGTGAATATTGAAATAATTGAACAACAGAATAAGTGCGAATTAATTCCCTGTTTTAATTCTAGGTTACCTGCAATGTGTCATGAAAATTAAGAAGTGGGGATTAATCCCCTTCTTTCCTATATTTTGCACGAGAATCTAAAAGTAGAGATTAATCTCCTGTTTTAGTTTTTGGAGAAATATGAATATTTAAATAAATGGACATGTATTTTCATGAGAATGCAAAAATGGGGATCAATCTCCTGTTTTTAATTTTAAGGAAATATGAATATTGAACTAGTTGGACATTGTAATGAAATCTAAAAGTTGTGATTATTCCCTTTTTTCATTTTTGAAGAAACAAGTATGTTGAAATTATTGCACATGACTGTATATTTTCATGAGAATCTAAAAGTGGTATTTTTTATTTTTTTTGAAGAAATATAAATATTGAAATAATTGGACATGTCTTTTTTCATGAAAGTTTTCATTTGAAGAAATGTAAATACTGAAATAATTTAACTTGCCTTTCTTCATGTGAACCAAACAATTGGGATTAATTCCGCTTTTTTTTTCTTTTGATGAACATGTGCATTTGAACGAGAATCTAAAAGTGGTGATTAATCCCCTATTTTTACATTTTACTTACAACCTGTTCTGGCTTGTATTTTTTATGTCTTCGATTAATCAAAATGAAGGTTAATCCCGTTTTCAAGTTTTGACAAAACTCTCTATCATTATTCCCCTGTTTTTTTATATAAATTACTTTTATTTCCCCAATCAATTTTCATATTAGAACACAATATTTGAAGTTATAATACATAAACCCTGTTTTAATAACAATTTGGACAAACATGGAGTATGGCAAAGCTTATATAGATGATATAACCCTGGTAACTGATGAATTCCTACTAAATGCGTACTCAAATTTAGAATCCTCATTTAAACAAGAGGCCCAAGATGGCCTGTAGACGCTCTACTATGTAAAGATGTGTCATATTTAGCCTTTTCCTACATAAACTTTGGGTCGCCACGGCGGCCATTTTGATTATTGCAAGAAAAAACACACAACCTTAATAGACGCCAACCATTGTGATAAAGTTTCAACAAAATCCTTCAAAAGGTTTCAGAGAAGATTTCATATTTAACCTTTTAGTATATAACTCTATGTAAAACTTGGGTCACCATGGCAACCATTTAGATTATTCGATGATAATGAAAAACACAATTTTGATAGAGGCCAACCCAAGGACTATGTATATGATATTTCACTGGAATGGATTAAGTGGTTTCGAAGGATATGTCGTTTGAAATTTCCTTCAATTTGACTTAGTTTTAGCCATGGTGGCCATCTTGGACAACTGGCGGCTGAACACAAATCTGAGGCACACTATCCCAAAGATCATTGTGATAAAGTTTCAACAAAATCATTCAAGAGGTTTCAGAGAAGATGTCAATGTTCGCCTTTTCCCCTATATAACTCTATGTAAACTTTGGGTCGTCGTGGCGGCCATTTTGATTATTCGACAATTACTAAAAACACAAATTTGATAGAGGCCAACCCAAGGAACATGTATATGATATTTCAATGGAATGGATTAAGTGGTTTCGGAGGAGATGTCTTTTGATTTTTTTTGAATTTGACCTAATTTTAGCCATGGTGGCCATTTTGGATGACTGACGGCTGCGAAAAACATAAATCTGAGGAGGACTATCCCAAAGATCGTTGTGATTAAGTTTTAACAAAATCCTTCAACCGGTTTCAGACAAGATGTCATTTTTAGCCTTTTCCTATATAACTATATGTAAACTTTGGGTTGATGTGGTGGCCGTTTTGATTATTCGAAAAACACTTGATAGATGCCAGCCCAAGGAACATGTTTATGATATTTCACAAGAATGGAATAAGTGTTTTCGGATGACATGTTGTTTGAAATTTCCTTAAATTTGACCTAGTTTCAGACATGGCGGCCATCTTGGATAACTGGCGGTCGCGAAAAACACAAATCTGAGAGGGACTATCACAAATATCATGATGATTAAGTTTCATCAAAATCTTTCGAGCGGTTTCAGAGAAAATGTCATTTTCAACCTTT
The DNA here is from genome assembly GCA_037043455.1 of Cyrtodaria siliqua. Classification (NCBI taxonomy): domain Eukaryota; kingdom Metazoa; phylum Mollusca; class Bivalvia; order Adapedonta; family Hiatellidae; genus Cyrtodaria; species Cyrtodaria siliqua. The sequence continues at coordinate 1,597 of JAWPHD010000773.1, read as the reverse complement.
TCCTATATAACTCTATGTAATTTTGGGTCGACGTGGTGGCCATTTGGATTATTCGACGATAACAAAAAACACAAACTGGATAGAGGCCAACCCAAGGAACATGCATATGATATTGCACAAGAATGAAAAAAGTGGTTTCGGAGATGTCGTTTAAAATTTCCTTAAATTTGACCTAGTTTTAGCCATGTTGGTCATCTTTGATGACTGGCGGCCGCAAAACCTGAGAGCCCCCAGACCCCCCCCCCCCCCCCCCGCCCCCCCACCCCCAAGTAACATTGTGATGAAGTTTCATCAAAATCCTTTAAGCGGTTTCAGAGGAGATGTCGATTTTATAAAATTGCTAACAGACAGACGGACAGACGGACAGACAGACGGACGACGGACGCAATTTGATCGCATAAGCCCTCCTGACCTTTGGCCAGTAGAGCTTAAAATATTCCTATTTAAAACAATTCAGTTTAAACTTACCTTTGTGTGTGAACCGTCTTCGTTTATTGTCCAGGGTTTAGTAATGATGTCCAATTTCTCTAGCATACCTATCAGCAGTTGGCGATGTTCATAGAAACTCTCATTTTCCTTTTTTTTACCCCAAACTTCCTCTGTGGACAAAGCAATCATGTATTACAAATCGTTTAAAATTATGAAACTTTTTTATAAATGTAAAAGGTGCTGACATAAAATCACGGTGAAATTCCGTATATTTCTAATAATGCTGACGATTTAGTGAATTTTGTTTCAGTTACTAGTATCAAATTTGTATGACTTATCCGTAGACACACTTAAGTACTGTTTTACTAAGACGTGTTATTCCCAATGTTTAGACCTAGAGTACATTAACTAACCAACAAGATCCATTTTCAGTATGCCTCTATCGTTGAATTCCTTCCATTTCGGATAGATATGCGTCTTCACGCAGAACATTTTGGCTGTGATGATACACTTGAAAGCATCCATCAACCATTGGGGATCTAGAAGTGCATGCTCTTGCAAACCTTCATCACTGAAGTTAGAGGAACGATTACAGTTTATACAGATATGTTCAAGTGTTTAACTCTTAATTGCTTACGTCAGATTTCTATAAATATTAAAGATATTAAATGTTAGGCTGTTCAAATGAAGTAACTGTTAAGGAATGTAGTTTAATGCAAGACAATTCTTTATTTCATGCACATTGTCAATTTAAAACAAAAATACACCTACCAATCATAACTCACCTGAAGTACAGCATGTTGCCCAACTCATGCTGAAACCGTAGGAACAGTTGCAGTTCGTCACTTGTAGAGAGTGGTAATGGCGACGCTTTGTTAAGCTGTTGTATGTCAGTCAGCTTGATGATCTACATTGAAATCAGAGTGAATCGGGTTTTTGTTTAGAAAAGTGTCAGAGATAATAGTTATTAATTATTAAAGCTGTCGCAACGTCCGTCAGTGAAACAGTTAAAGTGTGCAGCATGTACACGTTCAAAGTATATGTTTAAAGGTAAAAGGTTAAAGATGATTCAAAGTGGCTCACACTGTTAGCTGCGTAATGAATACATCTGAAATTATAATTGTCCTGAAAACGTCATGTCAAGAATAACGTACACTTTTATATAAAG